>JAEIFL010000294.1:0-207519 GCA_018901835.1 Scaptomyza graminum
CTTGTGCGACGCAAAGGCGTCACTGCGCATTTGTTTTGCTTTTGTATTCTCGCTCGCGATCAAACTCTCAGCTTGTGCGACAAACAGGCGGCAGTAGTGGAATGGGTAATTTGTTTTGTTTTTGGAGTGGGTAAAAGTGCTCCAAAATGTATGGGAGGTACTCGAAGGAGTTGTCCAAAATAAAATTCCTTTCTTAGGACAAACAGAATACCTGCATAAAAAATTGTGTGAAAATTTCAGCCTTCTAGCTCTTTTCGTTTAGGCTGTGGCTGAGTAATTCTAACGCGGACGAACTCTTTTATATATATAGATATCAGCTCTGCCCATCAAATATGGGTTCACTTAAAGGCTACCAGCTTTTGTCTTTCTAAAAACAGCCAACAGCAAAACGTTCGATGTATACAAACATTTGTGTTCTTCAACTCAAACCGACCCGTACTGCCTCTGTAAAGATCTGTAAGGTGAATTTGCATTGAGTCTTTTGAGTGGTTTCGGTTATGTTTAGCATAAGCTTTGGTTTTTTCAGCTCTGCCCATCAAATATTGGTTCACTTAAATGCTACCATTGTTTATTGCATTTGCAGCCTTTTTTTTAAAAACTGGCAACAGCAATTCATTTGTTGTACACAAACACGAAAGTAGCGTACGTTGTTCGTTAATCGTTATTTAAAATTCAGTTAAATTTAAAAAAAACACTGCTGCATTTCCGATTTATTTAGAGATAGTAGTCACAATATGTGCATTGTTTAGAACTGGTCGTTACAGCTCGTACAATGTGTGCAGTACGGTACGGGAGCTGTACTGTCATCTGCGTACGGGCCTTAAGAGTATTCAATTTTAAGAGTGGTAATTTTTGTTGTCGAGATTTTTGTTATTTGTTTCTTTGTCTGTGACTTTGACAAGTGCACTACAGAATACACTTTCGAAATTTGTGTGCAACTTTGCTTAACTGTATGGTTGTTGCGAAGGCATAATAGTTGGTCATAGAATTAAAAATTTTAAAGAATATGAATGACCAGCAATTTTGAACTAAAATTTGTGCACTTGTCAACGAGACAGACAAAGAAATAAATATAAAAAATAGCAAACATCTCGACAAACAGTCCTATCAAAATATGTAAAAAAACGTACATGACAAATTTTTACCCTTTTTGGTTGTCTCTGGCCCACCGCTTGTCGTACAATTGAGTGCTAGGGCAACTGAAACAAAAACGGCTGCTCATCCTATCCGCTATCGCGCTCACTCACAGGCAAAATATATAAAAATACCGTTATTGCCTATCGCTTTCTGCCTGAGACGATAACACGGTTTTGCTTGGTCTTGCCAATTGCACGCTCTTAAATTCTATTCTCACTGGTGTAAGTTATATGAACCCACTTGAGAAGGCCAAGCTAGCCTACTTACTTTCGCCACTCTTTGAGTGAGCTCCCAAATATGTATGAACACTCTCTCTCCCTCTCTTTGTAACTGTTAACCGATAACAGCATAAGTTTATAAATGTCAACCATAGGCTAAGACTATTCCAAAATTCAATAAAGACATTCATAAAAACCAGTTGGATGAGGGCAGATGTGCCCATCATTAACGAATCATAAATATATTTCTACACATTAAAAGTCTTGAATAATATGATAGTAACCAAAACACAAATACTATATTGGTATACCGACAGCAGAAGAGATATACTTGTATTGTGTTCCGATATATATAAGTACTTCATAAATTTGAATTTAATTGTTCTTTCTAGTAATTTGCGCATAAGGGTTTACAAAATAACAAGGTTATGGATATCTACTGCTGGCGAAGGAAGTGGATGTGATTTAGTGGCAGATCGACTTGTTAAAGATATTTTGCAAGATGTTATGATACCTCAAACATTTATATATTTATCGGTGAATATTCTTGTTATATTTTTATTGAAATAATTCGAACATTTTTTATTTTAGTCCGTTGCAGAGTTAAGTTGTGCTTCAAGAAAGTATAAAAAAACTCGTAACACAACTGAGCCAACTTTTCAAGGCGAAACGATAGACAAAAAGGGCAAAGCGGCTCTTTGTAAAGAAGCTTTTCGATGTCTGCAGGAACTTTTGAGTTCAGTTGGTTATTTATTGAAGCCGCTACTTTTAAAGGTACGTTAATCGATTATTTAATTTAATCTGCATATGGTTAATATAAGAGGCAAAAAAATGTACCCCGAATAATTAATATTAATATGTATATAATAGTTTGTCCTGAGCCAAAACCCTGTAATCATCAACAATCACATTATTAATTTGTTTATAGAAATCAAACAGGTTCCGTGTAACAAACAAAAATGTGTTAACACATCGCTCGTGAGTTCAAACACTCATTAATTTTGAAGCACAGTAAAATCGGGTGTATGTTGGTCAAGCATACTCACAAACGGGCAACTTAACGCTCTCGTTTCTACGTTTCGTTCTCATGATCCACACGAGCTCAATTTCGTTAGTGCTTAAGCCGCTGAGTTTGTGCCCAAAGAATTGTCTTACGCATTCAAAACAATTAAGAAACTTCCTGTCGAGACAGCTAGACTAGGGAACACTCTAAACCAGTGGTGTCCAAACGCACACAATGAAAGAGTTGCGCTTGTGTGCGAAGCAGAGAAACACGAAGGCAACGAGACGTTTTACTGCTTCACCAAACACATGAGTCGCGAGGGCAAATGCAGCCGAACACGCAGCAAATGCAGCCGAACACGCGCATCGTGAGAGAACAAGCTGAAGAGCGTTCTATTTATAGAATACACATATTCTCCCTCTCTATACATGTGTCGGCTGCGACGCCTGCAGAATGTGTTTTGTCAACCACGCGTGGTCGACTTTTCGAGTTTTGGACACCACTGCTCTAAACGCTAGAAATTACTCGTAAGGCTAATGATTTAAAAATTTCTGCACTTCACTTAAATCTTCTATTTTTTTTATAGTTTACCACAGATTTTGATGAAATATCTACGGATTTGCATTATATGTTTTTGCCCCTTTTTTTTTTACCCATTTTTGTTCAAAAATGTTTGTGAAGAGACACTTTATTGCACCTATATCTATCTATATATATAAAAGAGTTCGTCCGCGTTAAAATGGATAGGCCACAGCCTAAACGAAAAGAGCTAGAAGGCTGAAATTTTCACACAATATTTTATGCAGGTATTCTGTTTGTCCTAAGAAAGGAATTTTATTTTGGACAACTCCTTCGAGTACCTCCCATACATTTTGGAGCACTTTTACCCACTCCAAAAACAAATTACATTACCCATTCCACTACGGCCGCCTGATTGTCGCACAAGCTGAGAGTTTGATCGCGAGCGAGAATACAAAAACAAAACGGATGCGCAGTGACGCCTTCGCGTCGCACAAGCAAAGTCATAAAAAAAAGGTTCATACACTCGCAAAAAAGAAACGGATTTTCGCTTCTTAATGATTAAGTGCATACACAATTAAGTAAACAATGCGCTTGAAAATAATTTTCAATATTTTATGTACATGTATCTTTTCGCACAGTGCACATTGTTTTTTCTTTTCAAATTTTTGTGCCTTTGACAATTGATTTACGACCCAAGTAACGTTTGTTGTTGTTGTAAGTGTTGTTGTTGGGCCCGCACTGCTACTTTTGTTGGTGTCATTGATTGTAAAAAAACAACAACAAAAAAAAAAAATTGGTGCGTCTAGAAAAATTTTGCACACCAAAATACATATGTATGTTGTGGGGGTGGATTTGCCTACTTGCTGCTAATATAACTTAGACTAAACGTAACACACTTACATTAATAATATACAATTTCGAACAAGTAAAATAGGTTCGTACACTTGCAAAACAGAAACGGATTTCCGCTTCTTAATGAATAAGTGCATTCACATATAAGTGAACAATGCGCTTGAAAATAATTTTCAATATTTTATGTACTTACATGAATCTTTTCGCACAGTGCACATTGTTTTTTTTTTTCAAATTTGTGTGCCTTTGACAATTGATTTACGACGCGAGTAGCTATTAGCGTCGTCCACCCGGCAGATGCGGCGGCAATTGGAACAGTCCCAGCGTCCAGCATGTGTGTGAATAAGAAATTTGCAAACTCGATAAAACATCGTGCAAATTGTTAAGTAAGCCAAAAAATCCCAGAAAATAAAACAAAAGCCAAAAAAAAAAAAAAAACCAAAAAAAAACCAAAATGCCAGAAAAAGCCAAAAAATAAAAAAAGCCAAAAAATAAAAAAAAAGCCAAAAAATAGAAAAAAGCCAAAAAATAGAAAAATAGCCAAAAAATCCCAAAAAAAAAAAAAAAAACCAAAAAATCCCAGAAAATAAATAAGAAGCATATGCAGTATCTGCAGTATTCCTTATTGGTGTCCGCTTCATCGCGGCTTATCTAAACTTTAAAATCTGGCTGCTGTAGCCAGCAATCACGAAATTTTTGTTTGTACGAATCTTTCGGCATTATTCAACTTTATTTTTCATTTTTGTTGTACATAAAATTACAAATGATATCGAAAATACATACAAAGTATGTAAAAAGATCGCTTTTTTAATAGATTGGATGCCACAATGTTTTTAAAGAAAACTTTGAAAAAAAGATTGAAATAAATGAATCAAATAAAATCTGAAAAAGGCCAGATTTCCGGATAGGGGATGTTTATATATATACCCTTTTTTTTTACCCATTTCAGGGTCGCTTCAGGCTTATTATAAGCCGTTGTATGCACACACGAATTTGAAACAACAAAGGAGGACTAAGAGGAATGCGATTGGCTTAAGAGCATGAAAATGTGATATTCTTCTGTAGATGAGATCAATTCACATAAATAACAGTAACTCTTTCAATCTCAGGGAATTTTACAATTCTTAGTTTAGTGTGCCATTTGCGTATTGCTTCATTTCATTTCTAAAAGTGATACAAGAATGAACGGACAAAATTATTGGGGTGCTTTGCCTGCTGTGGCCCTGCCACAGTTTTATATGCAGCCGCTGCAGCCACAGCAGCAACAGTTTCAGCTATCTTCCTTCCAAATTTGTTGACACTAGCTCAAAGTTTAGGTGGGGGAAGGGGGGCTGGGCGATTTATGGGTGGTTATGGCATCCAAATTATTCCTGCAGATCTTGGGATGTCAATTGCTATCTTCCTACCAAATTTTGGTGACTCTAGCTCAAAGTTTGTAAAAGGTTGGGGAAGAGTGCTGTGGGCGTTATGGGTGGGCTTGGCTACAAAATATCTTTGGGTGTCGCTACCAGTTATGGACGCGGCATCCAAAGTTTTGATGCAGTTTTTTGGGGATCGTCATCACCTATCTTAGCGCAAAATTTTGTGGCTGTAGCTCAAAAGCTGAGGAAGATAAAGTCATTTGTGATTTGAAACTGCGGTAGGGCTGGGGGCGGAAAGGGTGGGCGTGACTCCAAAACTTTAATGCAGATTATTGGGGTTCATTACTAGCTATCTTTCTACAAAATTCAGAGACTCTAGCTCAACAACTCTGAAAGATACACGCATTCCCGTTTTTAACGAAAAGTTGGGGCAGCTGGGGTTGGCTAGGGCGGTATGGGTGGGCGTGGCATCCAAAGTTTTGATGCAGTTTTTTGGGGATCGTCATCACTTATCTTGGCGATTTAAAACCGCGGGGGGCTGGGAGCGGAATGGGTGGGCGTGGCACCACAATTTTTCGGGGATGCCAAAATTTCCCACCAAATTTGGTAACTCTAACTGTAAGGGTGTCCGGAATAGGTGGATTTGTCGATTTTGAGTTATCGAATTTATCAATTTGCCAGCCCCCCAGTTATCGTAGAACCCCAATCTTAGAACTTGATCTGTCCCGGCCATAGATAAAGACATTTGCAAAGTTTCAAGTCTCTAGCTTGAAGGGTGTGGAAAAAACTTGCGAACATACAGACGGACGGACATTGCACAAACCCAATATTCTCTTTACCTTTTGTATCGAGCATAAAAAAGGACAGAAAACAGGACAAAAATTGTTTTGTGCAATTTTAAGCTTTTAGCATCAAAATGAAACTTGCACAATTCCGTGAGGTGATAATAAACATAAACATATGTAGCTAATACAGCTTCTTGGTGACAAGATTGGGGACAATCCACCGGCTTAAAACCATTTTTTCTTTAAAATCTGGGTGCTGTAGCCAGCAATCACGAAATTTTTGTTTCTAAGAATCTTTCGGCATTATTTAACTTTATTTTTCACTTTTGTTGTACATTAGATATCAAATGATATCGAAAATACATATGTACAAAGTATGTAAAATAGGATGCCACACCGTTTTAAAAAATCGCTGTTTTTAAAGAAAACTTTGAAAAAAAGATTGAAATAAATGAATCAAATAAAATCTGAAAAAAAGGCCAAATTACCGGATAGGGGATGTTTGATATTTTTTCCGGACAAAGCACTTAAAAATAGGACAGATCTGGTCGGAAAAATGCCAAATCGGCATCACTGTTGTTGGGCCCGCTCTGCTACTTTTTGTTGGTGTCATTGATCTAAAAAAACAACAAAGCAAAACTTGGTGCGTCTAGAAAAATTTGGCACACCAGAAAATGTTGTGGGGGTGGATTTCCATACTTGCTTAACTTAGACAAAACGAAAGAACGATAAAACTCAGATCACGCAGTCAGTGGTTTACACGTTGTACAGTGAAGTCAATTTTTGACTTATTTTGAAGTATTTATTTATAACACTAACTTTAAATTAAGTTGTTAATTTGATTTGTTTATAATAATAAGTCGACTTTAGACTTAATAATTGAAGCAACATTATATATAGTTGCATAAGGACTACTGAGGAAACCACAATAAAAAGCAAGTGGAAACGTTGCAGTCGGACGCAATCGACTGCGCTGTACTCGATACCAGTATTTAAACCGGTAAAAGAGGCCTGATTGCAAAGGGGTACGGATGCGGCAGGGGTGAAAGCTGCCTCAAAAATTCTGATACAGATGGGCATGCCACCAGCTATCTTCCTTCCAAATTTGGTGACACTTGCTTCAAGTTTGTAAAAGGTTGGGGAAGGGTTCTGGGGGCGTTTAGCTCAAAAACTATGAAACATACACGCATTCCCGTTTTTAACGAAACGTTGGGGCGGTTGGGGTTGGCAAGGGTGGTATGGGTGGGCGTGGCATCCAAAGTTTTGATGCAGTTTTTGGGGATCGTCATCACTTATCTTGGCGCAAAATTTGGTGGATCGAGCTTAAAAACTGAGGAAGTTGTAGGCGTTTTTTATTTAAAACCGCGGGGGGCTGGGAGCGGAATGGGTCGGCGTGGCACCACAATTTTTCGGGGATGCCAAAATTTCCCACCAAATTTGGTAACTCTAACTGTAAGGGTGTGCGGAATAGGTGGAATTGTCGATTTTGAGTTATCGAATTTATCAATTTGCCAGCCCGCCAGTTATTGTAAAGCCCCAATCTTGACACTTTAATTTACTATGCCATAGATAAAGATAATTGGAAAGTTTCAAGTCTTTAGCTTGAATTGTGTGGAAAAACGTTGCGTTCATACAGACAGACGGACAGACAACATGACGGACATACTCCTTATATACTCTTTACCTTCGGTACCGAGTATAATGACGCGCCTCAATGGTGGCGTGGAAAAGAGAATGTTAAATACTTTGCTTTAATATTTTGTGAAATATTTTCTAATTTATT
Source organism: Scaptomyza graminum (assembly GCA_018901835.1). Classification (NCBI taxonomy): domain Eukaryota; kingdom Metazoa; phylum Arthropoda; class Insecta; order Diptera; family Drosophilidae; genus Scaptomyza; species Scaptomyza graminum. The sequence goes on from JAEIFL010000294.1 coordinate 7,662, forward strand.
TATTTTATAACTTCTGTTGCTAAAATTTATATAAACTATCCGCGCACCGAAGTAAGCGGGCCACTTACTAGTAAAATATATAAATTCTTGATCACAATTGAGCTCAGGTCCCCCAGTTATAAAGCTGTCAATGTCTGTGGGATTCTTCGTTTTGCTGCAGCTAGACCACTTGTGGAAATCGGTCAAAACTGACAACTGTAAGGGAAATGTTCCAATAGTGGACCCCCCATTGGTTTTTTTTGACATAAAACTGTTAGAAATCAACGTAAAGCTTAACTGTTGGTATCGTTGGAAAGCTTGTTCAATTTCGCATCGATCTGTATAAGGCAATATATACATTTTATTAACTTTTTGAGAGATATATAACATTTAGTGAAAAAAGTCAAAATCACGATTTTCCAAAAAATTTACCTAATGTGGACCCCCCCTAAACTTTTGTGAAATCCACCAAATAAACTAAAATGGGATGCCAAATCATAGTTTTCTTTTAAGTTTTTGTATTTTATGCAATTAAACAATCAAAAACAAACGAATTTATTAATTTATTAAAATTTATTACTCGTAATAAAAAGTATCGCAAGCGATGCAGCGATGTATCGATTAATGTATCGCACGCTCAACATTGCTCACATACCGTATTAAGCAACAAGAATATACTGCCACTGCGTAGCACAGTCAGCCAGCCATGTTGTGTGTATGTGCTCGTATGCCAGATATTTTCTAGCGCGCTGACCCTTGTTTTTTGGGATGATCGCCTGTTACTCCTTCCTTTTCGTTTTTTGTGTAACTAGCTGTATAACTACAAAACACTAGAGCATATGCATACCAGCATATACATATATATGTATATATTTACATATATATATAACTGCGTTTGCATATGTATGTTTGCAGTTTTGCTGGGCCAGGGCTTTGTAGTGATTTTGGTTTTTTTTGTTTCGGCTGGGAACCATAAGCATGTGTGTGTGTCCCTGTTTGTCTACATGTGCATATTTAAATGTATGCGTAGCATTTGCTTTGGTTCATTGACATTTTTCAACTATCATGATTTTCGACAAATTCTAAACAGCCAATATTTAGATTACAATTTGGTGCATATTTGTTTCTTCCTACAAAAAACCTAAAAATCAATACTTCCAAGGCAGCCAAATTTCATTTTGGTGCTGATCGACCACTTGCAGGATCAGGCAAACAGCGTAAAAAACAAGCGTCTAGTAAATTCGAGGCAAATAGTGTCTACGGCACTAGCACGCTAATGAATACACTTTCGGTAGTTGTGTAGTAGTTGCGATGGCAAAGATGTTTAAAAATGGTCATAGAGCTAAAAACATGAAAGAGTATGTAGGACCAGCAATGCGAAACTGATATTTGCCTCGAATTTACTAGACGCTTGTTTTTAATGCTGTTTGCCTGATCCTGCAAGTGGTCGATCAGCACCAAAATGAAATTTGGCTGCCTTGGAAGTATTGATTTTTAGGTTTTTTGTAGGAAGAAACAAATATGCACCAAATTGTAATCTAAATATTGGCTGTTTAGAATTTGTCGAAAATCATGATAGTTGAAAAAGGTCAACGAACCAAGGCAAATGCTACGCATATATGCACATGTAGTAAAAACCAAAATCACTACAAAGCCCAGGTCTAGCAAAACAGCAAACATACATATGCAAACGCACAATTATATATATATATGTATATATATATATGTATATATAAAATGCACGCAAGCAAGCATACAAACAAAAAACACATGAAGTATATACACACGATCATATGCATATACAAGCAAAATATGGGCGCACAGCAAACAAACAAGCTACTGCGCGCTAGAAAATCGCTGGCATACGAGCGCATACACACAACATGGCTGGCCGGCAGTGCTACGAGAGCTCATGTCGTATCGCAGTCAAAAAGAAGAATGACTTGCACTTTTCTCGCGCCTTGCGAGTCCAGCAAATATTGCCACAAAATGCGCTCTCTGAGAGAGGTGTACCCTTGATCAAAAATATTTTAGGTTCCAACTGGCAGTAAGAATTTCGCCTCATGGCGACTCTATTTGTATATATTCTTGTTGGTATTAAGCTTGTGCGCGGAATATTAAACTCATCAGATACATAATGTTTGGATTTTTTTTCCATCAAAACCGTTTTAATAGCGGCCAACAAATTTTCTGTTTGTTTACGTCGCGGACTCATTTTTAAATAAAGATGACACAAACATCGAAAGTATCGATAACAATTCATAATTGGTGGTGGCCACTATATCAACACCAAGGGGGTCCGAATTAGGAACAAACGACGCTTTTACATTTTTGAATGTTAAGCCGAAAGTATTGAACAAAAAAATTGTTTCATTGCAGAATATGAAAGAGAATGAAAAAACGAATAAGAAAAAATGTATCTACATACATACATTATATACATTACAAATGCGTTGAAAAATTAAAAAATTTAGATCAAAATATCGGTATTTTATTTTTTGTCTCTGGAGCTTCCAAAACTTAGTATAAACACCTATAGACCACATATTAAGCAATCCGGCACTGAAACCTATCCAATGACAGTAATTAGACCGTGCTGACATCAAAACTCGCCAAAATAGGCGGGGGGTCCGATTTAGGTACACGGTCCACTATAGGAACATTTCCCTTATTATATAGCTTCAATCCAAATCTGTATTAAGGTAGTAAATATTTTGGGAGCCTGTGCTTCTAATGTCGTAGCAAGTGTCCTCGGTGCTCCAGAGATGGCTTTAAAACAGTGGTGTCCAAACGCACACAATGAAAGAGTTGCGCTTGTGTGCGAAGCAGCGAAACACGAAGGCAACGAAACGTTTTTCTGCTTTAGCAAACACATGAGTCGCGAGGGCAAATGCAGCCGAACACGCAGCAAATGCAGCCGAACACGCGCATCGTGAGAGAACAAGAAGAAGAAAAAAGTTCTATTAAGTTCTATTCTATATAAGAGAGTTCTATTTATAGAACACACATATTCTCTCTCTCTATACATGTGTCGGCTGCGACGCCCGCAGAGTGTTTCTTGTCAACCACGCGTGGTCGACTTTTCGAGTTTTGGACACCACTGCTTTAAAACGTCTTAAAAATTGGATGCAGAAACCATAACTTGCAGTTGTCTATTAAGTTAAGTAGTAATGAATTCATAAGGATACTTACTACAAAAAAATAAAAATTTTAAATAAATGAATTTTTTTATTTTCAAAACAAACGTTTAAGTAACGCTCATAAAACATTTGAAGTCTGAATGATTTTGTTTAGTAGGAAATTGATCGATACCTGTATTAAACCGGTAAAAAGAGGCATAGTTTCAAAGGGGAACGGATGCGACAGGGGTGTACTTTGTGGGATTTAAATTGCTATTTTCCTACCAAATTTGATGACTCTAGCTCAAAGTTTGTATTGTTTATGTTTTTTTTATTATATAAACTTTTTTTAACTTTCCCAATAAAAGATTTTCAAATCATATGCCATCACGAAAGCATATAAAAGCATGTCTTCAAAATTTTTTTTTTTGATTTACTTGTTTAATCTCTACTAATTTTTATTTATTATATATTTTCAAACAGGGTATACTCAGCACTACACTGGCAATTACTATTCAAATATCTCAAAAGCTAATGATGATTCAAAGCCCTTATGAAGACTGGTCCTGTCGACTTGAATTGTACAAAACCCTATTCACCTTTATTAATTTAAGAAATATGACCTGTACTCTTCCAAGGAACATTTGCCTATACCTTCTGGATGAATCTTGCAAAAAAGATCCAATTTCTGACATCCGTATTTTTTCTAAATTTTTAAACGCCTCGGTTGAAAAAACGTTACATCCTGAAAGAGAAAGTTTAATGTTAAGAACAACATTTCCACAACATTTAATGGATGAAACCTCAAACGACTCTCAACAAAATAAGGACAGCTATAAGTATAAACAAATGAATAGCGAAATAAATCTTCGTTCCATGGATGTTTCGATTGGAGCTCGTACGTGTGTTGCTGAAAGTGATCCTGAAATACCACAACATATGATTGAGACTACTAGCGCAAATGAAAATTACCTAGAAATACCAGCAACAAATGATATATTATTGAATCCTCATGGAGACGACGGAAAATTTGAAGGTCATTCACAACTTTCTTTTGACAATGTCAAGCAGTGCAGATATGTCGAATTGAATCCTAATACTGAAATGCTCATTATGTCCAAAGACGATGATTATATTGAAGAGTTAAATGCTGCATTTGTTGATGAACTTAAATAAATAAATATATTTGTTTAGCGTAAATACTAATTTATTTATTGTGTGGAAATTGATCATTGGAAAGCAAGAGAGACTTGAGGTCTAATTTTTAATTTTAATATTAATAAAAATCCAAAAAGAAAAAAAAAATCTCTTTAAAAATGGTTTTTAAGAACGACGCAGGTCGGCTTTCCATCAATTTCAACAGTCCTGGTAATAATTTCTGTGATTACAGTGATAATATTTATATTTTGAGGCACTTTTCCACCTAAACAGCTATTTTTTCTATATATTTGGGCCATATTTGAAAGAAGAAGAAAATGTCTGTTCAAATAAGTTGTTTTGAGAACGAACAAACTGCAAACCAGTTTTCCATTACCTTCAATCGATTTTTTGATGATATCTCACATATTTTTGCATTTTCGCATATAAAAATTTCAACCGCTGGCTCGAAATCGATCTCCGACCCATAGTTTCTTGGGAAAAGTTTCTTAGAATTTGCCGTAGATTGTGTTTTTGCTATACTCCCGATCGATTTTTTTGGTCCATACAAATTGAACCGCTCTAATATATATACATATATCAGAGCTGCAAACCGGTCCGGAACCGAACCCTGTGGAACCGGTTCTCTGCGGGTTCCTTGGGATGTGGAACCGAATCTGAACCAAACCCAAGCAATGTATTGGGACCGTGAACCGAGCCGGTTCCATTTTTGTCCACCGGTTCCATGCGAGCACGCAAATACAAAGTACATGCGTTTTGCATACAGACTGTGCGCGCCCGGCATGAAGCCCGAAGTTCGGCCACAATTTCGTAGAAAAAGGTTATGAGTGTACGATCTGTTTCAGCTTGTGCGTCAGCCTGACGCCACAAAAAATAAAAACAGCACGCTGTACAGAACAGAGTTAGCTATGAGTGCATACATACATAGAATGTATCACCTATGTACATAAATATGTATGTACATTTAAAAATTGTGCAAAGCTTGTGATAGTGGGACAGTTTATAAATTTTATACCATGTTTTAATAATTATTAGTTCATAGCCATTTTTATTTATTTCCACTATTGCAACCAATAGCTATATAAAACATTCCAAATCCTGATTCAATTACAAATTACTAACAATTTTACTTTGTTTTTGGATGCAACCACTGTGCACTTCATTTTTTTTTTTAGGGTTGCCAAATGTCGTAAAATTTATTTGTTTTGTGTATCATTTGTATGGCTCAAATGTATATAAGAAAAACGTCATACGTTGGCAACTCTTCGAATGGCATCAGTGACGTTGTAACGGGAACAAATGTCTTTTCATTTTTTTACTCGACGAACCCCGGTTTGGAACCGAACCCAAAGTTCCAAAATATTCAGAACCCGGTTTTGGAACCTCAGCGAATTTTCAACCTAGGGTTCGGAACCCGAACCGAACCCTTGCCGTTTTTTCAGGGGTTTGCAGCTCTGATATATATACTAGTTGACCCGGAGCGCGTTGCTGCACCCCCCTTTGGGCATAAAAAAAAAATTATCAGCTTAAGTGTGCGGGTATATATTTATTTCGAAATCTTGTGTTTGTGAATCACGTAAATGCGACAATCTCACACGCAAATCTGCATTGTCTTCTTGAATTTGTTCGCTTGATCTTTGTGATAGAATTGATACTTTGGCGACTCAAATTGGCCCCTCTGCGTGTTCTTGGCATTTTTTTTAGCGCGAATGTATAAATTTTTTACAATTAAAGCAAGAGTTGTATTTTCGTTTTACAATTGAACCGAATTTTCACACACGGATTTAAAAATTCTGTTTTCGAAATTTTTTTAACATTATTTTAGTTCCACTCACAATTAACTTGCTACACTGAATGTTAGAATTTCTAACTACGTTTGGCTTTTTAGATATATTTTTTGAATTGCCTACTGCCTTTGATTAAATATTCAAATAGGCATTTACAAACAAACCAATTTGGAATGACCACCCTTAACATTTAGGGGGATGAAAAATAGATGTTAGCCGATTCTCAGACCTACTGAATACGCATATAAAATTTCATAAAAATCGGTCGAGCCGTTTCGGAGGAGTTCAATTACGCACCCCATGACAGGAAAATTTTATATATAAGATATACAGTCGAACTTCCATACAACGAACTAACATATAACAAAGTTTTCCATATAACGAACTAATTTCGCGAACACTGCTTTTTGGCTCAAATATCATTGTGTTTTGTTCTACATATAACAAATTTCCCTATAGCGAATTATTACGAATTTATTTTTAGGACGTAGCTCGTTCGCTCATGCGTTTTTTTTATCGTTTTATTTTACATATATACGAACTAGTTAGTTTATAAAAAATTTTAGCAGAAGATAGATATAAAATAAATCGATTAGAAAATATTTCAAAAAATATTAAAGCAAAGTATTTAACATTCTCTTTTTCACGCCACCATTGAGGTAGAGAATCACAAAATATTAAAGCAAAGTATTTAACATTCTCTTTTTCACGCCACCATTGAGGTAGAGAATCAGGCGCGTCATTATAACCGATACCGAAGGTAAAGAGTATATTGGGTTCGTGCAATATCCGTCATGGTGCAACAAGAATATATACAAATAGAGTCGCCATGAGGCGAAATTCTTACTGCCAGTTGGAACCTAAAATATTTTTGATCAAGGGTACACCTCTCTCACTTTTGCTGGACTCGCGAGGCGCGAGAAAAGTGCAAGTCATTCTTCTTTTTGACTGCGATACGACATGAGCTCTCGTAGCACTGCCGGCCAGCCATGTTGTGTGTATGCGCTCGTATGCCAGCGATTTTCTAGCGCGCAGTAGCTTGTTTGTTTGCTGTGCATATATATATGCATATGATCGTGTGTATATCCTTCATGTGTTTTTTTTTTGTATGCTTGCTTGCGTGCATTTTATATATATATATATATATATATAATTGTGCGTTTGCATATGTATGTTTGCTGTTTTGCTACACCTGGGCTTTGTAGTGATTTTGGTTTTTACTACATGTGCATATATGCGTAGCATTTGCCTTGGTTCATTGACATTTTTCAACTATCATGATTTTCGACAAATCCTGAACAGCCAATATTTAGATTTCAATTTCGTTCATATTTGTTTAATCCTACAAAAAACCTTAAAATCAATACTTCCAAGGCAGCCAAATTTCATTTTTGGTGCTGATCGACCACTTGCAGGATCAGGCACACAGCATAAAAAACAAGCGTCTAGTAAATTCGAGGCAAATATCAGTTTTGCATTGCTTACTCTTTCATGTTTTTAGCTCTATGACCATTTTTAAACATCTTTGCCATCGCAACTACTACACAACTACCGGAACAGATCAAGTTTTAAGATTGGGGTTCTACGATAACTGGGGGCTGGCAAATCGATAAATTCGATAACTCAAAGTCGATAAATCCAACTATTCCGCACACCCTTACAGTTAGAGTTACCAAATTTTGTAGGAAGATAACTACTGGCATCCCCGAAAAATTGTTGTGCCACGCCCACCCATTCCGCCCCCAGCCCAACGCAGTTTTAAATCAAAAACGCCAATATCTTCCTCAGTTTTTAAGCTAGAGCCACCAAAATTTGCGCCAAGAAAGGTGATGACGATCCCAAAAACTGCATCAAAACTTTGGATGCCGCGCCCATAACTGGTAGCGACACCCAAGATATTTTGTAGCCAGGCCCACCCGTAACGCCCACAGCACCCTTCCCAAACATTTTACAAACTTTAAGCTAGAGTCACCAAATTTGGTAGGAAGATAGCAATTGACATCCCAAGAAGATCTGCAGGAATAATTTGGATGCCTTACCCACCCATAACGCGCCCAGCCCCCCTTCCCCCACCTTTATCAAACTTTGAGCTAGTGTCACCAAATTTGGAAGGAAGATACCTGAAACTGTTGCTGCTGTGGCTGCAGCGGCTGCATATAAAACTGTGGCAGGGCCACAGCAGGCAAAGCACCCCAATAATTTTGTCCGTTCATTCTTGTATCACTTTTAGAAATGAAATGAAGCAATACGCAAATGGCACACTAAAGTCAAAATTGTAAAATTCCCTGAGAGTGAAAGAGTTACTGTTATTTATGTGAATTGATCTCATCTACAGAAGAATATCACATTTTCATGCTCGTAAGCCAATCGCATTCTTCTTAGTCGTCCTTTGTTGTTTCAAATTCGTGTGTGCATACAACTTATAATAAGCCTGAAGCGATCGACAAAATCAGCAACAACAAATCTTTTGCATTCACAGTTATATTTATACCCTGAAATGGGTAAAAAAGGGTATAATTGTTGTGTGCAAAAGTATGTAACAGGCAAAAAGAAGCATCTCCGACCCCATATAAAGTATATATATTCTTGATCAGCATAAACAGCCGAGTCGATACAGCCATGTGCGTCTGTCCGTCCATCCGTCCGTATGTATGAACTATAAGAGCTAGAGACTTCAAACTTGGAACATAACTACTCCTAAGCCATAGGCAGATAAACTTTATTTCAAACTATCGATAACTATTCTGGTTTCCGATATACATATGGAATCGATAACAAAAAAATCTCGAATTAAGAAAATATAAAAATAGAAGTTGAAACTATGGATAACTTTATAACTTCTGTGAAAATTTGATCCAAATCGGTTAAGAAACACCGGAATTATTTTATATTAAAGTTCAGTCAAGAAAAACTGCACTACTGCAAGTCCTTTTATACACGGGTTCAGGGTATCTTTTAGCCTTCCTCCTTGATTTCAGATTCGCTCATTCTCGTGTTGTGGTGAATTGAGCGCAGGTGGTCCCAAACCCAAAGAGGCAGCTTAAACTTGAACACGCTCGCGCATCGCTATTCATGTTTGGCGCTGGATGACAAATTATTTTTAAATCTCGCTCCGATCATGCGCCTTCGTTGTTGCCTATTCCGGCTCAAGAACGATGAAACTCAGATTGCGCAGTCAGCGGTATACCTTCTGCGCAGATGACGGTACATGTGACCGGTTGGGTATAATTTTCATATTGCATACAGACATTGTAGTGGATATGAATAAGTTACGACTGCTAAAGCTTTGCTTGTTTGAAATTGTATATTATTAATGTAAGTGTGTTACGTTTTGTCTAAGTTATATTAGCAGCAAGTAGGCAAATCCACCCCCATAAGATATTCTGGTGTGCAAAATTTTTCTAGAAGCGAGTTTTGTTTTGTTGTTGTTGTTTTTTTTAAATCAATGACACCAACAAAAAGTATGTTATTTGTGTATGCATTGATTCATTAAGAAACGGAAATCCGGTTCTTTTTTACAAGTGTACGAACCTTTTTTTTATGACTTTGCTTGTGCGACGCGAAGGCGTCACTGCGCATTTGTTTTGTTTTTGTATTCTCGCTCGCGATCAAACCCTCAGCTTGTGCGACAATCAGGCGGCAGTAGTGGAATGGGTAATGTGTTTTGTTTTTGGAATGGGTCAAAGTGCTCCAAAACGTATGGGAAGTACTCGAAGGAGTTGTCCAATTTAAGATTTCTTTCTTAAACTTTCACTTACTACCTGCATGGAATATTGTGTGAAAATTTCAGCCTTCTAGCTCTTTTCGTTTAGAATTTGGCAAACACGTCAGTCAGGACAAACTCTTTTATACATATGTAAGTAAATATAACGTTGAGAATGCGAAAACAAAACAATAACACATTTTTTCATTTACCGTTTTGTTTTCGTGATGCTCTGGACTGTTTTGACATTTTTGTGTTTGGAGTAAATAAGTACGTCGTCGGCAAAAAGTATATGTTCCATGTGATTGAAACGTTTTATTAGTGTGGATATTTCGTTGAATGAGAGAGAGATCAGTGTGACGGATAGAGCAGATCCCTGGGGAATGGGAGGGATGAGCAGTGAGAGCCTCATACACGGACTTTGATTTTTCGTTTTATCAAAAAGGACCTAACTATGTTGTAGATTTTTGTTCCTACTTTCATCTTGGTTAGTTGGTTCAGAACCATATGGATTCCAATGCGGTCGAACGCTTTTTCAAAGTCCAGGCTAGATGCTGAAACATGATTGCGGATTGCGAGAGCTGTGGTGGTGAAATGGTCAAAAATAAGTAACGCGTCTAAAGTACTGTGGTTTTGCTTGAATCCGAATTGGTGTTGGCTAAGGTGTTGCTTTCTACAGGTAAGTCACATTAGGCGCTTAGAGATGATTTTTTCGAAAAGTTTGCCCAGGCATGGTAGTAAGGAGATAGGGCGAAAATTTTCTGGTTCAAAAGGACTTTTGTCTGGCTTAGAAATAGGAAGCATGACTTCCAACATTGAGGACAGACCCCTTGAGTGAGGATGTTGTTAAACACCTGAATGACCAGGCGAAAACCACTTTCTGGCAGAATTTTAAGCATGTCGTATGATATTTTATCAATTCCAGAAGATTTCACCTTAGCACCAGCAAGTGCACAGCTGTATTCTATTTGAGTTATGGCATTCTCAGTCATTTGGACTGTTTTGCTGAGCTTAATGTTAAGGTATTCTCTTCCTAACGAATTGTTCTTTTCAATAATAAATTGATCATGGAAGCTGGAGTTAAGTGATTGTTTGGACCAGAATTGGCAGAACTCATTGGCTATTGCTGGTGTTTCGTAGATGGGCCCGTTAGGTGAGTTGAGTAATTTAATTTTAGTGAAGGATTGCAAGCCACTAAGATATCTTGGGATGGCATCCCAAATCATTTTGGTAGAACTAGTTAGGCTGATGCTTTCTGTAAGTTTTTGAAAACTGGCTTTGTTTACAGTTCAATCGAAAAAGTGCTTGAGATTTTTTATAGCTTACAAGATTGTTAGTGTTTTGTACTTGTTTGTATTGGTGCCAGGCTTTCTGTTTTTTTTCTCTTGGAGTAGCTATTTCGTTGTTGCACCAAGCAGGGTGTTTCTTTTTAAAAGAAGCCTTGGATTGGGGAATGGAGGAATGGGCTGCACTTCTAATTGTTTTGTGTATGTAGGCAATGTCTTTGTTAATATTTGAGCTTAAAACATAGTTTCACAAGTGTTGTGTATGCGGACAGTCATGTAGTGACTCGCTTGAGTGTAGGTATACGACTGTTTATTTCATTACTTTGATACATTGAATATGAGTAGTTATCGGTTCTTAATGCTATGCGATATATGCGATATTTGTGTGCAATCGATTGATAATGAATATCTTAGTACATATATAACACATCTTCTCCCTGAATTTATAAACGGGTAGTGGCTTTTAACTTTTTGAAGTTAGGAGGCGTGAACCGATTGACAGCTTGGCGTGCTCGGCTACTTCTGCGGACTGGAATACCCGAACTGCGTTGTCGGCGCTAAGATGAGACTTCTGCCAGTGGTGCTGTAGGAGCGATGTTGGGCTGAGCAATACTTGTCGAATTTTGAGGAGTGCTTTTTTGCAGATTCCCATCATTGCTTGATGGTAGCGAGCTGGCTGACGATTGGTTTGAGTCAGCTGTGAACCAGAAAGGATTAAAGCCGTTATAGGTGCTGAATGATTCCTTGTTATCATTTGACCTTGGTTTGAACTGATTAATATGGCGTTTGATGTAACCATATTGCGAACGAACGATGAATAACATTCGGCCTAGTGGACGATCGATTATGGCTTCGATCCACTTTTCTCCTTTGGCGTAGTTTCGAGCATATACCTTCTGGTTTGGCGAGAACTTTTGTGACGGCTGCTTGTTTTGACGATCAGTTGGCTGCTCGAAAAGTTGGCTTAAAATTGTGCGAACAGGGCGACCATGGATTAGTTCTGCAGGCGTTTTTCCTTGGGCGTTTGGTGTGAAGCGATATGAAGCTAAATACTTCAGGACTGCTGCTTTTGCTGTGAACCCATCAGTAACATTTTTGCTTACTGAGTATTTAAATGACTGTACAAATCGCTCTGCAAGTCCATTCGATGCAGGATGAAAAGGTGCTGTTGTGATGTGATTGATACCGTTTGCCACGCAAAACTGTTTGAAAGCGTCTGCTGTTAGTTGTGGGCCATTGTCGCTGACCAAAGTTTTTGGAAAACCTTCGATGGCAAAGATTGCTGTCAATGCTGCTATAGTGTTGGCTGTTGTTGTGGATGACATTTGTGTGACGAACGGGAACTGAGAGTATGCATCTACGCAGATGAGCCACATTGAATCAAATATCGGACCAGCAAAGTCGATATGGATCCTCTCCCAGGCTGAAGTTGCTTGCGGCCAACTCTGAAATAATTTAACTGGAGAAGGATTATTAGTTTTACAAATGTTGCATGACTTGGCAATATGGGCGATATCCTCATCAATGCCAGGCCACCATACATGTTGGCGTGCTAGTTGTTTCATCCTTACGATGCCCCAATGACCATCATGTAAGAGCTTAATGATGTCATTTCGCAATGCTTTCGGTATGATGATGCGACTTATCTCGGTGTGTAAACATAACAATTGCTTGTTGACTGTTATGGCGAATCGGCGATTGAAATAGGGCAATATTTCCGGATCGCTTGGCTTTTCTGGCCAGCCATTTGAAACAAAGTATCGTACTTTTTTCAGAATGGTGTCTTTTTCCGTGTGCTTGACTATTATGTCGGCATTTATTAGAGTCGATATTTCTACTACGTTATAGCATGCTTCAGTTTTGTCGAACTCCTCATCTGTAGGCAAGGGCAAGCGAGATAAAGCATCAGCGTTTCCGTGCTGAGTCGTTGCACGGAACCTGATCTCAAAGGTATAGGCCATAAGGATTATAGCCCAGCGTTGAAGTCTATGCGAAGTCATTGTAGGAAGATGCTTGCTCGGATTAAATATTGTAATTAACGGCTTGTGATCTGTTACCAGTATAAATTTACGTCCGTACAAATATTGATGAAACTTCTTTACCCCAAATATAATAGAAAGTGCTTCTTTCCCGATTTGGCTGTATTTGACTTGATGCTTGTCAAGTGTTTTTGATGCAAATGCTATTGGCCTTTCTTTTCCATCTGTTTGAATGTGTGATAACACAACACCAATGCCATAAGACGATGCATCAGTGGCTAGAACGAGCGGTAGCTGTTCATTAAAATGTGCCAATTTTGTTGCATTTATAATGTGCGTTTTTAATGCAGTAAACGCCTGCTGCTGATCTGTACCAAATTTGAATTGTACGTTTTTGCGTCGGAGTTGATTTAGCGGAGCTGCTAACTGAGAATAATTAGGTATAAAATTGCAGTAGTAGTTTACCTTTCCCATAAACGCGTCTAGTTGCTGAATGTTTTTGGGTGGTTGCAACTCTTTGACAGCTTGCAAACCCGATGTGTCAGGTAGTCTTGTCTTCTCCCTAAATACTCTATTTCCGATTGGAAAAATGAGCATTTCTCCTTTTTGCATCTTATGCCATTCTCCTGTAGAATAGTTAAGATTTGTTCGACGCGGGCAATGTGTTCGTCGCTTGTTGGTGCTGATATAATTATGTCGTCCAGATAGTTGCCACATCCTGGGATGCCACTAATAAGTTGCTGTAAGTAACGCTGGAATATAGCAGGCGCGCTAGCTATTCCATACGGCAGACGTTGGTACTGAAAAAGACCTAACGGGGTATTGACGACCATAATTTGTTTTGAAGCTTCATCTAGCTGCATCTGTAAATAAGCATCTTTTAGATCAATTTTTGTAAAATGTTGACCATGGCGAATAACGTGTAAAAGTGATTCACGTGTAGGCAGGGGATACTGCTCAATGTTGAGTTGCGTGTTGACGCCTTGTTTGAAATCCCCGCAGATACGAATTGCTCCACCTGGCTTGGGTGCGAGAACAATCGGCGATGCCCAGTTGCTGAACTTAATGGGCTTCCAGATACCGGCTTGCGTGAGGCGTTCTGCTTCCTCCTTAAATTTTGCTAGTTGAGCAAACGGTATTGGACGGCTTTTAAAAAATTTTGGTGTGGCGTTTGGCATTAAGTACACTGATGCTTGGAAGTTTTTTATTGCTCCGATAACTGGCTCAAATACTTCTTTGAATTTGTCACAAAGATTAGCTATTTGCCCGTCGAATTGCGCACCTATATTTTGGATTTGTTCAATTTTAAAATTGAATGTTTTAAACAAGTCTCTTCCGAATAAGTTATTTGAGTTTTTTACGTTTGCTACAATTAACACTACATTCACTTCTTTGTTGTTATACTTTGCCACAGTATGCAGTTTACCCAATATTGGAATTGGCGTATGTCCGAATGCCTTTGCGTTTACCGTCGCGTTTACCGTTGAATTTACCGGAATTTTTTTTTTTTTCGACGTTCTCTTTTAACCCTTGTGTCGATCGTAGAGCCCACGGGTACATTTGCATTTTTAATTTTGCTGTATCTTCCAAACGGTTAGTCCGATTGACCTGAAATTTCATGACATCCTCAACCATACTTTTTTGCATCATGTGGAAAAGTTCCATCAAGATTGGAGCAACAGTTCAGTCGATACAGCCCCAATTCAAGTTGGTGGACTGGCGTCGACTGCTGATGTACCCGGGTACTTGTATGAAAATTCATAGAAAATGTATGGAAGTGGATGGCAGTGTTCACTTTGTATCGCTGTATCTTCCAAGCGGCTGGTCCAATCTTGATGCAACTTCGTATCATAGCTTGGAAATATGTAATTGATATTGGTGTGAAATTCCAGGTCAATTGGACCAACCGTTTGGAAAATATAGCAATATAAAGTGAACTTTTTCTATATATTTGTATGAATTTTCATACAAGTATATCCTACGGCGGTTGGTAGATGGGGGTTGTTTTCCATACATATAACATGCGCAAAAAATCATGTTTCTGCCTGGAAAATTTGTTGTACAAGGATAGGTAGGCAAGATATTCCCAAATACCCTTTTTTTTACTGTTAGTAGACGTGTTTTCCTAAACATTCAAAAAAAAAAAGGTTAAATTGACCTAATATTTTATGAGTTATATTTATTCTGCGCAGGTACTAAAAATAGCACTATGAGCAAGAGGGGGTGATTTTAAATTCAAATAAAACGCAATTCTGTGAATGAAAATTCAATGTAAATTTTTTTTATTGGTAAGAAAGGATCAAATAACAAGGATTAAAAAAAATTTGGAAATTGTTAAATTTTTATGGATTTTCGCAATTCCCATTTTTGGTAAAAATTGATTATTTAGATACCAAAAATTTTTTTTTCCCCAATTTTGATAAAAGTTTTGTTAACTAGAATATATTTCCAATAAATAAAAACAAAAACAACAAGAAAATTCCAACAATCCATGTAGTAGTTGTTATTTGTTTATAAATAGCAACTATCTGCCATACAAAACGTATGAAGTACCCGGGTACATCTACTGTCGATGTGGATAAAACCCGCCAGCTGTAGACACAACGGTTAACGCAGCTACTGTTTTAGTTGTCGTTTCGAACGTTTCTGCAATTATTAATACGTCATTTAGGGACGGCTGTACTTTTTGCAATGCTGCACGGACAGCATCAAAAGGCGTGTGGACTATGATTTGATCGCGGATCATCTCATCTACGAAGTTGCTTGAGCACCCTTCGGCTTTGCATACAAATTGACACTCGCGCGCAATTCCACGCAGATCGGCAACCCAATCACGATGTGACTGTGAGTTCCGCATCTCTCGTTTAAAGAATTCGTATCGAGCGGCTACTACGTGACGCTTGGCTATAAAGTGTTCCGTTAACTTTTTTGTTAGATCACTGTATGTTTTTTCGTTTAAATTGTCTTCACCAAATAGGTTTTTCAACAGTTCAAACATGTCTGCGCCGGTCCAGGATAGAAAATATGATTTTTGCTTAACTGGAGCAGACACTGAATACGCCACGAAATGTTGTGTTAGCTGTTGGAGGTATGATTCCCAATTTTGCTGTTCTTTTTTTAAATTTGGAAACGGAGGGCATATGGTTAATTCACCCAGTTGGCTTGAATTTCCACTTTGGAGTACATTCCGATCGAGGATCGTTTGCATCCATTGTTGCTGTTGTTCTAGCATGTTCTTGGCAAATTGTTGCTGAAGAGCCAACAATTTTTCAATTTCGTTTTGTTCGTCCGGCATTTTAGATGTTAAAACTGACGCGACACGACACAAATACAAGGACGCTGTAGAGAATTTTTTTTCTTTATTCCGTTATTCCGTTTTATCCTCGTCGCCAGTTGTTGTGTATGCGGAGAGTCATGTAGTGACTAGTGTTGGGTTGCTCATGAGTGAGTGAGCAAGAATGAGCTGTTCACCCCATGGTTGAATTATACATGGTTATGCCGAGAGAGAGAGCTCGCTCAATTTTTAGGAGCCTGTTGTACAGTGCATTGCATCATGGTGAAACAATTACATAAAAATTGTAATTGTTTCACCATGCATTGCATTGAGCGCTCTGAAATTAGAACCGCGGTTGAAAATGTAAACAAAACCACACATCGTTCTATCTCTTTTTTGCTCACAAAAACCAGACGATAAAGCAATATCGAGAGAGCAATTATGCTATCTCTCTTGCACTCGCGTGGTCTTATCAACAGGCTCCTTCTGTTACGCATGACTTAACCTTGTATAATTCAACCATGGTTCACCCTACTGAACAAGTGAGCAATGTTCTGTACTAATTGTTCTTTTTTGCTCACTTGCTCACTTGCTCTTTTGTTCTTGTTCTTGTTCCACTGCTCATTTGCTCACAGCTCACTTGCTTCTTTACCTCATTTATTATGTGTGTCAAGATTTGCTGAGCTGTTCATGTAGTTCATTTAGCTCATTTTTCCACAGAGGTTCTTTTTCACCGTTCATATGAAGATTTTAGTTCCGGCTGTTATTATTAGCGCCAAAAACAAATTACATATTTGAAGCAAAATTAATAAATAAAATAAATGTCTCTTATACGCAAACATAGTGACAAATGGATTCATTTTAATGATTTGGGCAACGCGCAAGCAAAATGCAAGTACTGCAAATCAACTCTAAGCTATAGGTCGCAAAGCAACTTGTCTTTCTAATTGTTATAGTAATGTGGTTTTGATTAAGTGATAAATTAATTTAAAATGCAAAAGAACAACGGCCGGTTTAATGCAAATGAACAACAGAAAGAGCAAAAAGACTGAACAAGGAGCAACTGAGCAAGTTGAGTGAACAAAAGAGCAACTGAGCAAGTTGAGTGAACAAAAGAGCAATGTGAGCCAGTTGAGTGAACGAAAGAGCAATGTGAACCAGTTTAGTGAACAAAAGAGCAATGTGAGCGAGTTGACTCACTTAAAAAAAAAGAACAAGTGAACATGTTCTTCAAAAAGAGCAGTGTTTACCCAACTCTGTTTATTTCATTACTTTGATACATTGAATATGAGTAGTTATCGGTTCTTAATGTTATGCGATATTTGTGTGCAATCGATTGATAATGAATATATTAGTACATACATATATAACAACAAGCTAGTTGCAAGGATGGTCTGAAATGTTGCCCAGTTTGCCTTATTAGTTAAGAACTTGCTAATGAAGTATTCCTTTGAGGTTTGACGGGCGGAGACTTGGGTTTTGATGGAAAAGTGGTCGCTGCCACACAGTGCCCTGAAGGTGTACGATGAGCAGAAGGGGAGAATATTTGAAGAGCAGATAGAGAGATCTACATGTGTAAAAGGGCCTCTATGATTAGATTTAGGAGATCCCCAGAGGGGGCTCCACGCATTAAAGTTGCCTACTATTATTGAGGGCGATAAGGAAATATATCAGCAAGATCATTGGTATTAATTGGTTGATCTGGTGGTAGGTATGTGCTATACCCCGATTCCACTACAGCAAGATGCAAGTATGTAATTGGAATTCGAAGATGTTGCATTCTTTTTGTATTAGATTCACATATGCACAATGGGAATCTTGTTCAAATATTCCCCGTTGGTTGGCTGCATTCCCAGTTGGTTCGAAACCGACCAACTGGGAATGTCAGAAGTTAACATTACAGAGCACTGAACAGATCTTTAACATAGTCGATTCTATGTGTTTGTTGTAATGCCGAATGCTAAATGCAATTGGATTTATAGTGGAATCACCTACATCTTCGACTCGCTGTTAATGAAAGATGCAGCCTAATGGAATCGGGGTATATGTTAATGCTAATTACATATGTTACAGAGAATATTATGTTTCTTATTGCTACTTTAGATATTCGTACTACACGAAGTGTATTGTGGGGGAAGCCTGCGTTTGGCCTACCTCACATATGTATATCTTTTATTTTTATTTAATTATCACGATGTGTACGGACGTTTAACAGAAGTTTGGCAAATTCAACATTGCAGTTTGAGTAATTAACTCTCTCTTAAGGGGCCTACGCAGATCACAATTAAGCTCTCGTACCGTACTGCACCAATTTAAGGCCCGTATGCAGACCGTCGTTAAGCTCTCGTACTGTTAAAACTTCATATAAAAAAATGGTCTCGTACAGCGCCCGTACAGTTCAACGAAAGCATGGTACGCAGTATGTTAACTACTGGCCTTTAAAAAGTGTTGAACAATGAAAATGTTAATTAACAGTGTGGCTGTGTACGGCCAGTGAACAATGCTGAGCATATCTTCACGGCTCGTTAAATGTGGCAAAAAGTAAACAACATGTCGGGCAAGAGCCGGCTTATACATATTTCGGAAAATATTGACAAAATTGAACTCCAATAGCGCCATACTTATTGTTTTGGCAGTCAATGCTGCACAACAAGAAATTAATAAAAAATATATAAATTAATTCATATAATACAATTTAAATAACATATGAATTTTTATTCTTCAACTCAAGCCGACCCGTACTGCCCGGGTAAAGACATGGGTTTACTAAAATGCTACAATTTTTTTTGCATTTGCAGCCTGATTTTTTTATAGCCGCCAGTAGCAATTCTTTTGTTGTACAGAAACACAAAAGTAGCGTACGTTGTTCGTTAATCATTATTTAAAATTCAGTTAAATTTAAAAAACTGCTGCATTTCCGATTTATTTCAAGAAAGTAGTCAACCGACCGCACAATATGTGCGTTGTTTAGAACTGGTCGACACGGCTATCAACATAACGCACCAGCTTACCAATATCACACCGCTGACACCACAAGAGAGTCGACTCGAGTTTGGACCGTCACAACCACAAGACGCATGTTACTGATCGCGTTTAATAATTTTCATTTAAATTAACTGTAACCACCTCACACGTTTTTATATACATACTTACTAGTAAGTGGCCCGCTTACTTCGCTGCGCGGGTAGTTTATATAAATTTAAGCAACAGAAGATATAAAATAAATAAATTAGAAAATATTTCACAAAATATTAAAGCAAAGTATTTAACATTCTCTTTTCCACGCCACCTTTGAGGTAGAGAATCAGGCAAGTCATTATACTCGATACCGAAGGTAAAGAGTATATTGGGAGTATGTCTGTCATGTTGTCTGTCCGTCTGTCTGTATGAACGCAACTTTTTCCACTAAATTCAAGCTAAAGACTTGAAACTCTCCAATTCTCTTTATCTATGGCATAGTAAATTAAAGTGTCAAGATTGGGGCTTTACATTAACTGGGGGGCTGGCAAATTGATAAATTCGATAACTCAAAATCGACAAATCCACCTTTTCGGCACACCCTTACAGTTAGAGCTACCAAATTTGGTAGGAAGATAGCTACTGGCATCCCCGAAATATTTTGGTGCCACGCCCACCCATTCCGCCCCTAGCCCCCCCGTAATTTTTAATCAGAAACGCCTATATCTTCCTCAGTTTTTAAGCTAGAGCCACCAAATTTTGCGCCAAGATAAATGATGACGATCCCCAAAAAACTGCATCAAAACTTTGGTTTGCCACGCCCACCCATACCGCCCTAGCCAACCCCAGCCGCCCCAACATTTCGTTAAAAACGGGAATGCGTGCATGTTTCATAGTTTTTGAGCTAAACGCCCCTAGCACCCTTCCCCCACCTTTAACAAACTTTGAGCTAGTGTCACCAAATTTGGAAGGAAGATAGCTGGTGGCATGCCCATCTGTATCAGAATTTTTGAGGCAGCTTTCACCCCTGCCGCATCCGTACCCCTTTGCAATCAGGCCACTTTTTACCGGTTTAAATACTGGTATCGAAAATAGCGCAGTCGATTGCGTCCGAATGCAACGTTTCCACTTGCTTTTTATTGTGGTTTCCTCAGTAGTCTTTATCCAATTATATATAATGTTGATTCAATTATTTAATCTAAAGTCGACTTATTATTATAAACAAAACAAATTAACAACTTAATTTAAAGTAAGTGTTATAAATAAATACTTCAAAATAAGTCAAAAATTGACTTCACTGTACAACGTGTAAACCACTGACTGCGTGATCTGAGTTTTATCGTTCTTGCGTTTTGTCTAAGTTAAGCAAGTATGGAAATCCACCCCCACAACATTTTCTGGTGTGCCAAATTTTTCTAGACGCACCAAGTTTAGCTTTTTGTTGTTGTTTTTTTAAATCAATGAAACCAACAAAAAGTAGCAGAACGGGCCGAACAACAGTGATGCCGATTTGGCCTTTTTCCGGAGAGATCTGTCCTGTTTTTAAGTGCTTTGTCCGGATAAAATATCAAACATCCCCTATCCGGAAATCTGGCCTTTTTTCAGACTTTATTTGATTCATTTATTTCAATCTCTTTTTCAAAGTTTTCTTTAAGAACATTGTGGCATCCAATCTATTAAAAACAGCGATCTTTTTAAAACGGTGTGGCATCCTTTTTCACATACTTTGTATGTATTTTCGATATCATTTGTAATCTAATGTACAACAAAAGTGAAAAATAAACTTAAATAATGCCGAAAGAATCGTACAAACAAAAATTTGGTGATTGCTGGCTACAGCAGCCAGATTTTAAAGATTGGATAAGCCGCGATGAAGCGCACAGCAATAAGGCATACTGCAGATACTGCATATGCAGTCTTAATTGCAAAATAGATCACATTCGCGCGTATATGGCGACAAAAAAACATATGCAAAACGCTTTGTGCCTCGCACAAAAAAGCATAATTTGTTTAAAGCCGGCGGATTGTCCCCAATCTTGTCACCAGGAAGCTGTATTAGCTACATATGTTTATGTTTATTATCACCTCACGGAATTGTGCAAGTTTAATTTTGATGCTAAAAGGTTAAAATTGCACAAAACCATTTTTGTCCTGTTTTCTGTCCTTTTTTATGCTCGATACCGAAGGTAAAGAGTATATTGGGTTTGTGTAATGTCCGTCATGGTGTCTGTATGTTCGCAAGTTTTTTCCACACCCTTCAAGCTAGAGACTTGAAAACTTTGAAAATGTCTTTATCTATGGCCGGTACAGATCAAGTTCTAAGATTGGCGTTTTACGATAACTGGGGGGCTGGCAAATTGATAAAGTAAAAATTGTAAAATTCCCTGAGATTGAAAGAGATACTGTTATTTATGTGAATTGATCTCATCTTCAGAACAATATCACATTTTCATGCTCTTAAGCCAATCGCATTCCTCTTAGTCCTCCTTTCAAATTCGTGTGTGCATACAACGGCTTTTAATAAGCCTGAAGCGATCGACAAAAACAGCAACAACAAATCTTTTGCATTCACAATTATATTTATACCCAGAAATGGGTAAAAAATGGTATAATTGTTATGTGCAAAAGTATGTAACAGGCAAAAAGAAGCATCTACGACCCCATATAAAGTGTATATATTCTTGATCAGCATTAACAGCCATATGCAATATGAAAATCATACCCAACCTGTCACATGTGAATTCACGCAAAACAGCTTTTTATGCGCAATGCGTTATCGGTATTTTTTGTATTATGATTTCGGATCACTCTCTTATGTATGCGCGCAAGTCAAAAAGAGCGTAGTATCGCTGCCTTCTTCGCACGCACTTAATCAAAGCAAAACATATCTAAGAGGCTGCAGTTAAGTGAGTTGCATAGCCTAAACTCACACGTACTTTAGCCTTTAGCTTTGATTTAGCCGTGCGGAGGAGGTAGGGTTATTGAACTTTATGATTGACTTGGAAAGTGCGCACATAAAATAGAGAGTGAACGTAAATGAGCAACAACAGGGAGCGAGATTTCAAATTATCTAATTATCATAATATTTATATTACTAGTAAGTGCCCCGCTTACTTCGCTGCGCGGATAGTTTATATAAATGTTAGCAACAGAAGATACAAAATAAATAAATTAGAAAATATTTCACAAAATATTAAAGCAAAGTATTTAACATTCTCTTTTCCACGCCACCATTGAGGCGCGTCATTATACTCGATACCGAAGGTAAAGAGTATATTGGGAGTATGTCCGTCATGTTGTCTGTCCGTCTGTCTTTATGAACGCAACGTTTTTCCACACAATTCAAGCTAAAGACTTGAAACTTTCCAATTCTCTTTATCTATGGCATAGTAAATTAAAGTGTCAAGATTGGGGCTTTACAATAACTGGGGGGCTGGCAAATCGATAAATTCGATAACTCAAAATCGACAAATCCACCTATTCGGCACACACTTACAGTTAGAGCTACCAAATTTGGTAGGAAGATAGCTACTGGCATCGCCGAAATATTTTGGTGCCACGCCCACCCATTCCGCCCTAGCCAGCCCCAGCCGCCACAACTTTTCGTTAAAAACGGGAATGCGTGTATGTTTCATAGTTTTTGAGCTAAACGCCCCCAGCACCCTTCCCCAACCTTTTACAAGCTTTGAGCTAGTGTCACCAAATTTGAAAGGAAGATAGCTGGTGGCATAACCATGTGTATCAGAATTTTTGAGGCAGCTTTCACCCCTGCCGCATCCGTACCCCTTTGCAATCAGGCCTCTTTTTATTGGTTTAAATACTGGTATCGAGTATAGCGCAGTCGATTGCGTCGTTTCCACTTGCTTTTAATTGTGGTTTCCTCAGTAGTCTTTATCCAACTATATATAATGTTGATTCAATTATTTAGTCTAAAGTCGACTTATTATTATAAACAAAACAAATTAACAACTTAATTCAAAGTAAGTATTATAAATAAATACTTCAAAATAAGTCAAAAATTGACTTCACTGTACAACGTGTAAACCACTGGCTGCGTGATCTGAGTTTTATCGTTCTTGCGTTTTGTCTAAGTTAAGCAAGTATGCAAATCCACCCCCACAACATTTTCTGGTGTGCCAAATTTTTCTAGACGCACCAAGTTTGCTTAGCTGTTGTTTTTTTTTTGAATCAATGACACCAACAAAAAGTAGCATAGCGGGCCTAACAACAGTGATGCCGATTTGGCCTTTTCCGGACAGATCTGACCTGTTTTTAAGTGTTTTGTCCGGAAAAAATATCAAACATCCCCTATCCGGAAATCTGGCCTTTTTTCAGATTTTATTTGATTAATTTATTTCAATCTTTTTTTCAAAGTTTTTTCCTTAAAAACAGTGTGGCATCCGATCTATTAAAAACAGCGATCTTTTTAAAACGGTGTGGCATCCTTTTTTACATACTTTGTATGTATTTTCGATATCATTTGTAATCTAATGGACAACAAAAGTGAAAAATAAAGTTAAATAATGCCGAAAGATTCGTACAAACAAAAATTTCGTGATTGCTGGCTACAGCAGCCAGATTTTAAAGATTGGATAAGCCGCGATGAAGCGCACACCAATAAGGCATACTGCAGATACTGCATATGCAGTCTTAATAGCAAAATAGATCGCATTCGCGCGTATATGGCGACAAAAAACATATGCAAAACGCTTTGTGCCTAGCACAAAAAAGCATAATTTGTTTTAAGCCGGCGGATTGTCCCCAATCTTGTCACCAGGAAGCTGTATTAGCTATGTTTATGTTTATTATCACCTCACAGAATTGTGCAAGCTTCATTTTGATGCTAAAAGCTTAAAATTGAACAAAACAATTTTTGTCCTGTTTTCTGTCCTTTTTTATACTCTATACTCGGACTCGTGCAATGTCCGTCGTGGTGTCAGTCCGTCCGTCTGTATGTTCGGAAATTTTCCACACCCTTCAAGCTAGAGACTTGAAACTTAGCCAATGCCTTTATCTATGGCCGGGACAGATAAAGTTCTAAGATTGGGGTTCGACGATAACTGGGAGGCTGGCAAATCGATAAATTCGCTAACTCAAAATCGATAAATCCACCTATTCCGCACACCCTTACAGTAACAGTTACCAAATTTGGTAGGAAGATAGCTACTGGCATCCCCGAAAAAATTGCATCAAAAATTTTGGAGCCACGCCCACCCATTCCACCCCCAGCCCCCCAGCCACCCTACAATTTTAAATCAAAAACGCTAATAACTTCTTCAGTTTTTGAGCTGGAGCAACCAAATTTTGCGCCAAGATGGGTAATGACGATCCCCAAAAAAACTGCATCAAAACTTTGGATGCCATGACCACCCATACCATCCTTGTCCACCCCAGCCGCCCCAACTTTTCGTTAAAAACGGGAATGCGTGTATCTTTCATAGTGTTTGAGCTAGAGTCTCCAAATTTGGTAGGAAGATAGCTGGTAACGATCTCCAAATTCTGCATGATCTGTTTTGGAGCCCCCTTACTGCTCACAGGGGAGCTAGTACCAACTTTTTATAAATTTGAGCTAGAGTCACCAAATTTGGTAGCAAGATAGCAATTGACATCAAACTAAGATCTGCGTCAAAAATTTGGATGCCACGCCCACCCATAACTCCCCCAGCCCCCTTACCACCCATTTTACAACATTGAGCTAGAGTCACCAAAATTGGTAGGAAGTTAACAATTGACATTCTACAAAGATCTGCATCAAAAATTTGGATGTCACGCCCACCCATAACTCCCCCAGCCCCCCTTACCACCCTCTTTACAACTTTGAGCTAGAGTCACCAAAATTGGTAGGAAGTTAGCAATTGACATTCCACAAAGATCTGCATCAAAAATTTGGATGTCACGCCCACCCATACCGCCCTTGACCACCCCAGCCGCCACAACTTTTCGTTAAAAACGGGAATGCGTGTATCTTTCATAGTGTTTGAGCTCGAGTTTCCAAATTTGGTAGGAAGACAACTGGTAGCGACCCCCAAATATATTTTGGAGCCAACCCACACATACCGCCCTCAGCCCTCCATCCCCAACCTTTTACAAACTTCGAGCTAGAGTCACCAAATTAGGTAGGAAGATAGCTGGTGGCATCCCCATCTGCATCAGAAAATATTTACGGCAACTTACACCCCTGCCGCATCCGTACCCGTTTGCAATCCTTTTTTTTATGACTTTGCTGGTGCGACGCGAAGGCGTCACTGCGCATTTGTTTTGTTTTTGTATTCTCGCTCGCAATCAAACCCTCAGCTTGTGCGACAATCAGGCGGCAGTAGTGGAATGGGTAATGTGTTTTGTGTTTGCAATGGGTCAAAGTGCTCCAAAATGTATGGGAGGTACTCACTTACTACCTGCATGGAATTTTGTGTGAAAATTTCATCCTTCTAGCTTATTTCGCTTAGGCTGTGGCTCTTCAATTCAGGAATAATTTGAATGCCATACCCACCCAGCCCCCCTTCCCACACCTTTAACAAACTTTGAGTAAGTTGTCACCAAATTTGGAAGGAAGATAGCTGAAACTGTTGCTGCTGTGGCTGCACCGGCTGCATATAAAACTGTGGCAGGGCCACAGCAGGCAAAGCACCCCAAAATCTTTTGCATTCACAGTTATATTTATACCCTGAAATGGGTAAAAAAGGTATAATTGTTTTGTGCAAAAGTATGTAACAGGCAAAAAAAAAACATCTCCGACCCCATATAAAGTATATATATTCTTGATCAGCATCAACAGCCATATGCAATATGAAAATCATACCCAACCGGTCACATGTAACTTCAGCTTTTTATGCGCAATGCGTTATCGGTATTTTGTATCATGGTTTCGGCTCACTCTCTTAGTATGCGCGCCAAGTCAAAAAGAGCGTAGTATCGCTGCCTTCTTCGCACGCACTTAATCAAAGCAAAACATATCTAAGAGGCTGCAGTTAAGTGAGTTGCATAGCCTAAACTTACACGTACTTTAGCCTTTAGCTTTGATTTAGCCGTGCGGAGGAGGTAGGGTTATTGAACTTTATGATTGACTTGGAAAGTGCGCACATAAAATAGAGAGTGAACGTAAATGAGCAACAACAGGAAGCGAGATTTCAAATTATCTAATTATCATAATATTTATATTACTAGTAAGTGCCCCGCTTACTTCGCTGCGCGGATAGTTTATATAAATGTTAGCAACAGAAGATACAAAATAAATAAATTAGAAAATATTTCACAAAATATTAAAGCAAAGTATTTAACATTCTCTTTTCCACGCCACCATTGAGGCGCGTCATTATACTCGATACCGAAGGTAAAGAGTATATTGGGAGTATGTCCGTCATGTTGTCTGTCCGTCTGTCTTTATGAACGCAACGTTTTTCCACACAATTCAAGCTAAAGACTTGAAACTTTCCAATTCTCTTTATCTATGGCATAGTAAATTAAAGTGTCAAGATTGGGGCTTTACAATAACTGGGGGGCTGGCAAATCGATAAATTCGATAACTCAAAATCAACAAATCCACCTATTCGGCACACACTTACAGTTAGAGCTACCAAATTTGGTAGGAAGATAGCTTCTGGCATCGCCGAAAATTTTTGGTGCCACGCCCACCCATTCCGCCCTAGCCAGCCCCAGCCGCCACAACTTTTCGTTAAAAACGGGAATGCGTGTATGTTTCATAGTTTTTGAGCTAAACGCCCCCAGCACCCTTCCCCAACCTTTTACAAGCTTTGAGCTAGTGTCACCAAATTTGGAAGGAAGATAGCTGGTGGCATAACCATCTGTATCAGAATTTTTGAGGCAGCTTTCACCCCTGCCGCATCCGTACCCCTTTGCAATCAGGCCTCTTTTTACCGGTTTAAATACTGGTATCGAGTATAGTGCAGTCGATTGCGTCGTTTCCACTTGCTTTTAATTGTGGTTTCCTCAGTAGTCTTTATCCAACTATATATAATGTTGATTCAATTATTTAGTCTAAAGTCGACTTATTATTATAAACAAAACAAATTAACAACTTAATTCAAAGTAAGTATTATAAATAAATACTTCAAAATAAGTCAAAAATGGACTTCACTGTACAACGTGTAAACCACTGACTGCGTGATCTGAGTTTTTATCGTTCTTGCGTTTTGTCTAAGTTAAGCAAGTATGCAAATCCACCCCCACAACATTTTCTGGTGTGCCAAATTTTTCTAGACGCACCAAGTTTGCTTAGCTGTTGTTTTTTTTGAATCAATGACACCAACAAAAAGTAGCATAGCGAGCCTAACAACAGTGATGCCGATTTGGCCTTTTCCGGACAGATCTGTCCTGTTTTTAAGTGTTTTGTCCGGAAAAAATATCAAACATCCCCTATCCGGAAATCTGGCCTTACTCCCCTTACTGCTCACAGGTGAGTTAGTACCAACTTTTTATAAATTTGAGCTAGAGTCACCAAAATTGGTAGGAAGTTAACATTTGACATTCTACAAAGATCTGCATCAAAAATTTGTATGTCACGCCCACCCATAACTCCCCCAGCCCCCCTTACCACCCTCTTTACAACTTTGAGCTAGAGTCACCAAAATTGGTAGGAAGTTAGCAATTGACATTCCACAAAGATCTGCATCAAAAATTTGGATGTCACGCCCACCCATACCGCCCTTGACCACCCCAGCCGCCACAACTTTTCGTTAAAAACGGGAATGCGTGTATCTTTCATAGTGTTTGAGCTCGAGTTTCCAAATTTGGTAGGAAGACAACTGGTAGCGACCCCCAAATATATTTTAGAGCCAACCCACACATACCGCCCTCAGCCCTCCATCCCCAACCTTTTACAGACTTTGAGCTAGTGTCACCAAATAAGGTAGGAAGATAGCTGGTGGCATCCCCATCTGCATCAGAAAATATTTACGGCAACTTACACCCCTGCCGCATCCGTACCCGTTTGCAATCCTTTTTTTTATGACTTTGCTGGTGCGACGCGAAGGCGTCACTGCGCATTTGTTTTGTTTTTGTATTCTCGCTCGCAATCAAACCCTCAGCTTATGCGACAATCAGGCGGCAGTAGTGGAATGGGTAATGTGTTTTGTGTTTGCAATGGGTCAAAGTGCTCCAAAATGTATGGGAGGTACTCGCTTACTACCTGCATGGAACTTTGAGTGAAAATTTCATCCTTCTAGCTCATTTCGCTTAGGCTGTGGCTCTTCAATTCAGGAATAATTTGAATGCCATACCCACCCAGCCCCCTTCCCACACCTTTAACAAACTTTGAGTAAGTGTCACCAAAATTGGAAGGAAGATAGCTGAAACTGTTGCTGCTGTGGCTGCACCGGCTGCATATAAAACTGTGGCAGGGCCACAGCAGGCAAAGCACCCCAAAATCTTTTACATTCACAGTTATATTTATACCCGAAATGGGTAAAAAAGGTATAATTGTTTTGTGCAAAAGTATGTAACAGGCAAAAAAAAAAACATCTCCGACCCCATATAAAGTATATATATTCTTGATCAGCATCAACAGCCATATGCAATATGAAAATCATACCCAACCGGTCACATGTAACTTCAGCTTTTTATGCGCAATGCGTTATCGGTATTTTGTATCATGGTTTCGGCTCACTCTCTTATGTATGCGCGCAAGTCAAAAAGAGCGTAGTATCGCTGCCTTCTTCGCACGCACTTAATCAAAGCAAAACATATCTAAGAGGCTGCAGTTAAGTGAGTTGCATAGCCTAAACTCACACGTACTTTAGCCTTTAGCTTTGATTTAGCCGTGCGGAGGAGGTAGGGTTATTGAACTTTATGATTGACTTGGAAAGTGCGCACATAAAATAGAGAGTGAACGTAAATGAGCAACAACAGGGAGCGAGATTTCAAATTATCTAATTATCATAATATGTATATTACTAGTAAGTGCCCCGCTTACTTCGCTGCGCGGATAGTTTATATAAATGTTAGCAACAGAAGATACAAAATAAATAAATTAGAAAATATTTCACAAAATATTAAAGCAAAGTATTTAACATTCTCTTTTCCACGCCACCATTGAGGCGCGTCATTATACTCGATACCGAAGGTAAAGAGTATATTGGGAGTATGTCCGTCATGTTGTCTGTCCGTCTGTCTTTATGAACGCAACATTTTTCCACACAATTCAAGCTAAAGACTTGAAACTTTCCAATTCTCTTTATCTATGGCATAGTAAATTAAAGTGTCAAGATTGGGGCTTTACAATAACTGGGGGGGCTGGCAAATCGATAAATTCGATAACTCAAAATCAACAAATCCACCTATTCGGCACACACTTACAGTTAGAGCTACCAAATTTGGTAGGAAGATAGCTTCTGGCATCGCCGAAGATTTTTGGTGCCACGCCCACCCATTCCGCCCTAGCCAGCCCCAGCCGCCACAACTTTTCGTTAAAAACGGGAATGCGTGTATGTTTCATAGTTTTTGAGCTAAACGCCCCCAGCACCCTTCCCCAACCTTTTACAAGCTTTGAGCTAGTGTCACCAAATTTGGAAGGAAGATAGCTGGTGGCATAACCATCTGTATCAGAATTTTTGAGGCAGCTTTCACCCCTGCCGCATCCGTACCCCTTTGCAATCAGGCCTCTTTTTACCGGTTTAAATACTGGTATCGAGTATAGTGCAGTCGATTGCGTCGTTTCCACTTGCTTTTAATTGTGGTTTCCTCAGTAGTCTTTATCCAACTATATATAATGTTGATTCAATTATTTAGTCTAAAGTCGACTTATTATTATAAACAAAACAAATTAACAACTTAATTTAAAGTAAGTATTATAAATAAATACTTCAAAATAAGTCAAAAATGGACTTCACTGTACAACGTGTAAACCACTGACTGCGTGATCTGAGTTTTTATCGTTCTTGCGTTTTGTCTAAGTTAAGCAAGTATGCAAATCCACCCCCACAACATTTTCTGGTGTGCCAAATTTTTCTAGACGCACCAAGTTTGCTTAGCTGTTGTTTTTTTGAATCAATGACACCAACAAAAAGTAGCATAGCGAGCCTAACAACAGTGATGCCGATTTGGCCTTTTCCGGACAGATCTGTCCTGTTTTTAAGTGTTTTGTCCGGAAAAAATATCAAACATCCCCTATCCGGAAATCTGGCCTTACTCCCCTTACTGCTCACAGGTGAGTTAGTACCAACTTTTATAAATTTGAGCTAGAGTCACCAAAATTGGTAGGAAGTTAACATTTGACATTCTACAAAGATCTGCATCAAAAATTTGTATGTCACGCCCACCCATAACTCCCCCAGCCCCCCTTACCACCCTCTTTACAACTTTGAGCTAGAGTCACCAAAATTGGTAGGAAGTTAGCAATTGACATTCCACAAAGATCTGCATCAAAAATTTGGATGTCACGCCCACCCATACCGCCCTTGACCACCCCAGCCGCCACAACTTTTCGTTAAAAACGGGAATGCGTGTATCTTTCATAGTGTTTGAGCTCGAGTTTCCAAATTTGGTAGGAAGACAACTGGTAGCGACCCCCAAATATATTTTAGAGCCAACCCACACATACCGCCCTCAGCCCTCCATCCCCAACCTTTTACAAACTTCGAGCTAGAGTCACCAAATTAGGTAGGAAGATAGCTGGTGGCATCCCCATCTGCATCAGAAAATATTTACGGCAACTTACACCCCTGCCGCATCCGTACCCGTTTGCAATCCTTTTTTTTATGACTTTGCTGGTGCGACGCGAAGGCGTCACTGCGCATTTGTTTTGTTTTTGTATTCTCGCTCGCAATCAAACCCTCAGCTTATGCGACAATCAGGCGGCAGTAGTGGAATGGGTAATGTGTTTTGTGTTTGCAATGGGTCAAAGTGCTCCAAAATGTATGGGAGGTACTCACTTACTACCTGCATGGAATTTTGTGTGAAAATTTCATCCTTCTAGCTTATTTCGCTTAGGCTGTGGCTCTTCAATTCAGGAATAATTTGAATGCCATACCCACCCAGCCCCCTTCCCACACCTTTAACAAACTTTGAGTAAGTGTCACCAAATTTGGAAGGAAGATAGCTGAAACTGTTGCTGCTGTGGCTGCAGCGGCTGCATATAAAACTGTGGCAGGGCCACAGCAGGCAAAGCACCCCAAAATCTTTTGCATTCACAGTTATATTTATACCCTGAAATGGATAAAAAAAGGTATAATTGTTTTGTGCGTAGTATCGCTGCCTTCTTCGCACGCACTTAATCAAAGCAAAACATATCTAAGAGGCTGCAGTTAAGTGAGTTGCATAGCCTAAACTCACACGTACTTTAGCCTTTAGCTTTGATT
Organism: Scaptomyza graminum; assembly: GCA_018901835.1. Taxonomy (NCBI): domain Eukaryota; kingdom Metazoa; phylum Arthropoda; class Insecta; order Diptera; family Drosophilidae; genus Scaptomyza; species Scaptomyza graminum. Next base: position 39,216 of record JAEIFL010000294.1, read on the forward strand.
TAGCCGTGCGGAGGAGGTAGGGTTATTGAACTTTATGATTGACTTGGAAAGTGCGCACATAAAATAGAGAGTGAACGTAAATGAGCAACAACAGGGAGCGAGATTTCAAATTATCTAATTATCATAATATTTATATTACTAGTAAGTGCCCCGCTTACTTCGCTGCGCGGATAGTTTATATAAATGTTAGCAACAGAAGATACAAAATAAATAAATTAGAAAATATTTCACAAAATATTAAAGCAAAGTATTTAACATTCTCTTTTCCACGCCACCATTGAGGCGCGTCATTATACTCGATACCGAAGGTAAAGAGTATATTGGGAGTATGTCCGTCATGTTGTCTGTCCGTCTGTCTTTATGAACGCAACGTTTTTCCACACAATTCAAGCTAAAGACTTGAAACTTTCCAATTCTCTTTATCTATGGCATAGTAAATTAAAGTGTCAAGATTGGGGCTTTACAATAACTGGGGGGCTGGCAAATTGATAAATTCGATAACTCAAAATGGACAATTCCACCTATTCCGCACACCCTTACAGTTAGAGTTACCAAATTTGGTGGGAAATTTTGGCATCCCCGCAAAATTGTGGTGCCACGCCCACCAATTCCGCTCCCAGCCCCCCACGGTTTTAAATCAAAATCGCCTATATCTTCCTCAGTTTTTAAGCTCGATCCACCAAATGTTGCGTCAAGATAAGTGATAACGATCCCCAAAAAACTGCATCAAAACTTTGGATGCCACGCCCACCCATACCGCCCTAGCCAACCCCAGCCGCCCCAACTTTTCGTTAAAAACGGGAATGCGTGTATGTACAACGCAGGCATGCATAGATTTGTATACAAACTTATGTGAACGGCCTTTGCTTGTTCGAAATTGTATATTATTAATGTAAGTGTGTTACGTTTAGTTTAAGTTATATTAGCACCACGTAGGCAAATCCATCCCCACAACATATGTATTTTGGTGTGCAAAATTTTTCTAGATGCACCAAGTTTTGTTTTGTTGTTGTTGATTTTTTTTAAATCATCGACACCAACATAAAGTAGCAGTGCGGGCCCAACAACAACACTAACACCAACAACAAACGCTACTTGGGTCATAAATCAATTGTCAAAGGCACACAAATTTGAAAAAAAAAAAAAAACAATGTGCACTGTGCGAAAAGATACATGTACATAAAATATTGAAAATTATTTTCAAGCGCATTGTTTACTTAATTGTGTATGCACTTATTCATTAAGAAGCGAAAATATGTTTCTTTTTTACAAGAGTACGAACCTTTTTTTTATGACTTTGCTTGTGCGACGCGAAGGCGTCACTGCGCATTTGTTTTGTTTTTGTATTCTCGCTCGCGATCAAACTCTCAGCTTGTGCGACAAACAGGCGGCAGTAGTGGAATGGGTAATGTGTTTTGTTTTTGGAGTGGGTAAAAGTGCTCCAAAATGTATGGGAGGTACTCGAAGGAATTGTCCAAAATAAAATTCCTTTCTTAGGACAAACGGACTACCTGCATAAAAAGTTGTGTGAAAATTTCAGCCTTCTAGCTCTTTTCGTTTAGGCTGTGGCTGAGCCATTCTTAACAGGACAAACTCTTTTATATATAGAGAAGAAGATGAACACAGGATACATGTTCAAAAAAGTTTTCATCATCGTTACCATCATTATGGTTACCATCATTATGCTTACCATCATTAATAAAATGTTTACATAACATAGTTGTGCGCTGCTGCGTAGACGCTCCGTAATTGCACATTTGATTTTTTACGACCCGAGTTCAACACCGCGTGGCAATTTCTTGAATATTTATTTTTTTTATTTTTTTTCAACTAGATTATCGACTAGACGATACCCTGAACTTTAGAAATCACGCGAATAGACATTGTGTGTATTCATTCAATTGAATTTAAATGTTTAATAGTTTGTTGATTACATATTTTTATAAAAAATTGTTGTCAACCGGGCTTGCAGAACAATTTCAAATAGATGATTGTGTTGTTTTTGAGCCAACACATTAATATTTATCAAGCCAAGCCAAGCAAAATCAAAATATTTTCATATATGTAAACAATTTGAGCTGCGTTACAAATATTATATAATTGTAGAAAAATAAATGTGTAGGCAAAAGTCACATTCCATACAATAACATGCATAGCAGATATCAAAGAGGAGTAGAGATAGAATATTACGGGACTGTGTAAGAGCCGTTAGGTTTTGTCATTTTTCTTTGTGTTTTGTGTTTTTGCATATACATGGTTCGCCACTGAGTTGCAGTTGCGATCTAACAGCGAGTGGAAAAAATATGCAAATAATATATTCACAAAAGTATGAAATCATTTTATCAGTGTTCTCTTATGACGTTGTCACGTGAGACTATCGTCCGTAAACAAACTTTACAGACACCCATCTTTTTTATTGCCATCCTCTTGCCAAAAAGACTGAAAAAAATTTACTCTACTCTTTTTTTCTGTACTCTTGTGTTCTCTGTTCCGTGTTTTCTATTGAGCAAACACACGAATCAGTCTTGCAATAACAACTTGAAGAGAAACAAATTGTCGATCTCTCATCAACTGAGTGTACGCAGATGATCAAAATGTTAAAATTGGAAGTAAAAATTGTCTTTCTGTATGCATGTATGTATATGTGTTATTTTTGAGTACTATAGTTGCAACTATCTACATGTAGACCGACGCCAAAGACATAGAAACACACATACATGCGCAAAAGACACTATTTGCGTTTGTGCTCACCCAAAACGGTAGGCACGAGCAAAACGATAACGAAAAAAATGTCTTGGCTTGAGCATTCCACTCATTGATCATGAACAGAATTGAGTGTGTTTTCTCGCTCCCTCTTTTCATTATGTGCCAATGAAACAGTTTTTTTTCGGACAGTCGACACTTTTTTGCGAGCTGTGCAATTTGTATACACTACAAATACTTCAAATAGCTTTCACATCTTGGCAGAAAACATTGACGATCTTTTTTCGGAAGCCGGTCGAGTTGACGTATTAGAGCGGTAGTAAGAGAATCTATAAATCGACCCAGTAAGGTAACTTCACAAAAAAAACTGACTGGCTCAGATACAAAAAACATATATACCAAAAGAAGACAAATCTACAAATTTAACAGCTCGTTCTTGAAAGAGGCGTTTACGACGAAAATGGCAATCTGATAGATCGAAATCGGCGAAGCAAAAACCAAAAGACGTCACACGTAAACTCATGAAAGCGTTAAGGCACGTTCAATGCCGCTATATTGAGAAATTATCAACGACCGGTACCAAAAAGTCACCGTGGAGAACTCACCCAACTATTAGCTCACCGATAGTAATGCCTATAAGAAACCTCGCAGGCTGCTGGGCCCGCAGCGATGGAGAAAGAGCTAGCACATTTGCTACTCAACTTCAAAAAGTGTTTCAACCTAATCTTTCAAATAATTCGTTTGCACTACCGACTGCATCAGACAACTCTCAGCTTCAACATGAGCCAATGAAGTTTCGTCCGAAGGAAATCGCAAAAGTCGATGAAACGTATCTGGGCGTACAACTAAACAGAAGACTTAAATGGCGCTGACAAATTGAAGCTAAGAGAACACCTCAAACTAAAAGCCAATAGCCTTCATTGGCTTATCAATGCTCGCTCTTCCCTTAGTCTGTACTACAAGGTCCTGCTCTACAACTCTGTTCGAAAACCAATCTGGATCGATGGATTTGAGCTATGGGGGAATGCTTGAATCCGCAGCATGGACATTTTCCAGAAAGCCCAGACGAAAATCTTTAGAACCGTCACCGGGGCACCGTGGTATATATTTAAAACGGAAACATTCAGAGAGACTTGAACGTTCTACCAGTCAAGGAGGAAATATCGGAACAAAAAGTAAAATACTTAAGCAAGCCCTCATCACCCAAATCATCTTGTGAGAGGTCTTACTAGGCTGAGCAGCCAATTCCGTCTTCATTGTAAGCGATGAATTTTAGGGAAGCGCACTCAGAATGTACTGCTAGCTAAGATTCATTAAGTAGATTTGTATACTTATAGTTAGGTTTTTTGTATGATATTCAACATTTTTGAGATGCTTTTGATAGTGTTACTAGTGCTACTACATACACTTAGCATGCAATATATGTACATGAAGGAGTCTAATCAATTTAAACTCTCTAGTATGTACACAGTGGTCTATATGTTCCTTGTAGTACATTAGAAGCTGAAATCCGAGGGCCGAACGCTATGGATCGCACAAGACACATTAAATAAGAATGTCTTAGCCACTCTCTTGGTCAGACCTGGTCAGCAAATAGCACCCAGACCCCCAATTGTATGTCACACTACCGGCCGAACGCATAGCTTAAACAAGAACTGCACTTAACAATTTTTGTCGTTGAGCAAGTTCGCGATATAATTAAACACGGCAAAAAAAAAAACAAATTACGAAGAATATTGCGGAATTTGTTATGAAGGTATTGGAGCTCAAAACTTGCTATCTATTGACTGCACTGCTATCTATTGACTGATAAAGATATGTGATGAAACGATGAAGGACACGTAAAGCTAGTATAAAAGTCTACCAGTACGTCATTTTTTTTATAAGAAGAAATCAAATTGCTCTATCTTTCTGCCGAACTTGTTTTACTTAAATAGCCTTCGTTTTTAAAAAAATAGTTCAAAACGCCATTCCAGCTTCTACGCAGTACAGTGCTAACTAACACAACTTCCAATTGCCAGCGTTCTCTTTTGGCTAGCCCTAGTATTCTTCTCGTTTGTCGCCCATTACTACCCATAATACATTTATTTCATCCCATTTTTTTTTAAGGCATTGCATTAAATCTACAACACGGTAGATTCGACAATATTTCTTAAAGAGCGCCCAAAAACTAGCATTTCTGCACTTTGTCTAAGGGTGGCCGCACACCAGAGCCAACAAAACATTGGTCGACATTTTTTGATGTCGAGTCGAACATGAATGCATTGCTTCTTATAGCTGCGCGCACACAAAGACCGACAAACAAAAAATAAAATTTGTCGGGAGCGATCTTTGTCGAAAGCCGGTTTTATAGTTTCATACGGGCCACGCACACCAAACGCAACCAACATTTTATACAAATTTTCGTGACCCACATTACACGCTTGCTTATGAAGCCGCGCATAGTGAATCCAACAAACAAAACAAAGACCAACATTGACCAACATAGGCCAACAAATGTTTTATTGTGAAATTGGTAAGTTAAGCAAATGGTATATCAAATACATATAACACTTAAGATACTTACGATTGACTGTTCTAATGAAAATACATACGTAATGATTAAAAAATTTTTGTAACTTCTCGTTGGCATAGTTTATGCAGAGTTGCTCAAAGGAGTTCTTCGCAAAATTTTCAAATCCAAATATATCAAGAACACCTAAAAACTGATTAACATCTTTTCCAGGATTTGTGCAGACATTTATTTTATTAACAAGCCAAGTAAAAGTTTTTGAGTATAAAGCTCTGGACATCGCATGCCGGTTTTCCCTGGCCTAAAAAAAAGAACAAAAAAAATATTGTTATTTTATATCAGGGACTGTAACGATTATAATTTTTATAATTAAAATTGAGAAATAAGAATTAATTGCCAATTTTTTATAATGTATTTTACTTAACCAATAACTCTTATTTTTCGACCTAAATTACGGTCCCTGTTTTATATATGTACATGTATTAAAAGTAATTGTAATGCCCTGTCCTCATTCGAGCTACATCTTGCATCTTCGCATCTTGAGCCAAGATGTTGAACATCTCCCATACAAATTGTATGGTTGCTAGATATGGCAGATGCTGGCGTCTAGCCAAGATGTGAGTACATCTAGTCTTAACAGTACTCGATACTCTAAAAAAAATTCTGTTATGCTCGATAAGTCTTTTATCGGCATGGTGACACCACTACACCAACGTGAAAATTTAAATTTATTTTATTAAACTAAATAATTCAATAATAATAAAAATAATAATTCGTCTGCCAACTTGGAAATGACTTCCATACAAAAATCAATCAGTACAGAGGCAACCATCCAATAACTTAGCATAGCATATAAAATTATATGCATAATTTAGCAATATGGGCTATATTGATTATGATTTAATGGTGAGCTCGACGATCCACATTAATTTAACATTAATAGCGCCTCCTCTTCACGGTCGTTCTCCACAATAGATATTAAAATTGGATCCATATTGTACTCTCGTTGGCTGAATTAATAATTGTAAGCTGTCAAACAAGATGCAGATGCTGATGTTGTGTATGAGGACAGCTCTCCGTCTTGTTATCGATAATTGCTGTAAAAGCTGATGCAAAGTGCTAGTGAGGAAACCGCATTAGACCCCTTTTACACGGTGAAGGTTTTTCGTGAATTTTCTCTCTGAATCTTTTGTTTGTTGGCAAGGGGAGTAGAGGGGTAAGATTTCAAGCAAAAATTCACTACTTGTTAAAGGCCCATTCCCAGCAAAAAAAATTTCATTTATGAAAAGTAGTAAATTTTTTCGAAAAGTTCCACATAAAGTTAGAGTGACCAGCTGTGCCGAATATTTGTATGGCAAAATGCAAATATTTGTTGGTCACATTGTTTGATTAAATTGTTCATTGTGTAGAAAAATAAATAAAAAAAACATGCAAAATAGTAAAATAGTGGTATTATATTATTGCATTTATTAATGCTATTTTTTCTTCACGAACAAAGTTTTCTATTTGCTTTCGCTTCAAATTATTTTGCGCGTCCATTTTTGATGCTGCCCGAAATAATTGTGAAGCTATTATTCCGTTTTTAAGAACAGCTGATTATGGAATCCACAATAGTTCCACTATCGCAACTATCGATTAACTTTTCTGATGATTGCTGGGAATTTAAAAACGGAACACAGACAGGAAAATTTCTGACAACTGTTTTTTTTATATAGAGTTGCACATAAAAATTCCGTTTCGGAGCTGCTGGGCCTTAAAGGCCTATTCCCAGTCGTTAATTTTTCTTTTTTGAAATTCAGAAAAAAAATTCCTCAGAAAAGTGATTCTTATCGAAGCGTTATGGTGAACGCTATGATCCTTTTTTGTGCATTTAGTGCCAGTTTGAAGTCGTTGCTAACTTATTCAACTCTTACAGCTGATCATTAAATGCGAGTAGAAACCGCTTATGTTTTTTTTTATTTGTTTCTATTAAAGAACTTATGCGCTACGGCCTGCACTACTGAAATTAATTATTGAACATATTTTAATAACATCTTATTTTGTGTTGTTAACTATTACCCATTTTCAGTCAGCTGTTTTTATGGAATTTCGATAAATAAAGCGCAAAAATTACTAATGAAGCGTTTTTTCCGCATCAAGCGCTTCATTTACGCTTCAAGAATTTTGAATCATGATTCACCAGCGGTCGCGTTTAGTAGGACAATAATTCCCAGCAGATAAATGATTCTGAAGCAAAACTTCCTTGTGAACGCAGCCATCGATTTTGCGTAACCTGAAAAATTATATTAACTTGGATGCCTTGCAAAGTCGATATTTTTCCAGCTCCTATACTGTATTTACATAAGCAAAAGGTCCTTAGAATCAGCAGCTTTATGTTAACTTTTCGTGTGTGACAGACTGCAGCTCTTCCTGTTTTGGTTCACAACTTAAATTGAACGTTTTCCAGGTCCTCCGATAACCGCTTTTGTTATCGCACAAGTTCTATTAAAAATTAAATTGTATAATTACAAAGTAATAAACATATATCAAGCTTTATTTGCGCAAATATCGAATGCGCCATTTTCCGAAACTTTATTTTTTATGCAAAATAAAACAAACGACTCAAAAAAAATTTAAATGATTGTGCGCTAATTCACTCTATTCGCTTGACTTATGATATAACTAACAAGTTAGACTCGGTTTTGACGAACTGTGATTTGATCCACTCGCTCAGCTGTTCTTAGTGCTGTTAATCAATAATGAGCAACATAACAGAGAAGCAAAACTTTTTCTATCTCTCTCGCAATAACAACGTGCATACAATTTTGCATTAATTTTCGCACTCATACGTTCGTTGAAGTTATCTTTTTCAAACATCTAGTAAATTTCGTTAAAATCTTTTTATTTTTTATATATAAGATAGTTTTTCAATATTTAAATGTCGATATTTCGTTAATCGAAGCGATCAATCGAAACAATTATTTTGTATTTTCCTTTCCTATAGATATAAATAGATTTAAATGTTGAGTATCGATATCTCTAATCTGTTTGATTTTGTTTGCTATAATTTTAGTGTTCTTAGAGCCAATGATTGGGAATAAGAAATATAGTGTAGTAATTTTTATTGTGTTAGTTTTACATATTAGTTAAACATATTACGCGTCAACTAGCTATAAAAAATAAGTTCTTGGCGGGAAACGGCTAGAAAGGCAACTACACATGAACTAGTTCAGTGAGCAAACATTTTCTGATATCGGTTCAGCAACGAAAATAATGAAAATTTCACGTCATCCACGCTGCCTGATAAAAAATATGTGAGTAGTATAACTAAAAGAAAGATAAATAGCTCAAATTGATGAATTCTTAATTTCACTAAATATACTTTTGCCATCAATAATGTTCCTGAAGTTTTTGTAAAAGTGTTTTTGGTATTGAAATGAAAGACCGGGAATTAGGTGTTTCTTTTCGATTTTACTCTAAGTATGAGTGCGTTAACAAATAATAAAAATACTAATATTTAAACATCTGTTAAAAAAAATATTTTAAACACGTAGCTTTATGCAAAAGTATGCACATTCAAAAAAAGTATACATATGCCTATTACAAAAAAAAATATAAGAAATGTGCGTTGTAATTTTGTGGGCGTATCTTCGCATGTATGTACATACATACATACATACATATGTATATTACACATAATGCGAACATGAATTTATGTTTGCATGACTTTAAAAAGATATATGTACATACGAATATTCTAAATTATTAAATTAAATTTTTACTAATATGTACATCTATACAATCATTTGCTTTAATTACATAAATTAGTGCAACATTCAAAGTAACGTGCTTGCCGTCCACTGTCAATTTGCTGTCTCTTGCATATTACGTCGACTGCCTCTACAATTTTTTGTAAGAAGCTGCCAAAAAAGAAGCTCGAGACTTAAGCAATCACTTGTGGTTGCGGTTTGTGGTAGGTCCCACAAGGGGCCGCAGTATTATCTCGGGCAACAAACTCTGTTCAGGTATGCTGTAATTTTTTTAACAAAGCTTCTGATATCTTTTACTTTGTATGTTTTTTTTAAAAAGCTGACAATCATTTTCTATCACATTAATTTTTCAGTCAGTTCTATAACAATAATCTTGCTGCGTGGACATATACAAAAACTTCAGGGTCACATCAAGAATTCACAACTAAAGCGATTACCAAGAAGAACTCTAAGGTGGACAATAATTCCGCGGAGATGACATTACCAAGTGCTGCTCGCGTTTACACAGACGTAAACGCTCACAAGCCCGACGAATATTGGGACTATGAAAATTATGTAGTCGACTGGGGCAATCAAGACGATTACCAGTTGGTACGCAAGTTAGGACGTGGAAAGTACTCTGAAGTGTTCGAGGCTATCAACATAACAACGACTGAGAAATGTGTTGTCAAAATTTTGAAGCCTGTAAAAAAAAAGAAGATAAAGCGTGAAATCAAGATTTTGGAAAACTTGCGTGGGGGCACCAACATCATAACGCTCCTCGCTGTAGTAAAAGATCCAGTTTCCCGTACTCCAGCATTGATATTCGAGCATGTTAACAATACAGACTTCAAACAACTGTACCAAACGCTTACAGACTACGAGATACGCTTTTATTTATTCGAATTACTAAAAGCACTCGATTATTGCCACAGCATGGGAATAATGCATCGCGATGTAAAGCCACACAACGTAATGATAGATCATGAAAATCGAAAATTACGTCTTATCGATTGGGGTCTCGCTGAATTTTACCATCCGGGCCAAGAGTATAATGTAAGAGTAGCGTCCCGCTACTTTAAAGGCCCCGAGCTTCTTGTTGATTATCAAATGTACGATTATTCACTTGACATGTGGTCTTTAGGATGCATGCTAGCGTCTATGATTTTTCGCAAAGAGCCATTTTTTCATGGCCACGACAACTATGATCAACTTGTGCGGATTGCTAAGGTGCTGGGCACCGAAGAACTGTACGCGTATCTGGATAAGTATAACATTGATCTAGATCCGCGATTTCACGATATTTTGCAACGCCATTCCCGCAAACGTTGGGAGCGTTTTGTTCATTCTGATAATCAACACTTAGTGTCTCCAGAGGCATTAGACTTTCTTGATAAGCTATTGCGCTATGATCACGTTGACCGTCTTACAGCCCGTGAAGCTATGGCGCACCCATATTTTTTACCAATAGTAAATGGACAGGTGAATCCCAGTCAGCAATAAATATGGATATACAAACTAAAGCCAAGACAGCACGGTAACAGTTACGAGGACGGGTACGATTTCTTTGAAAACAATCGTTTTGTGCTCAATCTTACAGGATTAATAAGGATCAAATTCAATAAAAAGCATCGTCCCACATTTCGGAAAAACATACATTAATGGACATTCACCAATTGCACACAGATTTAACAATTTAAAAGAAAAGATTATTTCAACTATATTTTTTTTTAAATATAAATTCAGTGATTATATAAGTACAAAAGTACTCCCATACATAGCATTTTCTAAAATTTCTGTTTACAAGCTCATAAATGCACATGCTTTAAAATTAATATCAGGCGAAAACATAATAAACATATATTTATACTAATAATTATAAATATAATTCAATAAAATCTCCATTTCTTATAAAAGCTGAAGTACGAAGTCGGTCATCGTTCACTGAACCCTTTATTATAATCACTGTGGACGGCAGTATATAATTGTTAAAAAGCATCGCGAAGGTGAAATGGAAAATGAATAAAGATTTTTCGAAAGGTATTTTCTACCTTGCACATTTTTCTTCATCGTGCTCAGGTCAAACGCTACAGGTGAAAACTATTTATTTATTATTGCATGTTGTGGCATTTAAATGACCATTTGTTTAAATTTGTTAGGGCAGATGTTAAAACTAATGAAATCTTTTAATGCTGCATATATCTAGAAATATTCGCGTTTCGCAGATATAGCTGTTAATTTAACCGAATAAAGTGTTGTCCTCCAAACTAGTATCTAGTATCAAGAGGTTTATCGGTTGGAAGATTAAATTTTTAAAATTACAAATCACGATCGTAACAAAAAGTAAGTCAGAGCAAGAATCTTTATTGTTTCGATAACGATTTTCAACTTAGCTCGAAGATACATAACTTAAAATAACTTGAGCTAATCTACATTAGTCGGCATAACATATTTTGACTCAAATTTCTTCTGGCTATTTAAGCTAGCATTGCTTAGTACACTTGATTGATTTGCCTTAAACTGTTTAAATGTTTAAATATTTGTTAGGTATTAATGACAGATAAGACAAATTGGGCAAATAAGGTTGGCGTGGCAAATTTATTCGTGTTTATCTTTATAAATTGTACCCTTTGTGTTATTCTGATGTATAATCTATGTTTTTGTTAAGTTTCATTAAAATCCATTGAGTAGTTTTTACGTGATTGAGTAACAAAGGTCCACACATAAAAACTTCCCCTTTATTTTAGTAAGATATATATGTGTCTATTATTTACTTTAATGATTTTTACCTTCTAAACAAAACTGCATTTACAGAATTTAAACAAATTGAAAATTCACCGAAATATCTACATTTTATATTGATTTTTGGCAAAAAGCGCACATAAGGGCTTAGCACCGGTTAAGTGTATAAAATACTATCACCGGAGACAAGGCTAAGTACCCTAATCGAGAGTTGATTTTTGTGCCGTCTCAGATGGAGATTGAAATAATACAGATCGTTCACAAGCAGGTCCATTTCTCAGCTAAAAGAACTCGGGAACTGGTAGAAAAGTCATAGTCAAAGCTAAAGGAAAAAGTAGGTACAGTAGTGACAAGTTGTGTGGAGTGTATTTTAGTCAATACTAAGGGCCAGTTTCTCAATGTCTGGTTAGCTAAACTAACAGATGGTTAGCTTAACTATCTGATGGTTAGTCAAAATTGAGTTTCTCAATGTCTGGTTAGGGTTGTTCGTAATAAAAACTAACATGAGGCCTGAGTGCCGGTTAAAATTTGTTCTCTCGTTAAGTGCCGATATAAATATCGTTTAATCATCGTTAGGCAAACAGCTGACTGAGGCTGACACTTGCATTGTTTACAATTTATTATTCAAGCAAAATGGCATCGGATCAAAGAGTTTTTGACATCCACGCAATTGAAACACAATTTGAAGAAATGGAGCAGTTGGAAGAAGAATTTGGCAGTCACAAAACAAAAAATACCAAACAAAAACAGCTGTTTTGCTCGAAAAGGGCTCGATCAGGGTGGCAGCACCATCAATGCGATGGTATCATATCGATATAACTTAACCATACATTGAGAAAACCAAATTGGCTTAACGCGAGCGTTAAATTTATCTGGTCGTTAGCTAATTCTTACTTTAACCAGACATTGAGAAACTGGCCCTAAGGCTGGTAAACAGGAAGGTTATTTACCACCGATTGATAAGGGTGACAAGCCCTTAGTGACATACCACATCGACCATGCTGGGCCGATGGAAATAACGAAAAAACGATATAACCTCATTTTAATTATTGTTGACGGATTTTCTAAATATGTATGGCTATATCCTACGCGTAGTACGGGACTCGAGGAAGTTATATCGTGTTTGGAAATACAAGCAGTGAACTTTGGTAATCCTTACAGGATTGTGTCAGATAGGGGTGCAGCGTTTACGTCACATGTTTTAAAAGAATATTGTGAGAGGCAGAAAATACAGCATTTTCTGATAGCTACAGGAGTACCTCGTGGTAACGGACAGGTGGAGCGTATGCAGAAAGTCGTGGTGTCTTTGCTGTCAAAGTTAAGCATAGAGAGTCCAGGTTTATGGTACAAGCATGTTGGCAAAGTACAGCAGTTAATTAACAATATCGAGCCTAGAAGCACCAAAAGGACACCTTTTAAAATCTTGACTGGTGTAGACATGCGTTGTGTGGACGTTGCAGGGTTGAAAGAACTAGTGCAGGAAGCGCTGCTGCAGGAGCTCGATGAAGAACGTTCAAACATGCGTCAAGAGGTGAGAGAAAATATAAAAGCTCTACAGGAAGAGAATAAAAGGGTATTTGATGCAAAACGTAAGGCTGAAAAGATTTATAAAGTCAATAATTTGGTAGCGATAAAACGTACGCAGTATGGTGTAGGTCTTAAATTAAATTTAAAGGAAAATACCTTGGCCCGTTTAAAGTGTTGAAGGTTCATAGGCACGGCAGATATGAGGTAGAAAAAGTGGGAGATTTTAAAGGCCCAGATAAGACATCTAAAGTAGCAGAATATATGAAAGAATTCGGGTCAAATCAAGTGTCAGCGGGGCCGAATGTGGGAATCGATGAGAAACGAAGAGAGCAAGTTATCGATAGTGCAGCTGAAAGAACCACTCGAAGTGGACATCGCCAACTTCGCACGAACAAGCACAGTGTGCTTAGCACACTCAATTTAATTCGACAAAGCTAAGAATTTAAATGTTAATAATAAAATACACCATTATGTGCAATCACTGATTTATAATAATAAAATAACCATTTAACCTTGATACTTTTTTATACACTTAACCGGTGCTAAGCCCTAGAATGCCCTTATGGGAAAATACACGTGCGTTTTTTTATTTAAATTCTGTAAATGCAGTTGTGTTTCGAATGTAGAAATCATTAAAAATAATCAAAGACACATATATATATACTATATATTATCTGGTGATTGCCTACGACGTTTTTGTGTTTGCCTGTTGGATGATGATGGCATATCGTCGTCATCTTCGCTGCTTTCGTCAGAAATATTGTTTTTTCCCAAAAAGCACCGTTCGCAGGACCTCAGCAGGTGGTTCACACAGTAAGGATGCTTGCATTGGTCGCACTTTGCAGTTGTTTTTGTGTCCTTGCGCTTGTCTTTTTGGGTTTTGCAAACTTCACATCGGCGTCTTGCGTTGACCAGCTGTAATTGAAACAAAAGAAAATAATAAGTAAAATGTATTGCAATATTTCTATTATTTATATTACCTGTACTGTTGGAAGGTTGTTTCCTGCTCTATTGTTTCGGATTAGCCCAGTATTGAAGTGGATAAGCTCCATAGCCGCAGTCACTTCTGGTCTGATTCTACTCCGACAACGATTTTGTAGGTGGATGAATGCTAAGTCGTAAGCCAACTCTTTGATGAAATTCTTCCGCCTGATCTTCCTGTTGCTCCTGAGGGTGGGATGGCATACCTCCATGGTGCGATAAGCAGCAAGCGCACCCACGTCAATCATGTTGAAGAACACCTGCATTGGCCACCGACAATTTTTACGCTTGCACGTAAAGTAGCGCAACATTTTGTCCATTATGTCGACTCCTCCTTTATGTTTGTTATAGTCGAGCACAATAATGGGCTTTGAGGATTCCTCATCGACTTCTTCCGTGGCATAAGAGCAAACATGAGTTTGTAGGTATATTTCACAAAAATAAACCGAAAACTAGCTTGAAGGGTGTCGAAAAAGGATTCGTTTGTTCAGAAGGAGGGACAGGCGGACGGACGGGCAGGCGGACGAACAGACTGGCAGATGGGCAGACACCTTGACGGAGATTCCACAGACCCAATATACTTTTTTACCTAAAAGTTAGAATTTTACAAAAATTTTTCCATATGGAATGTATGGAAAAAACAGGCATGGGTCACGACGGGCCGATCACCGGGTTAAAGGGTATTTTTGTGTTTTCGGCCAACCCGCCCACCCGATTTTGATGATCGTTGCAGATAATTAAAGAAAAAACTCCAACGAACTATAAACTCCCTTACAAATCTGTGGGCTCAGTAGTTTTAATTTTACAGCCATTTGAAAGTCACCCTGGGCATCGAATACCAATCCACCGGTTACAAGGTTAATATCAATCTGTGGTCAAAGTAAAGCATCTTGCGGAATCTGGGACTACATAAATGGCAACAGTTTTCGTTACAATCGATTTCTTGCTCTCCTGCTCCCTTGAGTATTTTTCCGATAATGTCTCCGATAGATGCTCGGTGCTGATTGCCATTGTGGCATCCTGTAGATTCCATATCTTGGTAAAAGTTGAGCACTCTTCTACCGACTTTGAGGGTCAGCTCCTCTTTTGTTCTCTTGCTATGCTAATCTGCCGCATTTAAAAATGTCGCGGCCTTACCTAGCCAATCTGGTACCTCGCTGCTACCCAGTGGCGCAAATGCTCATTATTAGATCGATTACGAATGGAATATTCGTCGGCTGTATGCGTTACAAAATCGCGTACAAGCTCCATTACTTTCTGATCAAATGGCCGCTTTGTAGGCACGATGCATGACTTTATTGAATATCGTAATGCAGAAAGTATTATTATTATTATTATTATTGCATGAGGTACGTGCACTGCGACCACTAGGATCTATTGTGCCCTCTTACTGTTTGTGAGTTACAGCTCCTCGAACAGCCCAATCGATCGCAGGAACGCGACGATGTGGCTTGGTCGGAGAGCCCTCATCTCCTCTGTGGACAGAAAGAGGCTCCCCAGAAGAGAAAGCCTCAGTCGACTAATGGCGGGACAATCCTCAAGCAGGTGCTCAGGAGTTTCATCCCCCTCCAGACACATTCTGCAAAGACTGTCCGCTCCTAACTTGAGATTGTGCAGATGCTTGCGCAGTCTGCAGTGCCCAGTCAAGAAGCCCGTGACTATCCGAAGAGATCCTTTGCTCAGCTTCAGACAGTCCACCGTTCTCTTCTTGTTGTAGCTACCTAGCAGTCGCTTGCTCTGTCTTGCCCCCTGTGAAGAACGCCAAGCATCCTCACAAGCGTTGCGCAGATCGATGCGATTGCTCTGACTAATAATCCCTGGTCCTAGCCCACAGAAAGGTTCGGGGCCGAGGAAGGGAGTGCTAGCTCCCCTCCTGGCCATGATGTCGGCAACTTCATTGCCGGGAATACCCGCATGTCCTGGTACCCAGTAGATGGTGACTGTGTTATTACAGCCCAATCTATTGAGTGTTTCTATACATTGCCAAACCAGATTGGAGACGATCTTGTAGGCACTGAGTGCTTTGATCGCTGCTTGGCTGTCAGAGAAAATGGCTATGTCTCTAAGAGCGTAGCCCCTCTCGATGTTGAGGGAGGCACATCTTTCAATCGCATGCACTTCCGCTTGGAATATGCTGGCGAATTTACCGAGTGGTTCATGGTGTTTGAGCCGGGGTCCGCAGATTCCAGCTCCAGCACCCTCATTCGTAAGTGAACCGTCCGTGTACCATCTAATAGCATGTGGTTTCACATTATAGGTGTTCGACAGACTAGTCCACTCTGCTTTATTGCTGAGCTCTGTTTTGAACAGCTTCTCGAAACTAAAAAGGGCCAACTGCGTATCTTGCGGATAGGCCAACAGTGTGCCAGTTGCACTAGGGACAGAAGCGATTGCATTCGCTCCTGCCACTCTCATAATTGACCTGTTCGAACAGTGTTTGATGTAAACATGCAATGGCGGAAGTCCCAGCAATACGTCCAATGCTGAGGACGGGCACGTACGCATTGCGCCCGAGATGCACGTGCAGGCAAGTCTCTGGAGCTTGCCCAGTTGCCGTTTGGTGACATCAAGGTCTACACGTCCTGCCCAGACCACAGCACCGTAGCTCACTATGGGCCTCACCATTGCTGTGTACATCCATAGAAGGATTTTTGGGGACACTCCCCAATTTTTCCCTGCGAGTGATCTACAGCTCATAAGAGCCAGTGTTGCCTTGCGTACCGCATGCTCAACATGCTGTTTCCAAAGTAGCCTCTTGTCTAAGATTATCCCATGCAGAAAGTAATGACGAGCCGAAGTTTCTTTCGGGTCTCCATTACCCAAGCGTAGCCTTATAAAAAATTGTAATGCAGAAATTCTGCAGCCTGTATACAACGTAGCAGAATACGATTGCGAAGTGCTGCAGAGCGCTGTATACGTGTCGTAGCATAGCCGGCAAGTCATGGGGAACATCACCAAAGATAATAAGATGGCTATACCTTATGGTAGTAAGGCCCATGCTCACGTACGGAGTGATTGCATGATAGGCACAGCAAATCACTGTGCGAAGCAGCTTTAGAAGCTCAGAATGGTGTGTGGAATCACGGGAGCATGGACCTGTCCCACATAGCGCTTGAGGTTCTATTGGAGATAACACCACTCCATCACACAATTAGCTGCAACAGAGGCAACCCTTTTAGAATGTCCGTTGAGGAGTTGGGGAGGACAATTCTTAGTCGGTAGAAGCAATATGCTATCGGGTGAACTTCCCTACTGGCACAGCCAGGGATGAATGAAGCCGACACATGTTCGTGAAAGTTTCAGTTCACCTCTGTAACAAAGAGTGGACATCTCTGAAGAGGTCCACACATGAAGCCACACACCATAAAATGGTACACCGATGGATCCCTGCACAACAAGGCTCCGGTCTTGTGTGGTAGGCCCTCGTAACTTACACGAGCCCCTGGTATGTGCACCAGCTATTCAGTGAGTATGTGCATAGGGAGGTGTGTGGACTTTATTTAAGCGTAACTATCGGATGAGATATAGTCTTATCCGATAGTCAGCAGCATAATGGGCTTGTAGACCGAAATCTAAGTAGTTCGTGGGTACGAACCAAGTAGACACTCTGGGATCACAAAATAGGCTTGCCCTAAGATGGGTCCGGACATGTCGACATGGGGAACGAAGAGGCAGATAAGCAAGCAAGACTGGGGCAGGACACCCCTAATGGACCCGAGCCGTACTGTGGCAGAAGAAGCACAATACGGAGGAGCTTCGGAGCGAGAGAATTCTGCGAAGAACGAGCTGGGCAAGGACACCAGGACTCGACAAGCAAAACTTCTCTTGGGTAGCTATAACCTCAAACGGTTTAAGCAGTAATTCAATGAGTAAAAATAGACTTAGATACTCACCGGTCTTCTGACAGGACATTGTAGACTAAGAGGCCACCTAAGCTGGGCCAGCAGCGAGACTTGCAGATTCTGCGGAATGGAAGGAAATCCTCCTTACATTATAGAGAATGCGTAGCCTTAGTAAGGGAAGTAGTTTTCTGGTAACATATTATGCAACTTAGCGATCTGAAACCGTCGACCCAACAAAATACTTGCCTTCTGCAAGACCTGGGCCTGATGAGAGCTATAGGCCAAAGGGGCCATGATAATTTGGTTGCAGTAACCCCATATATATAATACAACGTAGCATACAATTTAAAAATCGCTTATGGGATGGTAATGTGCTTACATTACCAAAGCGTAGCCTTTTAAAATATTGTAATGCAGAAATTCTGCAGCCTGTATACAACGTAGCATACAATTTAAAATTCGCTTATGGGATGGTAATGTGCTTACATTACAAGATAATATACTTGCAACGCAGTTTCCCACCATATAAATTCGCTTACTTTGCTGAAATGTAATTGAATAAATAATTTAATAATAAATAACAAATAATAATTGTTTTTTTCAAATTTTATTCTTATACTCTATTCTTTTCTTTTTATTCTTAAATTTCTACATCATTCTTTTTTTCAATTTTTGGCTTCATGTCGAACTTTTGTTTCGCCAGCCGACCTTTCTGAAGACGAAAGCAGTTTCTTATTGTTGTTGCGTAGGTTTTACTCGTAAAGCCTTCTGTTTGAATAGCATCTGTAAATTAAATTTGATTAATTTGTTATTCAAATTAGAATAAAGATGATTTATACATACCATATAGAGCATCGTTTAAGGCTTTAAACTGCTTAAACGGCTCTTTCCCATTTAGGCCGTCAAAATTCATATTTGAAATTATCCCTTTGCCAATGATGGAATCAAAATTTTTGCATATATTTCCTCTTATAATTGTTTGCAGAACTCGCACCTGTTTAAATTATAGAAAAAATCGGTAAATTCCATTTTATTTCATTAAAGGCATTTCATTTTGACATATTGAATTTAATTATATAAGAATTTAATGAATAAATATCAACTTACTGTGAAAAATGCGTCCACACAGCACAAAAGATTTGTAAAAGTGACGCGCGCCGCGTGCCGCGTGTAAAAAGAAAACTATAATGTAACACAAAACGAAATACGAAAATCGTCACACACATGCAATTATGCATTTGTATTAAATCACTTTACACTTTTGCACACAAAAGGAATAGGCATAGACAAAACCGCGCGCGGGCCAAACACAAAACGAAACTTGAAAAAAACGAAAGACAAAAATCGTTTGTGGGCTAGAGGGGAAGGGGCGTACAAAAACGAAGTTGACAGCAGCTCGTTGCGTTCGTGCGAGCAGACGTTTTTATTTTGACCATTACATATGCGCTGGAAAAAAAATCATAGGTAATGCATTACATTTCGGCTTGGAATAATGCAATTATTCGACCGACCACATTCTGCTCTGCGCCACTGGGTAACTTACATATATGTATACTGCATAACGATGAGTTGTATTCAGTGTTGCCAATTCCGCTTTTTCCGGTCAGATCTGGCTATTTTTAAAACGTGATTGCGGGAAAAATTTTCAAATATTGTATGGGCCAGCTTTTTTCTGTGTGAGTCATTTGGAATCATTTATAGGTAAATAGCTTTTTTTAGCTTTATTTTTTTGCCTATCTAGCTTATTTTGCTCAAAAAAAGTTGTCAACACTGGTTGTATTCCACAAATTTGTATACCCTGAACCCATAAAATGGGTAAAAAGGGTATAATGGTTTGTGCAAAAGTATGTAACAGGCAAAAGGGAGCATCTCCGACCCCATAAAGTACATATATTCTTGATCAGCATCAACAGCCGAGTCGATATAGCCATGTCCGTCTGTATGAACGCGTCGATCTCAGAGACTACAAGAGCTAGAGACTTCAGATTTTGAATATAAGTTCTCCTATACAATGAGCAGAATAAGTCTGTTTCGAATTATCGATAACTATTCTAGTTTCCGTTATACACATGGTATCGATTACAAAAAAAGATCGAATTTGGAAAATGTAAAAACGGGGGTTGAAATAATGGCTAACGGTAGAACTTTTCTGAAAATTTCGTCCAAATCGGTTAACACCGGAGATATCGAATTGAATCGATTGAAGTTAAGTCAGTTTTTTTTTTTTTTACATTGATTATTATTTTTAATAGCTAAGAATACTTTTAGGGCGCAAGTAGATTTAATATATTTATTGCAACTGGGTTCAGGGTATTCCTTAGTCGGGCTCTCCCGACTAGAGCCTTCTTATCCCTTTTTTTTTAAATCCGCTATGACTATGGGCTGTGCATTTCTCATAGACGACACACAACCTTCAGGACTTTCCTCACTTGTAAAGATTTCAAATAAATTTGAATTGCTCACCGACATTGTCACTGTGAATGTTGTTGCACGTTGTTGTCATTATCACAGCTAAAGATTTATAAAATCTGCTTAGCAAGTGTATAATTACCTCAACGTGCGGCTAATTTTTACATGCGTGATCTTTGGTGTCCTGCTTGTCAATGCTAGCAAAAATTTGGTAAAGGCGATCTTATCCCCTAAGGGGAAGTGCATACTTGAAGTGCATATTTATCATCACTCGTTTTTATGGGTGCGTGTCATAGCATCCAGTGTCGCAAAACGCCCGTGGGCTTGATTTTTTCGACAAAGAGAGTTGTGTTACTTTTAAAAGTGTCAAGCGTCGTTTTTTTTTTACCACTACTACCTCAATACAATGTAGGCAGTAGGGCTGATTATAACAAAAAAAAAACAAGGTAATATTTTCACAATTTGTTTAGAAATGTTTTTAACAATATTTTTCAAACCAGAACACAAAACTATGCAAAATGTACTTTTCCCAGTCTGTCAAGGTTTGAAAAATCTTATTCCAATTGGGTTTGTCGTTTGGCATTTAAATGTAACTTAACATGACATTTGAAACAGAAAAGGAAATATATTAAAGCTTAAAAAATTATGTTTCAAATTCATTAAATTAAAATGTATCGTGGTAGTAGGAGTAACCTCTTGCACCTATCAATTCTAGATTTTTGCAATGCCGAATTTGTGTTTCCGTCCTGAGAGCTCCACACGCAGCCGATCCTTTTTCTTGAAGAGCTGGCTTGCATTTGTGCTCGTTTTTATACTCGATACCGAAGGTAAAGAGTATATTGGGTTTGTGCAATGTCCGTCATGGTGTCTGTCCGTCTGTCAGTCTGTCCGTCCGTCCTTCCGTCCGTCTGTAAGTTCGCAACTTTTTTCCACACCCTTCAAGCTAGAGACTTGAAACTTTGCAAATGTCTTCTATGGCCGGGACAGATAAAGTGTCAAGATTTGGGTTCTCCGATAACTGGGGGGCTGACAAATCGACAAATTTGATAATTCAAAATCGATAAATCCACCTATTCCGCACACCCTTACAGTTAGAGTTACCAAATTTTGTATGAAGATAGCTACTGTTATCCCCAAAAAAATTGCATCAGAAATTTTGGGGCAACGCCCATCTATTCTGCCCCAGCCTCCCCGCGGTTTTAAATCAGAAACGACTATATCTTCCTCAGTTTCAAGCTACGGCCACCATATTTGGTGTTTAGATAGGTGATGACGATCCACAAAAACTGCATCAAAACTTTGGATGCCACGCTTACCTATACCGCCCTAGCCACCCCCAGCCGCCCCAACTTTTCAGTAAAAACGGGAATGCGTGTATCTTTCATAGAGTTTGAGCTACAGTGTCCAAATTTGGTAAGAAGACAACTGATAGCGACCCCCAAAATATTTTGGTGCCAAGCCCACCCATACCGCTTGCGGCCCCCCTCCTCAACCTCTTACAAACTTTGAGCTAGAGTCCAAAAAGATCCGCATCAAAAATTTTAATACCACGCCCACCCATAACGCCCCCAGCTCCCCTTCTCCAACCTTTAAAAAACTTTAAGATAGTGTCACCAAATTCGGAAGGAAAGTAGCTGGTAACATCCCCATCTGTATCAGAAAATTTTTGAGACAGCTTTCACCCCTGCCGCATCCGTACCCCTTTGCAATCGGGCGTCTTTTTACCGGTTTTAATACTGTTATCGAGTATATCGCAGTCGGTTGCGACCGACTGCAACGTTTCCACCTGTTCTAATTTGCCTATCTTCCACTACGATCAGATGGAGAGCTAGCTTCGCTGTTTCTTGCATTACCCACCTTGAGCGGCTGAGAAGTGTTGTAGGAAAAGTCGACGTTGTCTGTCTTCCGATTGTTAGGATGTCTATATTAGAGGTCGGCGCGGGCCGGGCTTTTTTCTGTGGCTCGCGGGCTTGCACAGGCCCGGAGCGGCCCCGGGCCTCAAAATTGAGTTTCGTGCGGGCTTCGTGCGGACCCGGGCCTAAGCAAAAAGGCACGGCCCGTTAAGGCCAGTAAAAGCCCGCGGATGGCTGATTAAAATTTACTTAAAATATGAGCAAAATAAATACTTGGTTTTCCAGCAAGTTTGGCAACTAGCGAACGACTGTTTTCTACATCGGGCAATGTTATTGGATGAAAAACTCACTAGATAAAAAATTCAAATTTGGAAAAAATGTTGTTCCTAACCAAAAATAAATATATTTGTAGTTTCGGGCCAGGCCGGGCCGAGCCCTTGTTCGTGTTCGTGCGGGCCCGGGCCTCAGAAACCAGGCCCGCGCCCACCTCTAGTCTGTAGCATGATGAAATAAGTATAAGTACTTATTCCAAATTGGTCTGTAGTGTAGAGGAGGTATAGTCTTGGCTCCTTAAAGAACTTCAGCTTCAAAAATGGTCAAGTCGAGAAGAGAAGTTTTAAAGGTGACCATCAACAAATCACTATATAATAATGCTTTTAAGATTATTATTTATATTATAAAATAATCCTAAAAAACGAGGAGTTTTCCATTAAAATGCTGGTATTGCAGCCAAATACCAAACAGAGACTGATCATACCTACCATAATAAGGACAAATTTTAAAAGACAAATGTAAATATAGTTTTAGGAAAATGTTTTTATTACTTTTGTGTAATCACTTTGAGTTTGTTAACATACAGATTCTTAAATAAAAATAAAAAATCATAAAATGTCTAAAACGACCAATTTGGATCATTTGCTAGTTGAAATGTTTTACTGTTAATTGAGTAGAACTGTGCATACCATTTCCGAAATTTTTTTATTGAGGATTCTTCCAACACTAGCAGAGGGTTATTTTGATAGGTTTTATGATTCCATATATTAATGTCACGCTCAAACTAAAATAATAATAAAACCAATAACAATCTTGACAAAATGTATTTATAAATTACAAACCATAACAGTTTCTCCGTATATTAAAAACTTAATAAATGGGGCCATTGACCGGTTAGCATAAAATCTGTGAACAACCTTTTGTAGTAAAGGTTTAATTGGAGTTATCGTCTGAAAAATCTGCAGGTTTCCAAATGTTGGAGAATGTAAAGCCAATTGAACATAAGCGGGCCCAACCTGCAAGCAAACTTATAAATACATTTTTAATTTTATATAAAATTGCTCAATATATTTACTTGTTTGCCGGTGACATTCAATCGAGAACATTGGAAACTTCCAAATAAGTTAAATGTATGATTCAACTTAATTTCAGCAATGTGTTTTTCTTCGGTTACGTTCCAACTATAATGCAAAATGTATTAAATTATAGCCTTAAATAACGCTAACTTGAGTTTAAGAATTTATTGTCTTATTAATTTGTACAACATCTGAACAATATTGCCCTAAATTTTCCAGTCGATTCGAGTAATAGTTTCAAAGATACTACTTGAGGGGTTTCACTCGTTTTTCTCCAAACTATGTTTTCAAACACGGTTATCAAAATTTCACAAAAACTACTGAGCTGATTTTGATCAAATTTGACACAGGTCTTCCAAACACCATTCTCAAGTAGTTAAACGAAGGTTTTGTTTTTTATATTTGCATTTTTTTTGGAAAATGGTGTGCCATATTTGTAAAATATGTTTTTAAGATTAAAAAAACAATAGGGGGGGGGTTAATAATAAAAAAAAATTAAGGGTGTGTAGAGTAGAGAGCTGAAAAAATAAAAAAAAAAAAAAAATTTAAATAAAAAAAAAAAAAAATTTTGAAATAAAAAAAAAAAAAAAAAAAAAAATGAAAAGAGCTAGAAGGCTGAAATTTTCACACAATTTTCCATGCAGGTAATAAGTGAGACCTAAGAAAGGAATTTTATTTTGGCCAACTCCTTCGAGTACCTCCCATACATTTTGGAGCACTTTTACCCATTCCAAAAACAAAACACATTACCCATTCCACTACTAGCAGTCATAAAAAAAAGGATTGCAAAGGGGTACGGATGTGGCAGGGGTGTAAGTTGCCGCAAATATTTTCTGATGCAGATGGTGATGCCACCAGCTATCTTCCTACCTAATTTTGTGACTCTAGCTCAAAGTTTGTAAAAGGTTGGTGAAGGGGGGCTGGGGGTGGTATGGGTGGGCCTGGCTCCAAAATATATTTGGGGGTCGCTACCAGTTGTCTTCTTACTAAATTTGTAAACTCTAGCTCAAACACTATGAAAGATACACGCATTCCCGTTTTCAACGAAAAGTTAAAGTTGGGGTGGACAAGGGAGTTATGGGTGGGCGTGGCATCCAAATTAAGCAGATATTAGTTTGATGTCAATTGCTATCTTCCTACCAAATTTGGTGACTCCAGCTCAAATTTATAAAAAGTTGGTACTAGCTAGCCTGTGAGCAGTTAGGGGGGCTTGGCTCCAAAACAGAGCATGCAGATTTTTGGAGATCGTTACCAGCTATCTTACTATCTTTTGGAGACTCTAGCTCAAACACTATGAAAGATACACGCATTCCCGTTTTTAACGAAAAGTTGGGGCGGCTGGGGTGGACAAGGGCGGTATGGGTGAGCATGGCATCCAAAGTTTTGTTCAAAAACTGAAGAAGTTATAAGCGTTTCTGATTTAAAATTGCAGGGGGGATGGGGGCCGAATTTGTGGGCGTGGCTCCAAATATTTTGATGCAATTTTTTCGGGGATGCCAGTAGCTATCTTCCAACCAAATTTGGTAACTCCAACTGTAAGGGTGGGCGGAATAGGTGGATTTATCGATTTTGAGTTATCGAATTTATCGATTTGCCCCCCAGTTATTGTAAAGCCACAATCTTGACACTTTAATTTACTATGCCATAGATAAAGAGAATTGGAGAGTTTCAAGTCTTTAGCTTGAATTAAGTGGAAAAACGTTGCGTTCATACAGACAGACAACATGACGGACATACTCCCAATATACTCTTTACCTTCGGTATCGAGTATAACGACGCGCCTGATTCTCTACCTCAATGGTGGCGTGGAAAAGAGAATGTTAAATACTTTGCTCTAATATTTTATGAAATATTTTCTAATTTAATTATTATATATCTTCTGTTGCTAAAATTTATATAAACTATCCGCGCAGCGAAGTAAGCGGGCCACTTACTAGTTTAATATATATACATACATACATAGCAGACTTCATACTCGAATACATTCAGTACTACTCAAATATACCTGTATATTTTCATTCATTTGATCCGTGGCCTGACGTTTGAATGTTGTGCGACTGTGTACGTTGCCAGAGCACCACGTTTACTCATAAAATTTTGTAGAAGTATTCTATTCCATTCAATTCATTTTACACATTGTATATTCGAATGCCGTTTTTTTGCCATTCATGCAGCTCTCTAGTGTAGAGCACACTCTTTGGAAGTTATACTTCTTTAATTGTAATTTGTTTAATAATTACTCTTTGTATTATAAAAAGAAGGTAGAAAAACAAGATAAATGCAAAAAACAGATCAATAGTGTCAGGAGGATGAAACACAAAGTAATTATCCGATGTTAATGGATTATGTTAAGTCAACGGAGAATTCATTATGGAATCATTGCTTGGACTCAGCATTAAGAAGTATGCATCATTTTGGAATCGGAATGTTAGACTTGGGTGTTAGCCATATATTTTCTCCACTCCAACTTACAAAATATAGATTGCTAAATGAGCACACCTCCTCTGACATATGTATTTGATAATAGAGTTTTAGCTTGATAAACCCAAATCACAATCGCATTGTTCCACAATACCAAAAGATAAAACAAGTGGAAAAGTTGCAGTCGGGCGCAACCGACTGCGATATACTCGATACCAGTATTAAAACCGGTAAAAAGAGGCCTGATTGCAAAGGGGTACGGATGCGGCAGGGGTGTACGCTGCATCAAAGATTATACTCTTTACCTTCGGTATCGAGTATAAAAAGTAATAGCGTGGAACGTACTCACCCCTGAGTAAAAAGATAAATTCACAAATAGACTCACAAAGGCATGTAAGTCCGCCATAAATAAATAATATTTTTAGGGTAAGCTCAGAGGAAAAGAATATCCGCAAGGGGAGATCTCCCAAGTAAATGAGCTTCGCAAATTACCTGGAAGCTTTTAATCAACGCAAACTTTAATAGTAACAGAAAATTCTAGATAATCTTCAAAAAATTCCTTGCGCCTTCAAAAGGCACTTAGACTATTTAACCTTAAGTCTTTACATAATAATACCTTTTGATTGTAACATTTTTTTCTTGTTTTTTTGGTACTTCACTCTTACCAGAAAGCCTTTACATTAAAATCAGAGAGCCATAACGTTTAGCACAGAAAAAAAAAACGCCTTAGGCAATAGCATAATTTCATTATACTATTTTTATACTCGATACCGAAGGTAGAGTTGTATGTTCGCAACTTTTTTCCACACCCTTCAAGCTAGAGACTTTAAACTTTGCAAATGTCTGTATCTATGGCCGGGACAGATCAAGTTGTAAGATTGGGGTTCTACGATAACTGCAAATCGATAAATTCGATAACTCAAAATCGATAAATCCACCTATTTCGCACACCCTTATAGTAACAGTTACCAAATTTGGTAGGAAGCTAGCTACTAGCATATTGGTGCCACGCTCCACACATTCGGCCCCCAGCCCTCCCGCAGTTTTATATCAGAAACGCCTATACCTTCCTCAGTTTTTGAGCTGAAGCCACCAAAGCCACCAATCACCGAGATAGGTGATGACGATCTCCAAAAAACTGCATCAAAACTTTGGATGCCACGCCCACCCATACCGCCCTTGTCCACCCCAGCCGCCCCAACTTTTCGTTAAAACCGGGAATGCGTGTATCTTTCATAGTGTTTGAGCTAGAGTCTCCAAATTTGGTAGGAAGATAGCTGGTAGCGACCCCCAAAGATATTTTGGAGCCAGGCCCACCCATACCGCCCCCAGCCCTCCTTCCAACCCTTTTTACAAACTTTGTGCTAGATTCACCAAATTTGGTAGGAAGATATCAATTGACATCCCACAAAGATCTGAATCAAAACTTTAGATGCCACGCCCACCCATACCGCCCCAACTTTTCGTTAAAACGGGAATGCGTGTATCTTTCATAGTGTTTGAGCTAGAGCCTCCAAATTTGGTAGGAAGATAACTGGTAGCGACCCACAAAGATATTTTGGAGCCAGGCCCACCCATATCGCCCCCAGCCCCCCTTCCCGTACCTTTTTCATTCTTTGAGCTAGAGTCACCAAATTAGGTAGGAAGATAGCTGGTGGCATCCCCATCTGCATCAGATTTTTTGAGTCAACTTACACCCCTGCCACATCCGTACCCCTTTGCAATCAGGCCTCTTTTTACTGGTTTTAATACTGGTATCGAGTATATCGCAGTCGGCTGCGTCCGACTGCAACGTTTCCACATGTTCCAATTGTCATACGACGGACACATTTTATATCTTTTACACTTTAACGTTTTCTACTCCTTAAGTAAAATTTATTAGCGGCGTGTTAAGAATAAAATATCATTTAACGAAAGTGGTGGCTCCAGCCTCAAAAAATGGGGAAATTTCTGGAGCTGTCTATTGTGCGTATCACCAAAATTGAATTAATTTATTTGACGAAGAATAATAAAAATCTTCAATATACAGAATTTTTTAGCAGACCACTGTATTTTTAACGCACTTTTATACTTTTATACTCGAATTTATTGGTGTAACTTTGAGGCTAGTTTTATCGTGCATTAAAAATTCCCTACAAACTCCTTTCAACACTTATTAGATCTCTCCATAAACTAATACTCCCCAGAAGTGGTTAATAATATAAAAAGTGAATTACTGACCATACCTTGCTTGCCATTGATGATATCCGAAGCAGCGTAAAGCACTTTGAATTGTTTTAAAGCCACTAACTACAATATTATCATTGTGAATTGCTTTGAAGTGTGCCAGATCGGCACCATTTTCCGGTATTTCTTGAATGTGACAGTTTACATAAAACTCATTGCGGCCATGGTAAACAAACTTGTTGCTTTGAAGATCGGCTGACTTTGGAAGAGGCCATGGAATTTCGGATCCTTCGACGCTATACCAAACAAACACAAATCCATTAAATTCTGTAGAGTTCCATTTCTTTACTTTAGCTTTTGGGGGGACTGCAAAGGTTTAAAAGGCTTGTGCTAGTTTTGTTAAGAAATTATGTATAATTGATTTACCACAAGAGCTGTACGGAATGTTTGTACACATTCCGTCTGTTCCTCTAAAACTCCATTGATGAAAGGGACATTCTATATTATCTCCAACAACTCGACCGCCGATTCCTAAGTTAGCTCCTAAATGTGGGCAATATGCATCCAAAATAAAAACCTTTTCATTTTGTGTGCGATATATTATAAAATGCTCCCCCAGGCAAGATAGGTATGTGGATTCACCAGCCTTAATGTTTGATGATTCAAGAATTCCGTACCAACCATTTGGGTAAGGGGGAGGTAATTTTCTCATTCCAATTTTCCGTGACTTCCTTAAACGGTTAATTGTATCCCGTTGACTTTTGCTTTTCATGTTCTTCGCATTGCTTAAGAATTGCAAGCTTGTGCCGTCATCCATTTGCTTGTGTCATATAAAGAAGAAAGGTTTTGGAGTTCGTTTTAAAATATAAGACATATTAACTCTAATTTGTTTTTATTAAACTGCTAAAAACACTTATTCGTTTCGTTACAGACGGACGTAAATACACTTTCTCAAGCTAAGACATTTTAGCACTGCTCAAACGTATTTTAGACCATAACTTTAGCTACTTGTTATTAGTTCTCTGAAAAGTCTCGGTGGCAGCAAAAATTTGCATAAATATATTTAGTATTTTTTTGTTTAGTAAAATTAAAATAACGTTTGTTGTTTCTGAGCAATTTACCGTTAATTTATTGCTATAATTATTAAATATATGAAATTTCTTAAGGGGGCTTAATACGTCACAAAAAATCGAAAAAATTATTTAACGTTCATTTACATACCTTAGTTATATTAATGGGCACAAAAAATAACCAGTATACAAAAAAAACCAATATAATAATTGAACCAAGGACTGCGTAACAGTTTAGTTGAATATGTGACATTATTGTCATCCATCGATCAAATTTAAACATGCTTTCCAAATTAAACAAAAATGAGAACATTTTAATTCTCTATAAAAAAAACCTTTTTTAATGTCTGCGAGCTGTTGAGTTTCTGATCGTTGGTTGATTTATGTAGACAAGAAAAAACAGATTTTCTGATTCAAAATAGAGAAAAAAGTAAATATGTATGGCATTGATGTGTAGATATGGTTGTTTGCATGCATAATTAAATGTTTTAAGCTGAATGTGTGTACCCATTCTGATTATATTTAAATAGAACTGGTTTCTACGGAGGATTGCCGACTTAAAACTGTGACGAACACATTTTCTTTTCTAAATTGCAATACTCCTAAGCTTGCGATTGGGGTCATGTTTAGAACGAGTTGTTAAATCATACGTGTTAAAAAGAAAGAGCAAACAAGTGGAAAAGTTGCAGTCGGACGCAACCAACTGCGGTATACTCTATACTAGCATTAAAACCAGTATGAAGAGGACTGATTGCAAAAAGGTACGGATGTGGCAGGGGTATACGCTGCCTAAAAAATTTTCTGGTGCAGATAGGGATGTCACAAGCTATTTTCCTTATAAACTGGGTGACTCTAGCTCAAAGTATGAAAAAGGTGTGGGAAGGGGGGCTGGAGGTGGTACGGGTGGGTGTGGCATCTAAATTTGGTGACTATAACCAAAGAGGGTGAAAATAACAAGAGGTTGCAATTGCTAAGAAAATCCTTGTCTCAGGCCCCCGAGGTAGTCATAACTGTATTTTACTTTAGTTGTGGTGCTTTCGAATGTAATAGAGAAAAACAAAAGTAGTAAGCAATAAGTGTGAGCGAGCACGAAGCGGATGTTTCAGTTGCCCTTGCACTCAGCGGCCCTTCAAGCGGCGGGCCAGCGGCATCAAAAAAGGGTCAAAATGTGTCATGTGGGTTTTTTATACATTTCTTGCTTGGCCTGCTTGTCGATATTTTTGATATTTCTTTCGTTGTTTGTCTCTTTGACAAGTGCACAAATTTCAGTTCAAAATTGCTGGTCATTCATATTCTTTAAAATTTTTAAATCTATGACACTAGCCAACAATTATGCCTTCGCAACTACCATATAGTTAAGCAAAGATGCACACAAATTCCAAAAGTGTATTCTGTAGTGCATAGTAGGGTAACGACATAATCTCGCCGCCACAATCTCGCCAGAACAATTTTTCGGCGATCTTATGTCGTTTTTTCTCGGCGATCTTATGTCGTTTCAAAACGTCATAGCCTCGCGCGATATTATGTCGTTTTAAAGCGACATGAGTTCGCCGTCGGCGAGATTATGTCGTTTTGAAAACAGCATAAGATTGCCCTCGTGTTATATTTTCGTTCTTTCAATTTAATAGATTTTTGAAAAAGAAAACGAAAATATAAAACAGAAGAAATCCATACACAAAAACTAAAAATTACCATTGAAAGCATTTTAAAAATATATAATCAGATTAAAATATATAATATTGCTATGCTCATATTGCAGACTGATATTTGAGAACCAGCTTAATGTTTTAATTATTTAATATAAAATTTTAGTGTCAAAATTTACTTAGTTATGGACGCAGGCAAAAATTTGTGTTCTAAAAAATTTCTTTTGAAAAAAAAAAAATGTTTGTCTGCGGCGCTCCTATTCCTTCCAGCCTTCATAAAACTACGCAGCGGCGGCTAATTATAATAAATGCTTAATAAGTTCCGGCGTTAATGTACTTCTTATAGTGTCATTACGACCCTTATGACACTGGGTGTTATATCATGTCCATTTAAATTAAAGTTATGTACAAAGGTAGTCAAAAGTATTTACACATCACTTAAAGTTATATCTACCCATTACTTAAATTTAAATATGGAAAGTATGGTATCGATGGAAAGGTCAATAAAATTCCGTTAGAATGATACAATACTCTTCTTAACCCATTAAGTGCCCATTGAAAGATTTAAATTTTAGTAAAAGTCTACTTTTGAAACTTTTCTCCCTGGGCTTAAACAAAAAACGTTTTGATGTAAAAAGTTACTTCAAACAATTTTAATAATGATTTAAATAACAAATTTCCCATTAGGGGGAAAAAGTTTCAAAAGTTGACTTTGACTAAAATTTAAATCTTTCAATGGGCACTTAATGGGTTAAGAAGAGTATTGTATTGTGGCGACCCAGCCTCATCCTCATATGCTAGCTCCACGGCGTCGTAAACAAGTATTGGTTCCTCGCGATATTTACTAATGATAAATACCGATAGCATTTAATATTTAGTATTAAGTATTTACGCTCACACATTCTCTGGTAACACTTATCTGAAGTCGCGCCAAAAATTGCGCGTCTCCCGCCAAGAAACAATGTTCATGTAGACACATTTAGTTAATTTATAAAGATTAATCTTGTAATGTGCAGGTTGAGTCGGTTTGATATTAGTACCAACTTGTATGACGAGATTGTTGCCTAGGGTGCACCTCTTGCTATGCTCTTAGCTTGCTCGCCGGATTGGTCGGGGTTCTTGCTACGCTCTTTCTTTTGGATGATCGGGCTTATACGACTTTATATGTCACGGATAACACGCATATATTTATATTAACTTTGAACTTGTATAAGCCCCTATCGATTGGATTCTTAAAGAATCATTAAACTTTATATTATTTCACTAAGTCGTGGTGAACACTGTATCGGTGGTCGTTGATTTACACTTTTGTACTTTTGACCTCTACGGCCACCTGTTAAATAACCCCAAAGTTATCCGACTTCGTTGCTGCGTAAACTGTTGCTCCAGAAGTAGAAGTTGCCCTTGTTTTACTTCTGGGCTTCAAACAAAAAGGCTTATTTCCAGGTGGAGAAGGTGTTGCGGGTCGAACCCCTGCCAGAAAAGCCAGTGAATTTTTCCCCCGCGAGACTTCTGCTTCATACCAGGCACTATATTTATTTAAATATATTTGTCACTTGAAACACCTTTTTTTTTATTTAAATAAATACTTTTTACCTGGCTTTCCTTATTATTTTAAGACGAATAGACTTAATCGCCAATTTTAGAATAAATTATTAATATGCACATAACCTCTCAATATGGTTAGCTTAATCGCGTGTTAAATTCACTTCTTTATATATATGTATATATATTTTTCGCTTCTTGAGCGATGCGATCTCCATGCGGTTTCTTTGGTACTCTTCCCTAACCTCGAGGTTCAATGCCTCTTAAGCCAAGTGCTTGCTGCCAAATATTCTGCATAAAGCAGACGAACCAACAAACCTAACACCCTATCGTTCTCTCGGTAGCTCACTAAGCTTTACTGTTACTGAGAGAGATTATCCGGGATATCAATGTGACCCATTTCTAGCGGAGACACCAACCTTGGTTTTTGAATAGATTCAAACTACAGTGGTGTCCAAAATATTGTAACTTCTGCCACTACAATCTATATCTATATAAGTATATAAAAGAGTTTGTCCTGATTCACGTAGTGTACAAATTCTAAACGAAAAGAGCTAGTAGGTTGAAATTTTCACACAATATTCCATGCAGGTTTAAAGTGGGCAGTAAGAAAGGAATTTTATTTTGGACAACTCCTTCGAGTACCTCCCATACATTTTGGAGCACTTTTACCCACTCCAAAAACAAAACAAATTACCCATTCCACTACTGCCGCCTGTTTGTCGCACAAGGTGAGAGTTTGATCGCGAGCGAGAATACAAAAACAAAACAAATGCGCAGTGACGCCTTCGCGTCGCACAAGCAAAGTCATAAAAAAAAGGTTCATACACTCGCAAAAAAGAAACGGATTTTCGCTTCTTAATGAATAAGTGCATACACAATTAAGTAAACAATGCGCTTGAAAATAATTTTCATAATTTTATGTACATGTATCTTTTCGCACAGTGCACATTGTTTTTTTATGTGTTAACATCTATAGGCGCGGGTAGCACAAACCAAGCGTTTCAATACATGCAAACCTCACACCGCATTAGCATCCCAACGTTATATGAAAAAAATTTTCGCAGCGTTAGCATAGCAAATAGTATGTGTTTGTTGTTAAAACATTTTCTCTGCTCAAAATAAGTATGATGGTATTGGTGCTTGGTGCAGCGGCAGAGAAGCCCCAGCCGGGACGGTCGAGCCATGCAGCTGTTAAGCAAAGAGAATGATGAGTGTTGAATACCCTAATAAATTATAAGTGCTATTGTGGACATGTACTTCAATAATATATTTGCTATAAATGCATACTTTTATTAGTATAAGTTGGCGCTTAGCAAACAATTGAGAAATTACTAAAATAGTTTAATAATATTAATTGATTAATTGATAAATATACCAAACAAGCTAGTTAGGGTATGCAGCAACATCATTCGTCCAAGGCAATTCTGTTTTGCTTCTTCGTGAATGCACAGACACAACACACACACACACTTACAGACAAACATAGCGGACTTCTATAATAAGAAAATGAACTGATAAATGAAGAATGTTATGTACCTTAATATTATATAAGTCCTACTGTGGATATTATATATATGCAATAATTGCATACTTAATAAGCATAAGTTGGCGCTTAGCAAACAATTGAGAAATTACTAAAAATAGTTTAATAATATTAATTAATTAATCAATTAATATGGCAAATAAACTAGGTAGGGTATTCCACACTCATCATTCACTTATTAAAGAAGTTCGCTATGTTTGTCTGTTAGTGTTTGTGTGTGTCTGTTTGTATTTATGCGTATGCATGTGCGCGCTTTGTTGTTCTGCTGGTGGCGGTCAAAAGCAAAACAAAAAGTAAATTTGAATGGTTTTGCAATTGTTAACACATCGCTAGTGAGTTCGAACACTCATTAATTTTTTTCTCAAATTTGTGTGCCTTTGACAATTGATTTACGATCCAAGGAGCGTT
The DNA here is from genome assembly GCA_018901835.1 of Scaptomyza graminum. Classification (NCBI taxonomy): domain Eukaryota; kingdom Metazoa; phylum Arthropoda; class Insecta; order Diptera; family Drosophilidae; genus Scaptomyza; species Scaptomyza graminum. Next base: position 73,664 of record JAEIFL010000294.1, read on the forward strand.
TGTTGTTGTTGTTAGTGTTGTTGTTGGGCCCGCACTGCTACTTTTTGTTGGTGTCGTTGATTTAAAAAAACAACAACAACAAAACAAAACAAAACAACGTCTAGAAAAATTTTGCACACCAAAATACATATGTTTGTTGTGGGGGTGGATTTGCCTATTTGCTGCTAATATAACTTAGACAAAACGTAACACACTTGATTTAATAATATACAATTTTGAACAAGCAAAAGCCGTTCTTATAAGAATACAAATCTATGCATGCCTGCGTCATACGTGTGAACCACGCTCTTCGTCCCAAACTCAAAGAGCCGCTTAAAACTAAACAGAGCGCGCGCGTCGCTCTTATGATAATTAGATAATTTGAAATCTCGCTCCGATCATGCTCCTCTGTTGTTGCTTTATGTGCGCGCTTTGCATGTCAATCATAAAGTTCAATAACCCTACCTCCTCCGCACACACTAAATCAAAGCTAAAGGCTAAAGTACGTGCGAGTTTAGGCTATGCAATTCACTTAACTGGAGCCTCTTAGATACATATGTTTTGCTTTGATTCAGTGCGTGCGAAGAAGGCAGCGATACTACGCTCTTTGTTTGACTTCCAGAGCGCAAGCATACATAAGAAAGTGAGCCGAAATCATGATACAAAAAATATCTATAACGCATTGCGAATAAAATGCTGTTTTGCGTGACGTCACATGTGACCGGTTGGGTATGATTTTCATATTGCATATGGCTGTTGATGCTGATCAAGAATATATACATACTTTTGCACAAAACAATGATACCCTTTTTTACCCATTTCAGGGTATAAATATAACTGTGAATGCAAAAGATTTTGGGGTGCTTTGCCTGCTTTGGCCCTGCCACAGTTTTATATGCAGCCGCTGCAGCCACAGCAGCAACAGTTTCAGCTATCTTCCTTCAAATTTGGTGACACTAGCTCAAAGTTTGTTAAAGGTGTGGGAAGGGGGGCTGGGTGGGTATGGCATTCAAATAATTCCTGAATTGAAGAGCCACAGCCTAAACGAAATGAGCTAGAAGGATGAAATTTTCACACAATATTCCATGCAGGTAGTAAGTGAGTACCTCCCATACATTTTGGAGCACCCATTCCAAACACAAAACACATTACCCATTCCACTACTGGCGCCTGATTGTCGCACAAGGTGAGGGTTTGATCGCGAGCGAGAATACAAAAACAAAACAAATGCGCAGTGACGCCTTCGCGTCGCACAAGCAAAGTCATAAAACAAGTGGATACGTTGCAGTCGGACGCAACCGACTGCGATATACTCGATACCAGTATTAAAACCGAATAAAGAGGCCCGATTGCAAAGCAGTACGGATGCGGGGGTGTAAGCTGCCTCAAAAATTGTCTGATACAGATGGGGATGCCACCAGCTATCTTCCTGCCAAATTTGGTGACTCTAGCTCAAAGTTTGTTAAAGGTGGTGGAAGGGGGCTGGGGGCGTTTTGGGTGGGCGTGGCATCCAAATTTTTGATGCAGATCTTTGTGGAATGCCAATTGCAATCTTCCTACCAAATTTGGTGACTCTAGCTCAAAGTTTGTAAAAGGTTCGGGAAGGGGGGCTGGAGCAGTATGGGTGGGCGTGGCTCCAAAATATCTTATCAAATATTTCGTTTCAATACATGCAAACCTCACACCGCGTTATATCACACATGATCAGCGTCGACGCTTTCAAAAAACTTTCCGCAGCGTTAGTATACGAATAGTATGCGTTTGTTGTAAAAATTTTTTCTCTGCTGAAAATAAGTATGATGGTATTAGTGCTTTGTGCAGCGGCAGAGCGCCCCAGCCCGGGACGGTCGAGCCATGCAGCTGTTAAGCAAAGAGAATGATGACTGTTGAATACCCTAATAAATTATAAGTGTTATTGTGGACGTGTACTTCAATAATATATTTGCTATAAATGCATACTTTTATTAGTATAAGTTGGCGCTTAGCAAACAATTGAGAAATTACTAAAATAGTTTAATAATATTAATTGATTAATTGATAAATATACCAAACAAGCTAGTTAGGGTATGCAGCAACATCATTCGTCCAAGGCAATTCTGTTTTGCTTCTTCGTGAATGCACAGACACAACACACACACACACTTACAGACAAACATAGCGGACTTCTATAATAAGAAAATGAACTGATAAATGAAGAATGTTATGTACCTTAATATTATATAAGTCCTACTGTGGATATTATATATATGCAATAATTGCATACTTAATAAGCATAAGTTGGCGCTTAGCAAACAATTGAGAAATTACTAAAAATAGTTTAATAATATTAATTAATTAATCAATTAATATAGCAAATGAACTAGGTGGGTATCCCACACCATCATTCACTTATTAAAGAAGTTCGTTATGTTTGTTTGTAAGTGTTTGTGTGTGTCTGTGCGTATTTATGCGTATGCATGTGCGCGCTTTGTTGTTCTGCTGGTGGCGGTCAAAAGCAAAACAACAAAAAGTAAATTTGAATGGTTTTGCAATTGTTAACACATCGTTAGTGAGTTCGAACACTCATTAATTTTTTTGTCGCCATATACGCACGAATGTGATCTATTTTGCTATTAAGACTGCATATGCAGTATGCCTTATTGGTGTGCGCTTCATCGCGGCTTATCCAATCTTTAAAATCTGGCTGCTGTAGCCAGCAATCACGAAATTTTTATTTGTACGAATCTTTCGGCATTATTTAACTTTATTTTTCACTTTTGTTGTACATTAGATTACAAATGATATCGAAAATACATACATACAAAGTATGTAAAAAAGGATGCCACACCGTTTTAAAAAGATCGCTGTTTTTAATAGATCGGATGCCACACTGTTTTTAAAGAAAACTTTGAAAAAAAAATGGAAATAAATGAATCAAATAAAATCTGAAAAAGGCCAGATTTCCGGATAGGGGATGTTTGATATTTTTTCCGTACAAAGCACTTAACAACAGGACAGATCTGTCCGGCCATATCGGCATCACTGTTATTGGGCCCGCTCTGCTACTTTTTGTTGGTGTCATTGATTTAAAAAAACCACAACTAAGCAAAACTTGGTGCGTCTAGAAAAATTTGGCACACCAGAATATGTTGCCTACTTGCTTAACTTAGACAAAACGCAAGAACGATAAAACTCAGATCACGCAGTCAGTGGTTTACATGTTGTACAGTGAAGTCAATTTTTGACTTATTTTGAAGTATTTATTTATAATACTTACTTTAAATTAAGTTGTTAATTTGTTTTGTTTATAATAATAAGTCGACTTTAGACTTAATAATTGAAGCAACATTATATATAGTTGGATAAGGACTACTGAGGAAACCACAATAAAAAGCAAGTGGAAACGTTGCAGTCGGACGCAATCGACTGCGCTATACTCGATACCAGTATTTAAACCGGTAAAAAGAGGCCTGATTGCAAAGGGGTACGGATGCGGCAGGGGTGAAAGCTGCCTCAAAAATTCTGATACAGATGGGCATGCCACCAGCTATCTTCCTTCCAAATTTGGTGACACTAGCTCAAAGTTTGTTAAAGGTGGGGGAAGGGTGCTAGGGGCGTTTAGCTCAAAAACTATGAAACATACACGCATTCCCGTTTTTAACGAAATGTTGGGGCGGCTGGGGTTGGCTAGGGCGGTATGGGTGGGCGTGGCATCCAAAGTTTTGATGCAGTTTTTTGGGGATCGTCATCACTTATCTTGGCGCAAAATTTGGTGGATCGAGCTTAAAAACTGAGGAAGTTATAGGCGAAGGGAGCGGAATGGATGGGCGTGGCACCAAAATTTTTCGGGGATTCCAAAATTTCTCACCAAATTTGGTAGCTCTTACTGTAAGGGTGTGCCGTATAGGTAGATTTGTCGATTTTGAGTTATCGAATTTATCAATTTGCCAGCCCCCAGTTATTGTAAAGCCCCAATCTTGACACTTTAATTTACTATGCCATAGATAAAGAGAATTGGAAAGTTTCAAGTCTTTAGCTTGAATTGTGTGGAAAAAAGTTGCGTTCATACAGACCCAATATACTCTTTACCTTCGGTATCGAGTATAATGACTTGCCTGATTCTCTACGTCAATGGTTGCGTGGAAAAGAGAATGTTAAATACTTTGCTTTAATATTTTGTGAAATATTTTCTAATTTATATATTTTATAACTTCTGTTGCTAAAATTTATATAAACTATCCGCGCAGCGAAGTAAGCGGGCCACTTACTAGTTACTTAATAAAATATGTAGTTGACAATCCAATAACCCTGCACCTGCATAAGAAAATCATATCATAGATGTTGAGGCAGGTCACAAAAAATCAAAATCAATTGCAAAACCATTCAAATTTACTTTTTGCACATGCACACACAAACACTTACAGACAAACATAGCGAACTTCTTTAATAAGTGAATGATGAGTGTGGGATACCCTACCTAGTTTATTTTCTACATATATTAATTGAGTAGTAAGTGCCCCGCTTACTTCGCTGCGCGGATAGTTTATAAAAAATTTTAGCAACAGAAGATAGATATAACATAAATAAATTAGAAAATATTTCACATTTCGGATAGGCCAACTGCTGCCTCGCCGTCTGCTGTCCTGGCGGTAACTCCGCTGCAAGTATCATCAGGCCTGGACGAGCAACTGGCCAATCTGCGGATACAGAGGGAAGTCCTGGAGTTGCAGCAACAGATTGCTAGTCTGCAACAACAACTTGGTGCCCCTTCCGGATTACCCAGTCAAAGGGTAACTGATATAAGCGTGATAGAATCTATGGTGCCAAGATTCTCAGCAGACAACGCTTACAATATCAGTAAGTGGATCAGCGATCTGGAGGAGGCTTGTGAAATACTCCAATTAGATGACCGCCTGCGCTTGGTTGCGTGTCGCCGATTGTTAGAGGGCACGGCAGCGGTCCTCATGCGCACACTGACAGTGCGCACTTATGAACAACTAAAGAGCGTATTGGTAAAAGAGTTTGGCCGATCGAGGAGCACCGAGGAAGTGTATGCAGCCCTGCGGAACCGACGCCTGAAGCCTGGAGAGGGGTACCTTCGGTATGCTATTGAGATGCAGGAGATTGCCATGAGTGCCAAGATACCCGAGGCTGAATTGGTAGATCTCATCATCGATGGACTCCGAGACAGCTCGCCGGCGGTGGGCGTGCTATATTCTGCCAGGACCATCTACGATTTGAAGGAGCTTCTGGAGAGGTATGAAAGGCGACGAGTTCAATCCAATACGAACAGACAAGTGACCCCTGTAAACCAAGATCCACCCCGCCAGTCTGCCGTATGGAGTGCCCCACTTCCGTCCACAAATGCTGTCCCTCCTGCACAAGACGTGCGCTGCTACAAATGTTCTTCGTTCGGGCATTATAAGCCTTAGTGTCCGAAGCCTATGCGGCCCGCAAATTCATGATTCAAGTGTGGGAAGCTCGACCACATATATCGGAATTGCCCATCCAAGATTGGGAACACTGCTGCCACTAATGCTGCCGCTGCTGACGTTGCCCCCTGCTGTGAGGATACTGTAGTAGATAAGATAGAACATCTACAGATGGTGAGTGTTGCCTTTGTGTCAAATCAAGTGAAAAGCAGTGAGCTTACAAATATTTTTTCCCTTCCTGATTCGGGCAGTCCTAGAAGTTTTATTCGGCAATCGAAGTCGACCCTCTTAAACTGCCGCGGTCTAGGGAACAACCAACTTGTGTCATTGGGGAAAGCCCCATGTGCCATACGTATTTTTAATCAAACAGTATTACATACATTTTACGTACTGCCGAATAGTGCTACTAATTTGCCAATGATTTTAGGCAGAGATTTCTTCCGTAAAACTAGCATAAAATTATGTAAATTTAAAATTATATATACCAAAAATCGTTTGTTGACCCTGAATAAATCTCAAACAAATTGTAACATGAAACTCACTGCTGTCCTTAATTCACTTGATTTGTTTTAAAATGATGTCAAACGCACAATAACCAAAATAGATTCAACCCGGTCGTTTAATGAGAGTGGGATTATGCCTGCCGAATCACAATTGTGTACTGCTGAGAAACAGTGTTCTGCTATATCTAACCAGTCAATGGATGACGCCCTGGCAGCTATCAATGTAATCGAGCTGCCTGCTGTTAGGAAAAATGAGCTTATTAAAGAGTCAACGCTGCCATTGAAACAGGCTGCAGAGTAACGGTCTGTTATTTCAGCCTATTATGTAGAACTTATCAAGCCGACCAATTACGAGATGAAAATTGAATTAACAAGTCAGACCCCTATTTTCTGCCGTCCCCGCCGACTATCCCATTATGAACGCAATGAAGTGCGCCAGATATGTGATGACTTATTAACTGCTGGCAATATCCGTCATAGTAGTTCTCCTTACGCTTCCGCTATAGTGCCTGTTCGAAAAAAAGATAATACCTTAAGAGAATGTGTTGACTATCGCCCGCTGAATAAAATTACTGTCCGAGACCACTTCCCGATTCCGCTGTTAGAAGATTGTGTTGATCATCCGGGGGGTAAATCGTTCTTCACTGTGCTAGATTTAGAAAGTGGATTTCACCATGTCAAAATGCATCCGGATTCAATCAAATACACTGCATTCGTTACGCCTGATGGCCAATTTGAGTACGTACGCATGCCGTTTGGCTTATGTAATGGTCCCCCAGTTTTTGCTAGATTTGTATACTTTGTGTTGAAAGACTTGATTAATCAAGGTCAACTGGTTATTTATATGGACGACATATTAATCGCGTCAAGTGACTTTGAAACCTGTAAGTGTTGAAAAAGACACTTTATACCTTACGAGTGAATGGATTATGTCTCAAATTGTCTAAGTGTCGTTTTGCGCACAAAGAATTGGAGTATTTAGGTTATTTAGCGAACTCTTCCGGCATTACCCCGAAACCAGCTCACCTTCAAGCCATAAGAAGCCTGCCGGAGCCCCAAGATAGGAAAGAGTTAGACCGCTGTATGGGTCTTTTCTCGTACTTCCGCCGTTTTGTACCCAACTTTGCCAAAATTGCCTATCCGATGTCGCGCCTGCAGAAAAAAGATGCTCCTTACGTTTTCTCTGATGAGTGTTTTGAATCCTTCCGAACCCTGCAGTCTAAACTGATTAAGTCACCCGTACTGTCTATTTACAACCCGAAGTCAGAAACCGAGTAACACTGTGATGCTAGCTCAGTCGGTTTTGGAGCTATGCTAATGCAAAAACAAACTGGCAAGTTTCATCCTGTTTGCTATTTTTCAAAAACTGCTTCCCCCTCAGAATCTAAGTTGCATAGTTATGAGTTGGAAACCCTGGCTATTGTATACGCTTTGAAACGCTTTGAAATAGTTACAGATTGTAATTCTTAAGCGTTAACTCTTAAGAATGGGAGTTCTTCTGCGAAAATTGCCCGATGGGCATTATTATTAGAAAATTATAATTACACCATTGTACATCGGTCCGGTATTTGTATGCCCCATGTAGATGCACTTAGTAGATTAGATACTGCCGCATATGTGGATGACGTGAACCTAGATTTCTTATTACAACTGACGCAAAATCGGGATAAAGAAATCGTCAAACTTCGAAGTGAACTGGAGAACCAAGAGATTGCTGGTTTTGAGTTACAAGATGGTGTCGTATATCGCCGATCACCGAACGACGTACTTCAGCTTTATGTACCTGCCGGAATGATTAATTGTGTCATACGAACAGTGCATGAGAAATTAGGCCAACTGGCCACTGAGAAGTGCTGCACGCAAATTAAGAAGCATTATTGGTTCCCGTATATGAAATCTTATGTTAACAATTTTATCAACAACTGCCTCAAATGTCTTTATTATTCCCTTCTACTCTTCATGTTGACCACTAAGGACCCCTTCCGTCTACAACCTCTAGAAAAAATATCTGCTGGTCGTCATTGATGCCTTTACGAAATTTGTCAAACTGTATCCTGCCGCTACTACGAGCTCCCGAGAAGTATGTCGCACTCTCGAGACGCAGTATTTTTCCAACTACAGTCGACCCCGCCGAATTATTAGTGATCGAGGTACGTGATTCACTTCCGCTGAGTTCGCTGACTTCCTGCAGTCCAATCACATAGTTCATGTCCAGAACGCCACTGCCTCACCTCGGGCTAATGGCCAAGTGGAACGCGTCAACCGTGTCGTAGGTCCCATGCTTGCTAAATTTGCCGAACCATTGGACCATGCAGATGGGGTGAAACAACTTCTGAAAATAGAGTTCGCTTTGAATAACGCAGTCCACTCCACAACCAAATTCACACCCTCCGTCCTCCTTTTTGGTGTCGAACAGCGCGGTGCTGTTGTAGATGAGTTAACTGAACGTTTAGATGATAGGCTTATTGGTTAAACGTCTCTAGTGGACATCCGTAAGATTGCCCTGCAGAACATTGTTAAGTCTCAGGAGTATAACACAGAGTATTTCGGAAAATCTCATCGTCCTGCTATTAATTTCGAAGAAGGCGATTTCGTGGTCATTAAAAATGTTGACACGACGGCTGACGTAAACAAGAAACTCATTAAACGATACCGTGGTCCCTATGTTATCCATAAGAAACTTCCGAATGATCGGTATGTCATCCGAGATGTTGAAGGCTCTCAGCTCACACAACTTCCGTATGACGGTGTCCTTGAGGCATCTAAGTTAAAGTTGTGGCTCACTCCTGACTAAAATTGTGCTTTTGATATCTAACCGCAAGGCAATACCCTCCATCAGGTGGCCCCGAGTCCTCTATTAGATAGAGTAAGTGGAATCGAGGTCGATTCCCTGTCAGGACGGCCGAGTTGTAAAGTATTTATTTATTGTAAATTATTCTTGACATGTAAATCGATTATTGATGTTAATTTATACCGATATATCGTAAGTAGCAATTTAAGTATCGATGTTAGTATTAAGTATCATGAAATAAGTGTGATCTGGTTACTTTGGTTATCATTTCGGTCTCTTTTTCCGGTCGATGCGAACTGATACAGTCGCAAAAAAATATAATCGTGCTAGTAATCAATGAAAGAGTTTGTCCTGATTCACGTAGTGTACAAATTCTAAACGAAAAGAGCTAGAAGGCTGAAATTTTCGCACAATTTTCCATGCAGGTAGTTAGTGAGTCCTAAGAAAGGAATTTTATTTTGGATAACTCCTTCGATTACCTCCCATACATTTGGAGCACTTTTACCCATTCCAAAAACAAATTACATTACCCATTCCACTACGGCCGCCTGATTGTCGCACAAGCTGAGGGTTTGATCGCGAGCGAGAATACAAAAACAAAACAAATGCGCAGTGACGCCTTCGCGTCGCACAAGCAAAGTCATAAAAAAAAGGTTCATACACTCGCAAAAAAGAAACGGATTTTCGCTTCTTAATGAATAAGTGCATACACAATTAAGTAAACAATGCGCTTGAAAATAATTTTCATAATTTTATGTACATGTATGTTTTCGCACAGTGCACATTGTTTTTTTATGTGTTAACATCTATAGGCGCGGGTAGCACAAACCAAGCGTTTCAATACATGCAAACCTCACACCGCATTAGCATCCCAACGTTATATGAAAAAAATTTTCCCAGCGTTAGCATAGCAAATAGTATGTGTTAGTTGTTAAAACATTTTCTCTGCTCAAAATAAGTATGATGGTATTGGTGCTTGGTGCAGCGGCAGAGAAGCCCCAGCCGGGACGGTCGAGCCATGCAGCTGTTAAGCAAAGAGAATGATGAGTGTTGAATACCCTAATAAATTATAAGTGCTATTGTGGACATGTACTTCAATAATATATTTGTTATAAATGCATATTTTGATTAGTATAAGTTGGCGCTTAGCAAACAATTGAGAAATTACTAAAATAGTTTAATAATATTAATTGATTAATTGATAAATATAGCAAATAAGCTAGTTAGGGTATGCAGCAATCATCATTCGTCCAAGGCAATTCTGTTTTGCTTCTTTGTGAATGCACAGACACAAAACACACACACACTTACAGACAAACATAGTGGACTTTTATAATAAAAAAATGAACTGACGAATGATGAGTGTTAGATACCCTAATATTATATAAGTGCTACTGTGGATATAATATGTATGCAATAATTGCATACTTAATAAGCATAAGTTGGCGAGTAGCAAACAATTGAGAAATTACTAAAAATAGTTTAGTAATATTAATTAATTAATCAATTAATATGGCAAATAAACTAGGTAGGGTATTCCACACTCATCATTCACTTATTAAAGAAGTTCGCTATGTTTGTCTGTTAGTGTTTGTGTGTGTCTGTTTGTATTTATGCGTATGCATGTGCGCGCTTTGTTGTTCTGCTGGTGGCGGTCAAAAGCAAAACAAAAAGTAAATTTGAATGGTTTTGCAATTGTTAACACATCGCTAGTGAGTTCGAACACTCATTAATTTTTTTCTCAAATTTGTGTGCCTCTGACAATTGATTTACGATCCAAGGAGCGTTTGTTGTTGTTGTTAGTGTTGTTGTTGGGCCCGCACTGCTACTTTTTGTTGGTGTCGTTGATTTAAAAAAACAACAACAACAAAACAAAACAAAACAACGTCTAGAAAAATTTTGCACACCAAAATACATATGTTTGTTGTGGGGGTGGATTTGCCTACTTGCTGCTAAAATAACTTAGACAAAACGTAACACACTTGATTTAATAATATACAATTTTGAACAAGCAAAAGCCGTTCGTATAAGTTTGAATACAAATCTATGCATGCCTGCGTCGTACGTGTGAACCACGCTCTTCGTCCCAAACTCAAAGAGCCGCTTAAAACTAAACAGGGCGCGCGCGTCGCTCTTATGATAATTAGATAATTTGAAATCTCGCTCTGATCATGCTCCTTTGTTGTTGCTTTATGTGCGCGCTTTGCATGTCAATCATAAAGTTCAATAACCCTACCTCCTCCGCACACACTAAATCAAAGCTAAAGGCTAAAGTACGTGTGAGTTTAGGCTATGCAATTCACTTAACTGGAGCCTCTTAGATACATATGTTTTGCTTTGATTCAGTGCGTGCGAAGAAGGCAGCGATACTACGCTCTTTGTTTGACTTCCAGAGCGCAAGCATACATAAGAAAGTGAGCCGAAATCATGATACAAAAAATATCTATAACGCATTGCGAATAAAATGCTGTTTTGCGTGACGTCACATGTGACCGGTTGGGTATGATTTTCATATTGCATATGGCTGTTGATGCTGATCAAGAATATATACATACTTTTGCACAAAACAATGATACCCTTTTTTTACCCATTTCAGGGTATAAATATAACTGTGAATGCAAAAGATTTTGGGGTGCTTTGCCTGCTGTGGCCCTGCCACAGTTTTATATGCAGCCACTGCAGCCACAGCAGCAACAGTTTCAGCTATCTTCCTTCAAATTTGGTGACACTAGCTCAAAGTTTGTTAAAGGTGTAGGAAGGGGGGCTGGGTGGGTATGGCATTCAAATTATTCCTGAATTGAAGAGCCACAGCCTAAACGAAATGAGCTAGAAGGATGAAATTTTCAAACAATATTCCATGCAGGTAGTAAGTGAGTACCTCCCATACATTTTGGAGCACCCATTCCAAACACAAAACACATTACCCATTCCACTACTGGCGCCTGATTGTCGCACAAGGTGAGGGTTTGATCGCGAGCGAGAATACAAAAACAAAACAATTGCGCAGTGACGCCTTCGCGTCGCACAAGCAAAGTCATAAAAAAAAGGTTCATACACTCGCAAAAAAAAAACGGATTTTCGCTTCTTAATGAATAAGTGCATACACAATTAAGTAAACAATGCGCTTGAAAATAATTTTCATAATTTTATGTACATGTATCTTTTCGCACAGTGCACATTGTTTTTTTATGTGTTAACATCTATAGGCGCGGGTAGCACAAACCAAGCGTTTCAATACATGCAAACCTCACACCGCATTAGCATCCCAACGTTATATGAAAACAATTTTCGCAGCGTTAGCATAGCAAATAGTATGTGTTTGTTGTTAAAACATTTTCTCTGCTCAAAATAAGTATGATGGTATTGGTGCTTGGTGCAGCGGCAGAGAAGCCCCAGCCGGGACGGTCGAGCCATGCAGCTGTTAAGCAAAGAGAATGATGAGTGTTGAATACCCTAATAAATTATAAGTGCTATTGTGGACATGTACTTCAATAATATATTTGCTATAAATGCATATTTTGATTAGTATAAGTTGGCGCTTAGCAAACAATTGAGAAATTACTAAAATAGTTTAATAATATTAATTGATTAATTGATAAATATAGCAAATAAGCTAGTTAGGGTATGCAGCAATCATCATTCGTCCAAGGCAATTCTGTTTTGCTTCTTTGTGAATGCACAGACACAAAACACACACACACTTACAGACAAACATAGTGGACTTTTATAATAAAAAAATGAACTGACGAATGATGAGTGTTAGATACCCTAATATTATATAAGTGCTACTGTGGATATAATATGTATGCAATAATTGCATACTTAATAAGCATAAGTTGGCGAGTAGCAAACAATTGAGAAATTACTAAAAATAGTTTAGTAATATTAATTAATTAATCAATTAATATGGCAAATAAACTAGGTAGGGTATTCCACACTCATCATTCACTTATTAAAGAAGTTCGCTATGTTTGTCTGTTAGTGTTTGTGTGTGTCTGTTTGTATTTATGCGTATGCATGTGCGCGCTTTGTTGTTCTGCTGGTGGCGGTCAAAAGCAAAACAAAAAGTAAATTTGAATGGTTTTGCAATTGTTAACACATCGCTAGTGAGTTCGAACACTCATTAATTTTTTTCTCAAATTTGTGTGCCTTTGACAATTGATTTACGATCCAAGGAGCGTTTGTTGTTGTTGTTAGTGTTGTTGTTGGGCCCGCACTGCTACTTTTTGTTGGTGTCGTTGATTTAAAAAAACAACAACAACAAAACAAAACAAAACAACGTCTAGAAAAATTTTGCACACCAAAATACATATGTTTGTTGTGGGGGTGGATTTGCCTATTTGCTGCTAATATAACTTAGACAAAACGTACCACACTTGATTTAATAATATACAATTTTGAACAAGCAAAAGCCGTTCTTATAAGTTTGAATACAAATCTATGCATGCCTGCGTCATACGTGTGAACCACGCTCTTCGTCCCAAACTCAAAGAGCCGCTTAAAACTAAACAGAGCGCGCGCGTCGCTCTTATGATAATTAGATAATTTGAAATCTCGCTCCGATCATGCTCCTCTGTTGTTGCTTTATGTGCGCGCTTTGCATGTCAATCATAAAGTTCAATAACCCTACCTCCTCCGCACACACTAAATCAAAGCTAAAGGCTAAAGTACGTGCGAGTTTAGGCTATGCAATTCACTTAACTGGAGCCTCTTAGATACATATGTTTTGCTTTGATTCAGTGCGTGCGAAGAAGGCAGCGATACTACGCTCTTTGTTTGACTTCCAGAGCGCAAGCATACATAAGAAAGTGAGCCGAAATCATGATACAAAAAATATCTATAACGCATTGCAAATAAAATGCTGTTTTGCGTGACGTCACATGTGACCGGTTGGGTATGATTTTCATATTGCATATGGCTGTTGATGCTGATCAAGAATATATACATACTTTTGCACAAAACAATGATACCCTTTTTTACCCGTTTCAGGGTATAAATATAACTGTGAATGCAAAAGATTTTGGGGTGCTTTGCCTGCTGTGGCCCTGCCACAGTTTTATATGCAGCCGCTGCAGCCACAGCAGCAACAGTTTCAGCTATCTTCCTTCAAATTTGGTGACACTAGCTCAAAGTTTGTTAAAGGTGTGGGAAGGGGGGCTGGGTGGGTATGGCATTCAAATTATTCCTGAATTGAAGAGCCACAGCCTAAACGAAATGAGCTAGAAGGATGAAATTTTCACACAATATTCCATGCAGGTAGTAAGTGAGTACCTCCCATACATTTTGGAGCACCCATTCCAAACACAAAACACATTACCCATTCCACTACTGGCGCCTGACTGTCGCACAAGGTGAGGGTTTGATCGCGAGCGAGAATACAAAAACAAAACAAATGCGCAGTGACGCCTTCGCGTCGCACAAGCAAAGTCATAAAACAAGTGGATACGTTGCAGTCGGACGCAACCGACTGCGATATACTCGATACCAGTATTAAAACCGGTTAAAAGAGGCCCGATTGCAAAGCAGTACGGATGCGGGGGTGTAAGCTGCCTCAAAAATTGTCTGATACAGATGGGGATGCCACCAGCTATCTTCCTGCCAAATTTGGCGACTCTAGCTCAAAGTTTGTTAAAGGTGGTGGAAGGGGGCTGGGGGCGTTTTGGGTGGGCGTGGCATCCAAATTTTTGATGCAGATCTTTGTGGAATGCCAATTGCAATCTTCCTACCAAATTTGGTGACTCTAGCTCAAAGTTTGTAAAAGGTTCGGGAAGGGGGGCTGGAGCAGTATGGGTGGGCGTGGCTCCAAAATATCTTTGGGGGTCGCTACCAGCTATCTTCGCACCAAATTTGGCGACTCTAGCTCAAACACCACGAAAGATACACGCATTCCCGTTTTTAGCGAAGCGTTAGGTTGGTTGGCGGCGGCTAGGGCAGTATGGGTGGGCGTGGCATTCAAAAATTTTTTTGGGGATTGTCATCACCTATCTTGGCGCAAAATTTGGTGGCTGTAGCTCAAAAACTGAGGTAGATATAGGCGTTTCTGATTTCAAACTGAGGGGGGGGCTGGGGGCTAGGTGGATTTATCGATTTTGAGTTATCGAATTTATCGATTTGCCCAGTTATCGTAGAACCCCAATCTTACAACTTGATCTGTCCCGGCCATAGATAAAGACATTTGCAAAGTTTCCAGTCTTTAGCTTGAAGGGTGTGGAAAAAACTTGCGAACATACAGACGGACGGACAGACACCATGACGGACATTGCACAAACCCAATATACTCTTTACCTTCGGTATCGAGTATAAAAAAGGACAGAAAACAGGACAAAAATTGTTCTGTGCAATTTTAAGCTTTCGCATCAAAATGAAGCTTGCACAATTCCGTGAGGTGATAATAAACATAAACATAGCTAATACAGCTTCCTGGTGACAAGATTGGGGACAATCGGCCGGCTTAAAACAAAATATGTATGCTTTTTTGTGCGAGGCACAAAGCGTTTTGCATATGTTTTTGATGTGTTAACATCTATAGGCGCGGGTAGCGCAAATATTTCGTTTCAATACATGCAAACCTCACACCGCGTTATATCACACATGATCAGTGTCGACGCTTTCAAAAAACTTTTCGCAGCGTTAGTATACGAATAGTATGCGTTTGTTGTAAAATTTTTTTCTCTGCTGAAAATAAGTATGATGGTATTAGTGCTTTGTGCAGCGGCAGAGCGCCCCAGCCCGGGACGGTCGAGCCATGCAGCTGTTAAGCAAAGAGAATGATGACTGTTGAATACCCTAATAAATTATAAGTGTTATTGTGGACGTGTACTTCAATAATATATTTGCTATAAATGCATACTTTTATTAGTATAAGTTGGCGCTTAGCAAACAATTGAGAAATTACTAAAATAGTTTAATAATATTAATTGATTAATTGATAAATATAGCAAACAAGCTAGTTAGGGTATGCAGCAACATCATTCGTCCAAGGCAATTCTGTTTTGCTTCTTCGTGAATGCACAGACACAACACACACACACACTTACAGACAAACATAGCGGACTTCTATAATAAGAAAATGAACTGACAAATGAAGAATGTTATGTACTAGACATCTGCATGAATGCATCCAAATGGGCAAAAGAATCATTCATTATAAAAACCTGTACACCTTTTTTGTGCACAGTTTAAATGGGTGTGAGTGAGTGTTGTATAAATTGTCTGTATCGACAGCTGGTCGTCTCACTCACTCCCTTGCTGTACAGCAGTTAATGAGTACACTAAAACAAGTGTGCAGTTTTTGTTACTGCACCCTTTTTTGGTGTGCAGTAAACTCACTGTACAGTGAGTTTTTCTTGATGACGCTTCATACAAAATTTCTATGTTCGAGTGCAAAAACATTATTTTGTTGTTCGTCCGTGGTTGACTTTTTGCACCGTAAATAATAGTCAGAAAATCAGATTGTCTTATCCAAGAAAAATATAGTCAATATAGTTTCTATTTTTATAAATTTATTTCTTAAAATGAATCATTGTACAAAACGTTTATATTCGAGTGCAAAACCATTATCTTATTTACTAAATCATCATTGGTTGAAATTTTGCAGCGCTTATTATTCATAAGGTTTTTAGCAACCGAAAAGGCTCTTTCGGATGCTGCGCTACTCGCTGGAACGGCTAAAATTTTGCAGGCAACCTTAAAAAGTTGGGGGAATTGTTGTTTATTGTTTGCCCACCAATTCAGTACATTAAAGTCTGCACTATAAGGAATTTGGACATTTTGAAATGTTCGAATTTCATTGCTTATTATAGAATATGTATTGTTTTCTGTAGGCTGTGCATAGTCAGCGAAAATATCATCTATTTCGGGGTTGCATGGAATATCATTTGGTTCAGTGTTGTTTTTTAAAAACGAATCTATCATAATTTTTTCTAGACCTTTTAATGTTTCTTCCTTCTCTAATTCCGAAAATTGCGATAGCTTATTTGTGGGCGGAAACAAAAAAGTTGAAAGCGATACATATATACTATAACATACATACACTACCTTGCAAAAGACACTTACAAAGACAAAACATACATATATACATACATTACCTTGCAAAAGACAATTACAAAGGCGAAACGAACACAAATTTCTAGTAAAATAACACATTTTTTAATAAATCAACATGAATAAGTAATATATAATTTTATTTTGACAAAAACTTACACTTTCATTAGCATTTATTGCGCTTGCGTCGTTCTCTTTACCATCCATGTCTACGTCTTGCAAAATCTTAAAGTCAACTGTACCGTTGTAAGACACTACACACAAGCTGTACTCATATTTTTATATGGTGTACAACATTTAGAAACGAGACAAATATTGCACTCACTCACGAAGTGTACTACATTTCTACTGCTCTCACCTAGAGAACAGTATAATGTTGTACTCGATTCTTCTGCACACTGGAAAATACTGCACAGCAAAAAATGAGTGCAGTATTTTAACAACACTATACTACTGTACCGTACTATGGTGTAGGAAATGAATGCATTCATGCAGATGTCTATTATGTACCTTAATATTATATAAGTCCTACTGTGGATATTATATATATGCAATAATTGCATACTTAATAAGCATAAGTTGGCGCTTAGCAAACAATTGAGAAATTACTAAAAATAGTTTAATAATATTAATTAATTAATCAATTAATATAGCAAATGAACTAGGTTTGTATCCCACACCATCATTCACTTATTAAAGAAGTTCGTTATGTTTGTTTGTGAGTGTTTGTGTGTGTCTGTGCGTATTTATGCGTATGCATGTGCGCGCTTTGTTGTTCTGCTGGTGGCGGTCAAAAGCAAAACAACAAAAAGTAAATTTGAATGGTTTTGCAATTGTTAACACATCGTTAGTGAGTTCGAACACTCATTAATTTTTTTGTCGCCATATACGCACGAATGTGATCTATTTTGCTATTAAGACTGCATATGCAGTATGCCTTATTGGTGTGCGCTTCATCGCGGCTTATCCAATCTTTAAAATCTGGCTGCTGTAGCCAGCAATCACGAAATTTTTATTTGTACGAATCTTTCGGCATTATTTAACTTTATTTTTCACTTTTGTTGTACATTAGATTACAAATGATATCGAAAATACATACATACAAAGTATGTAAAAAAGGATGCCACACCGTTTTAAAAAGATCGCTGTTTTTAATAGATCGGATGCCACACTGTTTTTAAAGAAAACTTTGAAAAAAGATGGAAATAAATGAATCAAATAAAATCTGAAAAAAGGCCAGATTTCCGGATAGGGGATGTTTGATATTTTTTCCGTACAAAGCACTTAACAACAGGACAGATCTGTCCGGCCATATCGGCATCACTGTTATTGGGCCCGCTCTGCTACTTTTTGTTGGTGTCATTGATTTAAAAAAACCACAACTAAGCAAAACTTGGTGCGTCTAGAAAAATTTGGCACACCAGAATATGTTGTTGGGGTGGATTTGCCTACTTGCTTAACTTAGACAAAACGCATGAACGATAAAACTCAGATCACGCAGTCAGTGGTTTACATGTTGTACAGTGAAGTCAATTTTTGACTTATTTTGAAGTATTTATTTATAATACTTACTTTAAATTAAGTTGTTAATTTGTTTTGTTTATAATAATAAGTCGACTTTAGACTTAATAATTGAAGCAACATTATATATAGTTGGATAAGGACTACTGAGGAAACCACAATAAAAAGCAAGTGGAAACGTTGCAGTCGGACGCAATCGACTGCGCTATACTCGATACCAGTATTTAAACCGGTAAAAAGAGGCCTGATTGCAAAGGGGTACGGATGCGGCAGGGGTGAAAGCTGCCTCAAAAATTCTGATACAGATGGGCATGCCACCAGCTATCTTCCTTCCAAATTTGGTGACACTAGCTCAAAGTTTGTTAAAGGTGGGGGAAGGGTGCTAGGGGCGTTTAGCTCAAAAACTATGAAACATACACGCATTCCCGTTTTTAACGAAATGTTGGGGCGGCTGGGGTTGGCTAGGGCGGTATAGGTGGGCGTGGCATCCAAAGTTTTGATGCAGTTTTTTGGGGATCGTCATCACTTATCTTGGCGCAAAATTTGGTGGATCGAGCTTAAAAACTGAGGAAGTTATAGGCGAAGGGAGCGGAATGGATGGGCGTGGCACCAAAATTTTTCGGGGATTCCAAAATTTCTCACCAAATTTGGTAGCTCTTACTGTAAGGGTGTGCCGTATAGGTAGATTTGTCGATTTTGAGTTATCGAATTTATCAATTTGCCAGCCCCCAGTTATTGTAAAGCCCCAATCTTGACACTTTAATTTACTATGCCATAGATAAAGAGAATTGGAAAGTTTCAAGTCTTTAGCTTGAATTGTGTGGAAAAAAGTTGCGTTCATACAGACCCAATATACTCTTTACCTTCGGTATCGAGTATAATGACTTGCCTGATTCTCTACGTCAATGGTTGCGTGGAAAAGAGAATGTTAAATACTTTGCTTTAATATTTTGTGAAATATTTTCTAATTTATATATTTTATAACTTCTGTTGCTAAAATTTATATAAACTATCCGCGCAGCGAAGTAAGCGGGCCACTTACTAGTTACTTAATAAAATATGTAGTTGACAATCCAATAACCCTGCACCTGCATAAGAAAATCATATCATAGATGTTGAGGCAGGTCACAAAAAATCAAAATCAATTGCAAAACCATTCAAATTTACTTTTTGCACATGCACACACAAACACTTACAGACAAACATAGCGAACTTCTTTAATAAGTGAATGATGAGTGTGGGATACCCTACCTAGTTTATTTTCTACATATATTAATTGAGTAGTAAGTGCCCCGCTTACTTCGCTGCGCGGATAGTTTATAAAAAATTTTAGCAACAGAAGATAGATATAACATAAATAAATTAGAAAATATTTCACATTTCGGATAGGCCAACTGCTGCCTCGCCGTCTGCTGTCCTGGCGGTAACTCCGCTGCAAGTATCATCAGGCCTGGACGAGCAACTGGCCAATCTGCGGATACAGAGGGAAGTCCTGGAGTTGCAGCAACAGATTGCTAGTCTGCAACAACAACTTGGTGCCCCTTCCGGATTACCCAGTCAAAGGGTAACTGATATAAGCGTGATAGAATCTATGGTGCCAAGATTCTCAGCAGACAACGCTTACAATATCAGTAAGTGGATCAGCGATCTGGAGGAGGCTTGTGAAATACTCCAATTAGATGACCGCCTGCGCTTGGTTGCGTGTCGCCGATTGTTATAGGGCACGGCAGCGGTCCTCATGCGCACAGTGCGCACTTATGAACAACTAAAGAGCGTATTGGTAAAAGAGTTTGGCCGATCGAGGAGCACCGAGGAAGTGTATGCAGCCCTGCGGAACCGACGCCTGAAGCCTGGAGAGGGGTACCTTCGGTATGCTATTGAGATGCAGGAGATTGCCATGAGTGCCAAGATACCCGAGGCTGAATTGGTAGATCTCATCATCGATGGACTCCGAGACAGCTCGCCGGCGGTGGGCGTGCTATATTCTGCCAGGACCATCTACGATTTGAAGGAGCTTCTGGAGAGGTATGAAAGGCGACGAGTTCAATCCAATACGAACAGACAAGTGACCGCTGTAAACCAAGTTCCACCCCGCCAGTCTGCCGTATGGAGTGCCCCACTTCCGTCCACAAATGCTGTCCCTCCTGCACAAGACGTGCGCTGCTACAAATGTTCTTCGTTCGGGCATTATAAGTCTTAGTGTCCGAAGCCTATGCGGCCCGCAAATTCATGATTCAAGTGTGGGAAGCTCGACCACATATATCGGAATTGCCCATCCAAGATTGGGAACACTGCTGCCACTAATGCTGCCGCTGCTGACGTTGCCCCCTGCTGTGAGGATACTGTAGTAGATAAGATAGAACATCTACAGATGGTGAGTGTTGCCTTTGTGTCAAATCAAGTGAAAAGCAGTGAGCTTACAAATATTTTTTCCCTTCCTGATTCGGGCAGTCCTAGAAGTTTTATTCGGCAATCGAAGTCGACCCTCTTAAACTGCCGCGGTCTAGGGAACAACCAACTTGTGTCATTGGGGAAAGCCCCATGTGCCATACGTATTTTTAATCAAACAGTATTACATACATTTTACGTACTGCCGAATAGTGCTACTAATTTGCCAATGATTTTAGGCAGAGATTTCTTCCGTAAAACTAGCATAAAATTATGTAAATTTAAAATTATATATACCAAAAATCGTTTGTTGACCCTGAATAAATCTCAAACAAATTGTAACATGAAACTCACTGCTGTCCTTAATTCACTTGATTTGTTTTAAAATGATGTCAAACGCACAATAACCAAAATAGATTCAACCCGGTCGTTTAATGAGAGTGGGATTATGCCTGCCGAATCACAATTGTGTACTGCTGAGAAACAGTGTTCTGCTATATCTAACCAGTCAATGGATGACGCCCTGGCAGCTATCAATGTAATCGAGCTGCCTGCTGTTAGGAAAAATGAGCTTATTAAAGAGTCAACGCTGCCATTGAAACAGGCTGCAGAGTAACGGTCTGTTATTTCAGCCTATTATGTAGATGTCCCGCCCGAACTTATCAAGCCGACCAATTACGAGATGAAAATTGAATTAACAAGTCAGAACCCTATTTTCTGCCGTCCCCGCCGACTATCCCATTATGAACGCAATGAAGTGCGCCAGATATGTGATGACTTATTAACTGCTGGCAATATCCGTCATAGTAGTTCTCCTTACGCTTCCGCTATAGTGCCTGTTCGAAAAAAAGATAATACCTTAAGAAAATGTGTTGACTATCGCCCGCTGAATAAAATTACTGTCCGAGACCACTTCCCGATTCCGCTGTTAGAAGATTGTGTTGATCATCCGGGGGGTAAATCGTTCTTCACTGTGCTAGATTTAGAAAGTGGATTTCACCATGTCAAAATGCATCCGGATTCAATCAAATACACTGCATTCGTTACGCCTGATGGCCAATTTGAGTACGTACGCATGCCGTTTGGCTTATGTAATGGTCCCCCAGTTTTTGCTAGATTTGTATACTTTGTGTTGAAAGACTTGATTAATCAAGGTCAACTGGTTATTTATATGGACGACATATTAATCGCGTCAAGTGACTTTGAAACCTGTAAGTGTTGAAAAAGACACTTTATACCTTACGAGTGAATGGATTATGTCTCAAATTGTCTAAGTGTCGTTTTGCGCACAAAGAATTGGAGTATTTAGGTTATTTAGCGAACTCTTCCGGCATTACCCCGAAACCAGCTCACCTTCAAGCCATAAGAAGCCTGCCGGAGCCCCAAGATAGGAAAGAGTTAGACCGCTGTATGGGTCTTTTCTCGTACTTCCGCCGTTTTGTACCCAACTTTGCCAAAATTGCCTATCCGATGTCGCGCCTGCAGAAAAAAGATGCTCCTTACGTTTTCTCTGATGAGTGCAGTCTAAACTGATTAAGTCACCCGTACTGTCTATTTACAACCCGAAGTCAGAAACCGAGTAACACTGTGATGCTAGCTCAGTCGGTTTTGGAGCTATGCTAATGCAAAAACAAACTGGCAAGTTTCATCCTGTTTGCTATTTTTCAAAAACTGCTTCCCCCTCAGAATCTAAGTTGCATAGTTATGAGTTGGAAACCCTGGCTATTGTATACGCTTTGAAACGCTTTGAAACATACCTGAAGTTCATTCCATTCATTACAGATTGTAATTCTTAAGCGTTAACTCTTAAGAATGGGGGTTCTTCTGCGAAAATTGCCCGATGGGCATTATTATTAGAAAATTATAATTACACCATTGTACATCGGTCCGGTATTTGTATGCCCCATGTAGATGCACTTAGTAGATTAGATACTGCCGCATATGTGGATGACGTGAACCTAGATTTCTTATTACAACTGACGCAAAATCGGGATAAAGAAATCGTCAAACTTCGAAGTGAACTGGAGAACCAAGAGATTGCTGGTTTTGAGTTACAAGATGGTGTCGTATATCGCCGATCACCGAACGACGTACTTCAGCTTTATGTCCCTGCCGGAATGATTAATAGTGTCATACGAACAGTGCATGAGAAATTAGGCCATCTGGCCACTGAGAAGTGCTGCACGCAAATTAAGAAGCATTATTGGTTCCCGTATATGAAATCTTATGTTAACAATTTTATCAACAACTGCCTCAAATGTCTTTATTATTCCCCTTCCGCTAACAATAGCAACGCTACCCTGCATAGTATTCCGAAAACTTCCCTGCCGTTTGATACTCTTCATGTTGACCACTAAGGACCCCTTCCGTCTACAACCTCTAGAAAAAATATCTGCTGGTCGTCATTGATGCCTTTACGAAATTTGTCAAACTGTATCCTGCCGCTACTACGAGCTCCCGAGAAGTATGTCGCACTCTCGAGACGCAGTATTTTTCCAACTACAGTCGACCCCGCCGAATTATTAGTGATCGAGGTACGTGATTCACTTCCGCTGAGTTCGCTGACTTCCTGCAGTCCAATCACATAGTTCATGTCCAGAACGCCACTGCCTCACCTCGGGCTAATGGTCAAGTGGAACGCGTCAACCGTGTCGTAGGTCCCATGCTTGCTAAATTTGCCGAACCATTGGACCATGCAGATGGGGTGAAACAACTTCTGAAAATAGAGTTCGCTTTGAATAACGCAGTCCACTCCACAACCAAATTCACACCCTCCGTCCTCCTTTTTGGTGTCGAACAGCGCGGTGCTGTTGTAGATGAGTTAACTGAACGTTTAGATGATAGGCTTATTGGTTAAACGTCTCTAGTGGACATCCGTAAGATTGCCCTGCAGAACATTGTTAAGTCTCAGGAGTATAACACAGAGTATTTCGGAAAATTTCATCGTCCTGCTATTAATTTCGAAGAAGGCGATTTCGTGGTCATTAAAAATGTTGACACGACGGCTGACGTAAACAAGAAACTCATTAAACGATACCGTGGTCCCTATGTTATCCATAAGAAACTTCCGAATGATCGGTATGTCATCCGAGATGTTGAAGGCTCTCAGCTCACACAACTTCCGTATGACGGTGTCCTTGAGGCATCTAAGTTAAATTTGTGGCTCACTCCTGACTAAAATTGTGCTTTTGATATCTAACCGCAAGGCAATACCCTCCATCAGGTGGCCCCGAGTCCTCTATTAGATAGAGTAAGTGGAATCGAGGTCGATTCCCTGTCAGGACGGCCGAGTTGTAAAGTATTTATTTATTGTAAATTATTCTTGACATGTAAATCGATTATTGATGTTAATTTATACCGATATATCGTAAGTAGCAATTTAAGTATCGATGTTAGTATTAAGTATCATGAAATAAGTGTGATCTGGTTACTTTGGTTATCATTTCGGTCTCTTTTCCGGTCGATGCGAACTGATACAGTCGCAAAAAATATAATCGTGCTAGTAATCAATGAAAGAGTTTGTCCTGATTCACGTAGTGTACAAATTCTAAACGAAAAGAGCTAGAAGGATGAAATTTTCGCACAATTTTCCATGCAGGTAGTTAGTGAGTCCTAAGAAAGGAATTTTATTTTGGATAACTCCTTCGATTACCTCCCATACATTTGGAGCACTTTTACCCATTCCAAAAACAAATTACATTACCCATTCCACTACTGCCGCCTGATTGTCGCACAAGCTGAGGGTTTGATCGCGAGCGAGAATACAAAAATAAAACAAATGCGCAGTGACGCCTTCGCGTCGCACAAGCAAAGTAAAAAAAAAAAGGTTCGTACACTCGCAAAAAAAAAACGGATTTTCACTTCTTTATGAATAAGTTCATTCACATATAAGTGAACAATGCGCTTGAAAATAATTTTCATAATTTTATGTACATGTATCTTTTCGTACAGTGCACATTGTTATATTTTCAAATTTGTGTGCCTTTGACAATTGTTTTACGACCCAAGTAGCGTTTGTTGTTGGTGTTAGTGTTGTTGTTGGGCCCACACTGCTACTTTTTGTTGGTGCTGTTGATTTAAGAAAAACAACAACAACAAAACAAAACTTGGTTCGTCTAGAAAAATTTTGCACACCAAAATACATACATACATATATTGTGGGGGTGGATTTGCCTACTTGCTGCTAATATAACTTAGACAAAACGTAACACACTTACATTAATAATATACAATTTTGAACAAGCAAAGGCCGTTCTTATAAGTTTGAATACAAATCTATGCATGCCTGCGTCGTACGTGTGAACCACGCTCTTCGTCCCAAACTCAAAGAGCCGCTTAAAACTTAACAGAGCGCGCGCGTTGCTGTTATGATAATTAGATAATTTGAAATCTCGCTCCGATCATGCTCCTCTGTTGTTGCTCATTTACGTTCTGCACTCTGCATGTCAATCATAAAGTTCAATAACCCTACCTCCTCCGCACACACTAAATCAAAGCTCAAGGCTAAAGTACGTGTGAGTTTAGGCTATGCAATTCACTTAACTGCAGCCTCTTAGATACATATGTTTTGCTTTGATTCAGTGCGTGCGAAGAAGGCAGCGATACTACGCTCTTTGCTTGACTTGCAGAGCGCGCGTATATATAAAAGAGTGATCCGAAACCATGATACAAAATACCGATAACGCATTGCGCATAAATAGCTGTTTTGCATGACGTCACATGTGACCGGTTGGGTATGATTTTCATATTGCATATGGCTGTTGATGCTGATCAAGAATATATATACTTTATATGGGGTTGGAGATGCT
Organism: Scaptomyza graminum; assembly: GCA_018901835.1. Taxonomy (NCBI): domain Eukaryota; kingdom Metazoa; phylum Arthropoda; class Insecta; order Diptera; family Drosophilidae; genus Scaptomyza; species Scaptomyza graminum. The sequence goes on from JAEIFL010000294.1 coordinate 99,108, forward strand.
TCTTTTTGCCTGTTACATACTTTTGCACAAAACAATTATACTGCTGTGGCCCTGCCACAGTTTTATATGCAGCCGCTGCAGCCACAGCAGCAACAGTTTCAGTTATCTTCCTTCCAAATTTGGTGACACTAGCTCAAAGTTAATTAAAGGTGGGGAAGGGGGGCTGGGCGCGTTATGGGTGGGTATGGCATTCAAATTATTCCTGAATTGAAGAGCCACAGCCTAAACGAAATGAGCTAGAAGGATGAAATTTTCACACAATATTCCATGCAGGTAGTAAGTGAGTACCTCCCATACATTTTGGAGAAATTTGACCCATTCCAAACACAAAACACATTACCCATTCCACTACTGGCGCCTGATTGTCGCACAAGCTGAGGGTTTGATCGCGAGCGAGAATACAAAAACAAAACAAATGCGCAGTGACGCCTTCGCGTCGCACAAGCAAAGTCATAAACAAGTGGAAACGTTGCAGTCGGACGCAACCGACTGCGATATACTCGATACCAGTATTAAAACCGGTAAAAAGAGGCCTGATTGCAAAGGGGTACAGATGCAGCCGGGGTGTACGCTGCATCAAAAATTGTCTGATACAGATGGGGATACCACCAGCTATCTTCCTGCTAAATTTGGTGACTCTAGCTCAAAGTTTGTTAAGGGAAGGGGAAGGAGGCTGCGGGCGTTTTTGGTGGGCGTGGATCCAAATTTTTGATGCAGATCTTTGTGGAATGCCAATTGCAATCTTCCTACCAAATTTGGTGAAACTAGCTCGAAGTTTTTAAAAGTTGGGGAAGGTGGGCTTGGGGTAGGCGTGGCGCCAAGATATCTTTGGGGGTCACTACCAGTTATCTTCCTACCAAGTTTGGAGACTCTAGCTCAAACACTATGAAAGATACACGCATTCCCGTTTTTAACGAAAAGTTGGGGCGGCTGAGGTGGGCAAGGGCGGTATGGGTGGGTGCGGCATCCAAAATTTGTATGCAGTTTTTTGAGGATCGTCATCACCTATCTTGGCGTAAAATTTGGTGGCTGTAGCTCAAAAACTGAGGTTGATATATGCGTTTATGATTTCAAACTGCGGGGGGCTGGGGGCGGAATGGGTGGGCGTGGCCCCAAAATTTTTAATGCAGATCTTTGGGGATCGTGACCAGTTATCTTCCTACCGATTTTGGAGACTGTAGCTCAAACACCATGAAAGATACACGCATTCCCGTTTTTAACGAAAAGTTGGGGCGGCTGGGGTTGGCAAGGGCGGTATGGCTGGGCGTGGCATCCAAAGTTTTGATGCAGTTTTTTGGGGATCGTCATCACCTATCTTGGCGTAAAATTTGGTGGCTGTAGCTCAAAAACTGAGGTAGATATAGGCGTTTTTGATTTCAAACTGCGGGGGGGCTGGGGGCGTAATGGGTGGGCGTGGCCCCAAAATTTTTGATGCAATTTTTTCGGGGATGCCAGTAGCTATCTTCCTACCAAATTTGGTAGCTCTAACTGTAAGGGTGTGCGGAAACGGTGGATTTATCGATTTTGAGTTATCGAATTTATCGATTTGCCAGCCTCCCAGTTATCGTATAACCCCAATCTTGACACTTTATCTGTCCCGGCCATAGATAAAGACATTTGCAAAGTTTCAAGTCTCTAGCTTGAAGGGTGTGGAAAAAAGTTGCGTTCATACAGACGGACAGACGGACAGACGGACACACACCATGACGGACATTGCACAAACCCAATATACTCTTTACCTTCGGTATCGAGTATAAAAAAAGGATTGCAAACGGGTTCGGATGCGGCTGGGGTGTAAATTGCCGCAAATATTTTCTGGTGCAGATGGGGATGCCACCAGCAATCTTCCACCTAATTTGGTGACTCTACTCAAAATTTGTAAAAGGTTGGGGAAGGGGGCCTGGGGGCGGTATAGGTGAGCCTTGCTCCAAAATATATTTGGGGGTCGCTACCAGTTGTCTTCCTACCAAATTTGGAGACTCTAGCTCAAACACTATGAAAGATACATGTTTTTAACGAAAGTTGGGGCGGCTGGGGTGGTCAAGGGCGGTATGGGTGGGCATGGCATCCAAAATTTACATGCAGTTTTTTGGGGATCGTCATCACCCATCTTGGCGCAAAATTTGGTTGCTCCAGCTCAAAAACTGAAGAAGTTATAAGCGTTTCTGATTTAAAATTGCAGGGGGGCTGGGGGCGGAATTGGCGGGCGTGGCTCCAAAATTTTTGATGCAATATTTTCGGGGATGCCAGCAGCTATCTTCCTACCAAATTTGGTATTTCTAACTGTAAGGGTGTGCGGAATATGTGGATTTATCGAATTTATTAATTTGCCAGGCCCCCAGTTATCGTAGAGCCCCAATATCTGTCCCGGCTATAGATAATGACATTTGCAAAGTTTCAAGTCTCTAGGAAAAAACTTGCGAACATACAGACGGACGGACAGACACCATGACGGACATTGCACAAACCCAATATACTCTTTTCCTTCGGTATCGAGTATAAAAAAGGACAGAAAACATGACAAAAACTGTTCTGTGCAATTTTAAGCTTTAAGAATCAAAATGAAGCTTGCACAATTCCGTGAGGTGATAATAAACATAAACATAGCTAATACAGCTTCCTGGTGACAAGATTGGGGACAATCCGCCGGCTTAAAACAAATTATGCTTTTTTGTGCGAGGCACAAAGCGTTTTGCATATGTTTTTTTGTCGCAATATACGCGCGAATGTGATCTATTTTGCTATTAAGACTGCTTATGCAGTATCTGCAGTATGCCTTATTGGTGTGCGCTTCATCGCGGCTTATCCAATCTTTAAAATCTGGCTGCTGTAGCCAGCAATCACGAAATTTTTGTTTGTACGAATCTTTCGGCATTATTTAACTTTATTTTTCACTTTTGTTGTCCATTAGATTACAAATGATATCGAAAATACATACAAAGTATGTAAAAAAGGATGCCACACCGTTTTAAAAAGATCGCTGTTTTTAATAGATCGGATGCCACACTGTTTTTAAGGAAAAAACTTTGAAAAAAAGATTGAAATAAATTAATCAAATAAAATCTGAAAAAAGGCCAGATTTCCGGATAGGGGATGTTTGATATTTTTTCCGGACAAAACACTTAAAAACAGGACAGATCTGTCCGGAAAAGGCCAAATCGGCATCACTGTTGTTAGGCCCGCTATGCTACTTTTTGTTGGTGTCATTGATTCAAAAAAAAAACAACAGCTAAGCAAACTTGGTGCGTCTAGAAAAATTTGGCACACCAGAAAATGTTGTGGGGGTGGATATGCCTACTTGCTTAACTTAGACAAAACGCAAGAACGATAAAACTCAGATCACGCAGTCAGTGGTTTACATGTTGTACAGTGAAGTCAATTTTTGACTTATTTTGAAGTATTTATTTATAATACTTACTTTAAATTAAGTTGTTAATTTGTTTTGTTTATAATAATAAGTCGACTTTAGACTTAATAATTGAAGCAACATTATATATAGTTGGATAAGGACTACTGAGGAAACCACAATAAAAAGCAAGTGGAAACGTTGCAGTCGGACGCAATCGACTGCGCTGTACTCGATACCAGTATTTAAACCGGTAAAAAGAGGCCTGATTGCAAAGGGGTACGTATGCGGCAGGGGTGAAAGCTGCCTCAAAAATTCTGATACAGATGGGCATGCCACCAGCTATCTTCCTTCCAAATTTGGTGACACTAGCTCAAAGTTTGTTAAAGGTGGGTGAAGAGGGGCTTTGCGCGTTATGGGTTTGCATGGCATCCAAATTATTCCTGCAGATCTTTTTGGGATGTCACTTGCTATCTTCCTACCAAATTTGGTGACTCTAGCTCAAAGTTTGTTAAAGGTTGGGGAAGGGTGCTGTGGACGTTTAGCTCAAAAACTATGAAACATACACGCATTCCCGTTTTTAACGAAAAATTGGGGCGGCTGGGGTAGGTTAAGGCGGTATGGGTGGGCGTGGCAACCAAAGTTTTCATGCAGTTTTTGGGGGATCGTCATCACCTATCTTGGTGGCTCTAGCTCAAAAACTAAGGAAGATTTAGGCGTTTCTGATTAAAAATAACGGGGGGCTGGGGGCGGATTGGGTGGGCGTGGCACCACAATTTTTCGGTGATGCCAGTAGCTATCTTCCTACCAAATTTGGTAGCTCTTACTGGGTGTGCCGAATAGGTGGATTTGTCGATTTTGAGTTATCGAATTTATCAATTTGCCAGCCCCCCAGTTATTGTAAAGCCCCAATCTTGACACTTTAATTTACTATGCCATAGATTAAGAGAATTGGAAAGTTTCAAGTCTTTAGTTTGAATTGTGTGGAAAAAAGTTGCGTTCATACAGACAGACAGACAGACAACATGACGGACATACTCCCAATATACTTTTTACCTTCGGTATCGAGTATAATGACGCGCCTGATTCTCTACCTCAATGGTGGCGTGGCAAAGAGAATGTTAAATACTTTGCTTTAATATTTTGTGAAATATTTTCTAATTTATATATTTTATATCTTCTGTTGCTAAAATTTATATAAACTATCCGCGCAGCGATGTAAGCGGGCCACTTACTAGTTTAAAATAAAAAGGTTCTTACGTATCGAAGATTGAAATACATAGTTAAAATGCTGAAGCAGAGCAATGCACGCATTTTCTGCATACGCGTGAACCTATATATGTACATACAAACATCGTGAATCTGCTAGTCGAGTTTTCTCGACTTGAGCCCTCTTACTTGTTAAACTCGGTACCGAAGGTAAAGATTATATTGGTATTGTGCAAGGTCCGACGAATCTAAGAACTGGAAACTGCAAATATCCTTGTATATAGGCGGGCAGATGGGATCTTTGCGCCTACAGGGGGACTCTGAAATTGATCAAATCGATTTTATGGATAGCTGGAAATCGATAAATCCACATATTTCCCCTATACGTACAGCTTGAGTTACCAAAATTGCTAGAAAGATAGCTATTGGTGCTCCCCAAAAGACTAAATCAATAAATTTAGTGCCAAGCCCACTTCTTCCACCCCAGGCGCCCCACCGCCTCATAAAAAGGGAAATGCATGAATCTCAATCAGTTTTTAAGCTCTTTGATTTTTACTCTATGAAGACAACACAAATTAAAATGTAAAATTTTTAGAATGTCGCTAGTGCCAACGATTATAATTGAATGGCAAGTTGTTGGGTATGATTGGGATGCGCGGTATAAGAACATTGTCCCATTTGGCCTCTCCAGTTAAAATTGTGGCCTTCACAATGTGTCTTATTAGTTCGGTAAAGCCCCCTACGCAGATGACAGTTCAGCTCTCGTACCGTAGAAACTTCATATAAAAAAAATGGTCTCGTACAGCGCCCGTACAGTTCTACGAGACCCTTGTACGCAGTATGTTAAGTACTGGCCTTTAAAAGGTGTTGAACAATGAAAATGTTAATTAACAGTGTGGCTGTGTACGGCCAGTGAAAAATGCTGAGCATATCTTCACGGCTCGTTAAATGTAGCAAAAAGTAAACAACATGTCGGGCAAGAGCCGGCTTATACATATTTCGGAAAATATTGACAAAATTGAACTCCAATAGCGCCATACTTATTGTTTTGGCAGTCAATGCTGCACAACAAGAAATTAATAAAAATATATAAATTAATTCATATGATACAATTTAAATAACATATAAATTTTTATTCTTCAACTCAAGCCGACCCGTACTGCCCGGGTAAAGATCTGTAAGGTGAATTTGCTTTGAGTCTTTTGAGTGGTTTCGGTTATGTTTATCATAATCTCTGGTAATTTCAGTTGTGCTCATCAAACATGGGTTTACTAAAATGCTACAATTTTTTTTTTGCATTTGCAGCCTGATTTTTTTTTTATAGCCGCCAGTATCAATTATTTTGTTGTACAGAAACACAAAAGTAGCGTACGTTGTTCGTTAATTATTATTTAAAATTTAGTTAAATTTAAAAAAACACTGCTGCATTTCCGATTTATTTCGAGAAAGTAGTCAACCGACCGCCACAATATGTGCGTTGTTTAGAACTGGTCGATACGGCTCGTTAAATTGGTGCAGTACGGTACGAGAGCTGAACTGTCATCTGCGTAGGGGCCTTAATAGGCTTGTTGATAATATATCAAAATATCAATATATCGATATTTTTTACAAAAAAATAAATATTTATATCGAAATATTTTTGCTCACTGATATATCGCATATCGATATTATTTGGAAATATATTATGTGATATTGTGGTTGGTTACACTACACATCAAAATCTTAGAAAGAGAAGGTGAGCGTAAACTTTACGCCGTAAAGAACGAATAAGCCGCGTGGTATTTTCCGCGCCAAAATCGCAAGTGTGATCACACTGGCGAATTTATTCGCGGTATAATGTATTTGTATGTTTCGCCAAATACAAACTTTTCGCTTACAAATTAATTATATTCAAAAACCAACAACAATCTTTGGAATAATATTTGTACATTCAAATATTTTAGTCAATTTGTTCAATCAAATCTAAAGATAAATAATATAATGAAATCCACAACAAAATACAATACTTACATAAGAACTAAGTTAATCAAAAAGATGTTTTGAGCTACTATCGTGAAGTTAAAGTTTGTTTATTAAAATTATTGTCTCCATCATTGAAATCACAATCATACATATGTATGTATGATGCCTAAATTACAAGATGTTTGTAAATTTAATTTTTGCCATTTATTTTTATATATTATAAAGGAATATTTGTACTCAATGAACTAACAAATAGTAATTTTCGATTCTCAATAAGAAATTTAATAATATATTTTGGTTTTGTATTTTATCTTTTCAACGCTTTAGTTGTAGCGTCATCAAGGTTGCCCCACTGTGTGATGCGCTCGAGAGCGAAATACAACAGTGGGCTCGGTACTGCTGGGTCAGGCGTAGCATCTCTAACCACACACACTGGTCGACGGACATGGCGGTCGGGATCCTCTGGTTCCGTAGCTCTTTCGGGTGGGGGGGTTCGTTGCCAAAATCGACCAACCTACACAATCATTTAATGAATAGGATCCCTTACTAATTTTCAAAACAACAACTGACAAACTAAATCAAGAATGAAAACCAATAATCAGGAGCATTTCAATACTAATCAGAGCGAAAGATAAAATAAACTAGTAGTGGATAAAAAAGGGCTGCTTCGTCTCTGCGGGTTAATTCGCCAATATGCGAGGTCTAAGCTGTTGATCGACCATCGCTGTCTCTACCCTCCCATCCTGGATCTTCGTTGTAAACAGATGCTGAAGATCCCCATATTTTATGAACCCTCTACCCTTTTACACACTCATGCCCTCCCCCTCAGGAATTACAAAACAAACTTATCTCTTCATTTTCTTTTAGAACTTAACCCTCTAACTGGTAAGACCGTCTCCAGACGGTCATCCTTTCTGATTTTTTTTCTTCTTTCTGTCAAAATTTTTTTAAAATGTATGAATGGAAATACCTATATATATAGTATTTATCATTTGTAAAAATTTTGGTAGAGTTTTTTTTATCATTTGCACTTGTAGTTGACATTTGATTGACATAAAGCATTGTAAACAAGCGTCAGAAGTGAACATGACAAAAAAATTTTGTAGTGCGAAAAAAATAATGTCAACGATTTTCAAAGTGTATAAATATTTGCAGGAATGTTTATAGAACTGTTTTTTTGAGAAATGCACTTTAAACTTTTAAAAAAAATTTTAAATGATGTGTTTTATAAGCAAAAACATAATGACCGTCTCAAGGCGGTCATGCCGGTTTAAGGCAACATAAGTATATGAAATTGCTCAACATAGCTGTACTATTTATACAGTGTACCCCATTACTGATGTTCGTTTTGATGGGCCTAACCACTTTTTGTTTGGCTAGATAGAAAAGGTGGAAAAAAAGGTGCAAACATTGCAAGTCCTCTGACACAAAATGTTTTTGCCAGAAATGAATTACATTTATGCTGTACTCAATCAAAAAATTGCTTTTTAGATTATCATAAACCATAAATGTAAAAAAAACAACCGTTTTATCAATAAAAATTTGAAGGTATTATTATTATTATGAAATTTAGATCACAATATGTAATAATTTAACTAAATATAGAGTTTAAAGTAAAAACAAAAAAAAAAATTTTAATATATACCAATATTTATGTTGACTCTAACCGGCATGACCGTCTTGAGGCGGTCATTTTAATTTTTTACCTGTGCGCAACCTGACGCAACCAATCACAAATCTGACTTAAAATTCGAGTTTAGGTGGACAAAATCACCCTAAAAAATAAATATGGATGTTTTTGCTTCACTATTAGAGTTTTGCCAGTTAGAGGGTTAACATATAAAATTTATCTATTTAACTTAATTTTATGGGAACATACATTCATTTGTATTTTCATGGTATTTCTTTCAAAATTCAATGCAATTGTTTACTTTCGGATCAACAGCTGGGGATGCTCTTAATACCCAAACAAAATTATAAGAGCAATGTTATCTGCTAACTAAACTAAAACGTATGCAACTTAATTTTAAGAGCAGCGCTCACTTCAGTGTCTTTACCTCATTTTTAACTCCGCCTTATGGCTTTACTTCGTCCACGAGCAGCATGCTCGTGACGGCCTTAGCGTTTCTTATCGCTATACAACTATACTAGAATATAAGAGAGAAAAATTCAGAATAAAAATAAAACTAAAAATAAAAAAAAATAACTGACAAAGATGGCATTCGAAAACAATCAAGAGTATAATTAGGAAAAATAATAATGATTATTAGATATTAAATACAATATAATTATTATAAATTTAAAATCATGTTTAAATGTGCAGCATTTTAAAGTGTGCTATTTTGTTAAACAACCACCAAACTTCTTTTAAATGTTAATTCAAATTATTGTAATATTTTTTTTTTCTATTTGTTATTGGATTTTACGTTAATAGTTACTTTAAAAATTTTGCATGGTTTTTATTTTTGGTTTTTTTTCGTTTTTTGTTGGTTAGTGTACGAGAAAAAAACAGACATAAACCAAATTATTCACAAGCATTGAGCGACACAACAACAACAACCACATCAGCGCTTCGCCTGCGCAGCATATCGAAAGTGAAAGAGAGAAGCTCAAACACCTGTTCGCGAGGTCATTGACACTTGTCTTTAGAACAGCTGATTTGGTTGTTGCTGCTCTTACATTGTATTTGCAAATCAAATACAATTATTTCAACACTTTTCTTAAAGAGACACTTACATGGGCAATCCCTCGCTGAAAGATCTTTCGGAGAGCGGCCTGTATCTTCTGGATGTTGATTTACTTTTAATTTTGTTGTTTTATGGAGTTATTTTGTTTTTTTTTTGGTTAAATTGTCTTTTTCGTTCAAGTTTTGCTAAATGGTTTCGGGGGTTGTTTGAATTGTTTTTAGGCACGTGACTTCAATTTGCCATGCACTTTTATTTCGTTAAATTTAATACACTACGTTTTGGTTTGCTTGCACTTATTATTTTTTTTTCTTTATACTTTTGATTGTTTTGCCTATTTTGCCATTTACACACTATTTTAACTAGATATAGATTTATAATTAATTATGCTCCCTAGAGCGGTGTTCACAAAAAGAATTATTTTCACAATTTTTGGTTGGAGTCTGTTTTTCACCGAAGAATTATTTAGCTCCCGCGCTGCCGAGGGGTTCAATATGGGTGCACAAAAGGCTTCCCTATGAGGAGTCGGTGCTCCGCGAGCGGCACAGCTAGACCAGATCTCGCCTGTGTTGAGGTTATATCGGGTCTCAGGCCCGGGAGTGAATACTTCAAATGCAAAAAAACCACTGCCGTCTCCACCCGAACACGATACGCTTTAACAGCCTCTGGGATTTCGTGCGGGATTGGATGACGGCGAAATACAGCACTGGTGGACAAATCCTAATGAGTAAAAATTTAAATTTAGCATTTTGCCAGAAAAATATTTTTCCACTCACGTACCAAAATTTGTGATGAACACAAAATTGTCGAAAACTCTTTTTCTGGACCGGGATGTTGACGGATTGACTTCAGGCTTTTTATTTTATGCCTGAGCCAACTGTGACACATGTGTCTTTGCACATTAAATTTTGTAACACACTTGGTGGCAATTCGCAGTGTCAGATCGCAGAAAAAGGTTAGTTTGCCTGCAAGCGTTGACTTTAATACGCCGGCAGAGCTTTATGCAGCGACGTAAGCAAAGTGGGCTGCGCTGTCAACACGCACGTCGGCGCTTTAGTGCAGCGGCCATTAATTTCGATAATTGCATGCGCTACCGACATAAAGCTGGCAGCTATGCGAAAAGGGTTTTGCCGTTTAAGTTTGAATGAGACCTAACGACCGTTACACTACCCAATAATATCACACCGTTAGACGGAATATTAGCGGGAATTAGACTCGTTTGTCCTTGGCATGAAACGTTCCAATTTCTTTTCCTTGCAAATTCTCTAAAATATAAAAACAATTTCCAACTTTTCTCTTTATCCGGCATTTAACAAACTTTGAGCTAGTGTCGACAAATTTGAAGGAAGATAGCTGAAACTGTTGCTGCTGTGGCTGCAGCGGCTGCATATAAAACTGTGGCAGGGCCACAGCAGGCAAAGCACACCAAAATCTTTTGCATTCACAGTTATATTTATACCCTGAAATGGGTAAAAAAGGGTATAATTGTTTTGTGCAAAAGTATGTAACAGGCAAAAAAATTAATGAGTGTTCGAACTCACTAACGATGTGTTAACAATTGCAAAACCATTCAAATTTACTTTTTGTTGTTTTGCTTTTGACCGCCACCAGCAGAACAACAAAGCGCGCACATGCATACGCATAAATACGCACAGACACACACAAACACTCACAAACATAATCGGACTCCTTGAAAGCTTGTGTTAACGTTGCATACACGTCGTTTCGAGTCCGGGGTTATATCTGCGTTAAAGCAAAGAAAAACAGCTTGAATCGTGGCGGTAAAAGTGCCGGACCACTTACCTGTGCACCAGATCGCTACCGTCAAGCGCGTTCCATTGGCATTCCCTTTCGTTGTCCAGCGAAGCCTCTTCCAGCGGCAGATTTCCCGCGCGCATTTCTAGCCAGTTCGGTAGTGTGCGTTCGCTAAATACACACAGTGCAACACTTTCTTTTTCGTGGTGTGCTGTTTGTGTTCCAGACTGACCATACTGCCAGCTGATCGCTTGGCATTCCAGGGCTGGTTGCGCCCCCTTACAGTGCCAAAGGAGCAATTAGCGCTCACCGGGTTCCACTGGTTGGTAACAGGTGGCGCTTTTGGCTTATTGGAGGTGTCTTCGCTACGAGAGTTCGGGTACAGGGAATACGAAATATCGCTGCATACACAAAAGGGTCTGCGCAAAGTGTAGCATAGCACATAGGCGCATATCTTTTTTTTCTGTGGTCATTCAAGAAGTAGTCTCCGAGCAGAGAATAGCTAAAAGCCACGGAGCCGGCTATTACCAACCCACTCCGTTGCGGCGGTGCAAAGGGGCTCTGGTGACCGATTAGGGGCGGTATAACCCCCATCGGTTAAATACCTTAGGGAAACCTTTGGTCAACGAGGGACTGCTTGGAGTTTCTTAGTGAAAGGCTATAGATCCCCAGGATGTCTGACGACAACTCAACATTCGCCCGCAGGCCGCGGCTGCAGCGATCCCCACCGCCGTCGAACAGGTCTCCGCCGAAGTTTGACTTTCTAGTTGCTACGCCACAAGTAGGCCAAGAAACGAATTCTCTCGTTGTTTTGAGCCCATCTGTAAGGCTGGACCCAGGAGATACGTTCTTCTCACCCACGGCGTCGCCACTGCCCGCTGCTGTCCTACGACCACGGGACAGCCAAGAGAAAGGGAAAGCGGCTAAATCAGCCCAAGAAGAGCTTGCAGAGCTGGGAGAGCACCTGACTCAAATCTGCCGACTGTTTGGCGGACCCCAGAAAAGGCATGTTAACCAGCAGGACAAGGAAAGGTTTACAGAGATGCTACGACTCCACGAGTCGATAACGGGAAAGCTCCCGTTAGCAAATGCGAGAAAAACTGCCTCCTCAAAGGTAGCAAGTACCCAAACGGAAGCCTGGAAAAACGTCGAAGCTCGTCAACATGGACCTAGCGCTATGCCAAAAAGAAAAAGGGACGAATCTGCTGGCATTGGAAAGTCGTCGCCTAAAAGGCCGAAAAGGCTACCTGGCAGCCAAAGTTTAGCAACGGCGGGTATGGCACCACAGCAAGCTATGCAGGAGTTGCCAGCTGACACGGTACTAGAAACGCAGTGGCAAACCGTCAGGACACAGAGAAAAAAGGCACAGAAACCGAAACGTGTGCGCCATGACGCAATCATCGTGGAGAAGGGCAGCCTATCATACAACGAGATATTGCGCAAGGTTACCAGGAGTAGTGATGAAGAGCTTCAGTGCGTAGGAAACAGCGTGAGTAGGGTGCGCAAAACACAAAACGGCGACCTCCTACTTGAGCTCAAAAGCGCAGGCGGTGAAAATGCGCAGCAGCTTACCAAAAGCATTGGGCAAGTGCTGGGTGAGTTAGCGGTGATACGGGTGGTATCTCAAGAGAGTCACCTGGAAATAAGAGATCTGGATGAGCTTACCAGCGAGCAGGACGTTCTATCGGCAGTTGCGGCCCAGGCAGACATAAATGTAAGCCTGTGCAAAATGAGGAAGCTACGCAAAGCCTACGCGGGTACCCAAACGGCCGTTATAAGCGTACCAGCAAACCTTGCGGAAAAAATTCTAAGTCTTGGGAAAGTGAAAGTCGGATGGACCCGTTGCCGAGTCATGGAGAAAAATAGCCAGCCCAGATGCTATAGGTGTTTGGAAGTCGGCCACATCGCCAGCAGATGCGCCAGCGCAGTAGACAGGAGCAATTGCTGTATTAAATGCGGTGAAACAGGGCATAAAGTCGCTCAGTGCCTAAAGAGTGCCATTTGCTTTATCTGCAAAAGCAAAGGGCTTAAAGAATGGAACCACCTGGCTGGTAGTAGGAGGTGCGCCGGAGGTAGTCATAAGTCCTCGCAATGAAACTTGTCCAGCTGAACTTAAATCACTGCGCGACTGCCCAAGACTTGCTGGCCCAGTCCGTCAGAGAAAACGAGATAGATGTCGCAGTGCTATCCGAGCCCTATCGAGTAGAGAGAGGTAGCAAATGGGCATCAGACACGAGCGGGAAGGCATCCCTGTGGGTGTGCGGCGTTGGAAACCAATCACTACGGGACATACGTGCTGGAAATGGCTTTGTGCGAGCGCACATACAAGGTATCTGGATATACAGCTGTTATCTGCCACCGAGCTTGCCAGTTAGCGAGTATATTGCGACACTGGACTCTCTTGTGAGCGATGCCAGATCCCGGAGCCATGTCATCATTGCTGGCGATTTCAACGCGTGGGCCCTGGAGTGGGGCAGCCAAGTTTCGTCTCTAGCTCGCTTGTGTCGCTTTGCAGATGGAAAATTAGCGGGGAGTACACAGCGAGCGACCACATGGCAATATACTGCGATATAAAAAAACGCAACAGCGAATATCGCCGGAACCCGCCTGATCGGGTCATGTTCTGCGCTGAGACGCTGAATACACAGTCGTTCTCGGCATCGCTGGAAGGGCTGCAACTGTCAGGCACTGCAGAGGAGATGACGAAGAGCATGGACTCACGATTGACGGAAGCTTGTAAGGCAAGCATGAAATCCGGAAAGCATATAGACGCCACCATGAGCCCGTGCCCTGGTGGAACGATCGTATTGCTGAACTGAGGAGGACATGCATACAAGCTAGGCGCCAATATTTCCGGTCACGCGGAACAGAGCAGTTTGCGGATCTCCAAAGGCGTTACAGAGGAGCGAGGAGAGCACTGAAACGACAAATAAAGAACAGCAAGAGAGACTATTTTCTCCAGCTAATAGACTCGGCGGAACACGATCCTTGGGGCAAAGCCTACAAGCTCACGGTCAAACGGCTTGCAGCGGATAGGTCTGACGCGCCAACAGACGCCTCATCGCTAAAGCGTATTGTGGAAACCCTGTTCCCCGTAAGAAGTGTCACTCTTGGCCCCCCTGACGGCATTCCAACAGACGCAGTTAACCTGGTAACAGGGACTGAGGTGCTGCATATCTCGAGGAGCCTTAAACTCGGCAAGGCGCCCGGCCCGGATGCGGTCCCTAACAGAGCGCTACGACTGGCTATGAACCTGCATCCCGAGCAATTTGCAGCGCTGTTCAACCAGTGCCTAACGGAAGGTTGGTTTCCAGACCAGTGGAAGACTCAAAGGCTGGTGCTCATTCCCAAACCAGGAAAGCCACTGGAAGAGCCATCGTCCTACAGACCAATCTGTCTGCTGAATACGATAGGTAAGGCCTTCGAAAAGCTCATCTGCTCAAGGCTGGAGGAGCAAATAAACATCTCTGGAGGACTTTCACCCCGACAATACGGTTTCCGGAAGGCTAAATCCACTGTGGATGCCATCAAGGATGTGGTTAGCATCGCCTCTGACGCTATTGAGGGCAAGCGATGGAAAGGAGGAAACAAGAAATACTGCCTTGTCGTCACCCTTGACATCAAGAATGCCTTCAACTCAGCGGACTGGAGCTGCATTATGAGTGCATATGCCGGCTTTGGAGCGCCTCGCTACCTCTCAGCGATGGTTGAGAGCTATTTCCGCAATAGGGTGCTCGAGTATAGCACAGACGAAGGCGTCCAGTTGCATCTCACAACGGCAGGAGTCCCGCAGGGCTCTGTCATGGGTCCACTCCTATGGAATGTGATGTATGACGGGATTCTCAGGCTCAGTTTTGATGGCGACGTCAGAGCCATTGGCTTCGCAGACGACGTTGCACTCGTCGCAGTGGCCAAGGAACTTGGCGAGGTGGAAGCAGCATGCAACTCTGCAATACAGCGTGTTGCGGCGTGGCTTAGCGCAGCAAACCTACAGCTCGCCCCGAGCAAAACCGAGGCTCTGCTGATCAGTAGTCGGAAAGTTGTCGAGACGGCCAGCATTAAAGTGGGGGAGACCACTATACGATCGAAACGTGCCATACGCTACCTTGGTGTTATGCTCGATACGAGGCTTTGCTTCCGTGAACACCTGGAGGAGGTATCCAGAAAGGCAGCAACGACAGGAAGAGCTCTCGCACGAATGATGTTGAACACGAGAGGCCCACGGCACAAGCGCCGATTGCTTTTGAACAGCGTCTTAAGGTCCACAATACTGTACGCAGCCCCGATTTGGGCCGGTGCAATGAGGATCAGAAGCTACAGACGGAGCATCGAGTCCACATACCGTCTTAGTGCGATCCGCGCCTGCAGCGCATTCAGAACGGTCTCAGATGACGCAGCATTAGTTATCTCCGGATCGATTCCTATCGATGAAATGGCACGTGAGGCATTGGAGCTTCACAATGCACTCAACGGCAATGACGATGAGACAATGCCCAGGCGATCACAATCGAGGAGGGAAGCCAGGGAAAGGAGCATTGAGCGATGGCAAGACCGATGGCGCATTTCGGCAAAAGGTAGATGGACGTTCCGGCTCATACCTGAGCTAACAGTATGGCTGGGGCGCAAACACGGAGAGGTAAATTTTCACCTTACGCAGCTGCTTAGTGGCCATGGATGCTTCAGGAGCTACCTCTACAGGCTTGGGCATGAGCCTAGCCCAGTGTGCACATGGTGTGGGGGTAGCTCAGAGGAGAATGCCGAGCACGTCTTTTTCGAGTGCCCTCGCTTTAACGAGGAAAGAACCCGACTGAATAGGGTCATGGGACAGCGCATCGCGGTGGAAAATATTATAAATCTCATGGTTGGTAATATACAGCGATGGGAGGCCACCAGCAACATTGCAGCGGTCGTTATGTGTGAGCTCAGGCGGATAGAGAGAGATAGAAACGCAGGATGATGAAACTTCCAGCTCGGGTGAAGCAATGCCTCACGGAAGTCCCACCCGAGCAGTGAAAACATAATCCTAGGTTTACTAGATTAGCCTAATTACTTAGTCATAGCCTTAAGCCTAGTTCTATTTCCTAGTTTTATGTTGTATTTAATAAATGAATTAAAAAAAAAAAAAAAAAAAAAAAAAAAAAAAACACTCACAAACAAACATAACGAACTTCTTTAATAAGTGAATGATGGTGTGGGATGACCTACCTAGTTCATTTGCTATATTAATTGATTAATTAATTAATATTATTAAACTAATTTTAGTAATTTCTCAATTGTTTGCTAAGCGCTAACTTATGCTTATTAAGTATGCAATTATT
Organism: Scaptomyza graminum; assembly: GCA_018901835.1. Taxonomy (NCBI): domain Eukaryota; kingdom Metazoa; phylum Arthropoda; class Insecta; order Diptera; family Drosophilidae; genus Scaptomyza; species Scaptomyza graminum. The sequence goes on from JAEIFL010000294.1 coordinate 115,382, forward strand.
GCATATATATAATATCCACAGTAGCACTTATATAATATTAGGGTACATAACATTCTTCATTCGTCAGTGTAAGTGTGTGTGTGCGTTGTGTCTGTGCATTCACGAAGAAGCAAAACAGAATTGCTTTGGACGAATAATATTGCTGCATACCCTAACTAGCTTATTTGCTATATTTATCAATTAATCAATTAATATTATTAAACTATTTTAGTAATTTCTCAATGGTTTGCTAAGCGCCAACTTATACTAATAAAAGTATGCATTTATAGCAAATATATTATTGAAGTACCACAATAACACTTATAATTTATTGGGGTATTCAACAGTCATCATTCTCTTTGCTTAACAGCTGCATGGCTCGACCGTCCCGGGCTGGGGCGCTCTGCCGCTGCACAAAGCACTAATACCATCATACTTATTTTGAGCAGAGAAAAAATTTTTACAACAAACACATACTATTTGCTATGATGACGCCGCGAAAAGTTTTTTGAGTGTTTTTGAAAGCGTCGACGCTGATCATGTGTGATATAACGCGGTGTGAGGTTTGCATGTATTGAAACGAAATATTTGCGCTACCCGCGCCTATAGATGTTAACACATCAAAATAGCATCTCCGACCCTATATTAAGTATATATATTCTTGATCAGCATCAACAGCCATATACAATATGAAAATCATACCCAACCGGTCACATGTGACGTCACGCAAAACGTCGCGCAATGCGTTATCGGTATTTTTTGTATCATGATTTCGGCTCACTCTCTTATACATGCGCGCGCTCTGCAAGTCAAACAAAGAGCGTAGTATCGCTGCCTTTTTCGCACGCACTGAATCAAAGCAAAACATATGTATGTATCTAAGAGGCTGCAGTTAAGTGAATTGCATAGCCTTAACTCACACGTACTTTAGCCTGGAGCTTTGATTTAGTGTGTGTGGAGGAGGTAGGGTTATTAAAAATTTATGATTGACATGCAAAGCGCGCACATAAAATAGAGAGTGAACGTAAATGAGCAACAACAGAGGAGCATGATCGGATTTGAAATTATCTAATTATCATAAGAGCAACGCGCGCGCTCTGTTAAGTTTTAAGCGGCTCTTTGAGTTTGGGACGAAGAGCGTGATTCACACGTACGACGCAGGCATGCATAGATTTACAAACTTATGTAAACGGCCTTTGCTTGTTCGAAATTGTATATTATTAATGTAAGTGTGTTACGTTTTGTCTAAGTTATATTAGCAGCAAGTAGGCAAATCCACCCCCACAACATATGTATGTATTATGGTCTGCAAAATTTTTCTAGACGCACCAACTTAAATCAACGACACCAACAATAAGTAGCAGTGCGGGCCCAACAACAACAACAATCAATTGTCAAAGGCACACAAATTTGAAAAAATAACAATGTGCACTGTGCGAAAAGATACATGTACATAAAATTATGAATTTTATTTTCAAGCGCATTGTTCACTTATTTGTGAATGCAATTATTCATTAAGAAGCGAAAATCCGTTCCTTTTTTGCAAGTGTACGAACCTTTTTTTATGACTTTGCTTGTGCGACGCGAAATAAATTTGTTAATACAAACCTCATCTTCTTGTACTTTGTTCATTGAATGCACACCCCCGAGCAGTATTTGCTCATCACTGACTTTTTACATAGTAAAAGTCACAACATTTTTGGTGGCCCATGGGGGAACCGTTCACAAAGTCTTGTAACAAAGTTATTTTATAAAGTAGGCAATCCAGCTATATATGTATATCTAACGTTGTCGAGAGTCGGTCAAAGTCAGCCTAAAATACAAACGTAAATATATACTCGGCAACGCAAGGAATAACGGAGCAAAACGGAGAGCAGGAAAAGTTCGAAGACATCGCAGCTGCACGAAAGCACGCATAGCATCTCTTCTCTTCCCCATCTTCGCCGGCATCGAACGTGCTGGCTGTACGTTCATACCTAGACGTCGAACTCCTCTGCATCGATCATCTCGTTCGCTCACTCCCACTCAAGAGAAGCACTTGTTCGCTTGAGTCAAGTTCGTACGAACAAAAGGGTGAGAGTTTGTTAATGTATGCATAAAGGTTCAAAGTAAAGTACATACAGACACAACCTGTCGACTGAAGACTTGAGTGATGTAACCTCGTACGAAAAATTGTACGCTCTGCAATGTACATAAACGATTAAACCAATTATTAATTAATTTCAATAAAGATAGCGCGTCGCGGAAAACGAAACAATGTTTCCAATTACGTTTTAATAAATTAGAAGGGTTATCAGAACAATTTCAGAAAAATCATGACGCAATTATAATAAGTACGTGCCCAACTTCGCACATTTATTTTGCGAACAATCTACCCAATAAATTCGAAGAGGACTACACCTTGATCTATTGCACAATTATGGAGGCTAATGATAATAAGTTTCTTTCGCCAACAAATGCATCACAAGCATCCAACGACTTTCATCATGAAACCGTGCGAGAAGTACTTCCCAAGTCTGCGGTTCAGCTGCCAAAATTGCCAGTGCCTAGATATTCTGTCAAATTTATAGATTGGCCGGCTTTTCACGATGTATTTTCGCAACTAATACATGACAATGCCAGTCTCTCCAACATTCAACGTTTTCATTTCCTAAAGCAAGCGCTGCCAGCAGATCGAGATCAGGATGTGCGCCAAATGGATTTAACTGAGTCAAACTATAACCTGGCCTGGAATCTCATCATAAACGCTACAATAATCCTCGATTGCACTTCATGCACCATATGAACACAGTGTTCAACTTGCCAACACTGAAACATGAAAACTCATCAGACATAAAAAAATATGTTAAATGTCGCCAATGTTTGCATAAATGAATGCAAGCGTCTCAAAATACCAATCAACAATTGCGATCATTGGTCGGTTCATTACAAAACTTCCAGTTTGTACACTTCAAGCCTGGGAATATTCGCTAGGCAATTCCCTGGACATCCCTACCTTCTCAACTACTTTCTAAATAATCGTCTGGTTAGCATGGACATTATTGAAAATAGGAAGTCCAACGACTCAACAAATCACCAAGCGGTCGGACAGCCTACCACTCAACGATCGTCAGCTTAACGATCAGGCATCCCCGCATGCAAGGGAAACAGTTTCCACGCCTCTGATGGAGATGGCAGCCCCAATAACTGCGCACACTGCAGTGACAATCACGTTCTACGACGTTGTCCAGATTTCCTCTCCAAGGATTGTTTTGCACGAAAACATATTGTCGATCACACAAAGGCATGTCTTAACCGCCTCAGCCCCTCGCACTCTCTGTCGCAATGTACAAGCAGCAGAAACTGTTCACAATGTGGTCAACGACATCATACTTTATTGCATTTTCCTTCTGCGCAAAGCAATATTAATCATACACTCATTTCGCAGGATTCACCTCAAATGAATATGTCAGCATTTCAATCTACCCAACCCCTGTCTGCAGCTGACAGCTCGTCGGTGGGCTCTCATACAGCACAAATTTCTACTGGATTGGAGACTTATGCACAACGCAACATGGTTTTAGCAACAGCTCTTATTCGGTTGCAAAATCACAAAACTGGTCAATACGCCATGGTCCGGGCTCTCATCGATCACGGATCGGAAGCTACTCTCATTACTGAGCATGCAGTCCAAATGCTTCGTTTACACGACGTCGCATCACAGCCGAGATTACTGGGGTCGGCTCGAATTCAAGCAACAAATGCAACTACAGCACAGAATTCACGCTATGCTCGCCTGAAAATCCACCCTTTCATATATTCGTCGATACCGCCTTTGTACTACGGTCCGTGTACAAATCTACAAAGGACGGATCTAACAGTACAATATTATCAGCATTTAAAGGGATTACAACTCGCGGATATTAGAACGCGGATTAACCAGACAGCCCGAACTTCAAGATCGATGCAACAATGTCATTCAAGAATACTTTGATCTTGGACAAATAACTGCCATCACCGGCAATGAAGAATCAAATTGCACTACAAATACGAACGGAAAGTTAGCAGTAACAGCATGCACCTTACCGCATCATGCAGTAATCAAGAATGAAAGCCTCACAACTAAGGTCCGTGTGGTGTACAACGCCTCCTGCAAAACCTCAAACGGGAAGTCTCTTAACAACATTTTGTGTATAGGTCATAAATTACAAAATGACCTTGGAGGTGTCATCTTGAACTGGCGTCTTCATCGCTATGTATTTGCTGCTGATATCCAACGCATGTATCGATGCATAGACATGCATCCTGAGGATGCTCAGTATCAACGAATTATTTGGCGAAACCAACACAATCAAATTCAGGAATACACGTTGACCACAGTCACATTTGGCACAGCTTCGGCCCCTTACACAGCTATACGACTCATGCATCAACTCGCCTTCGATGAGCGAAATCAATACCCACTGGCTGAACATGTGCTGCGTAACGAAATCTACGTGGATGACGTACAAAGCGGACACGCAACTCTTGCCGGTGCCTTAGAGACTCGCGATCAACTCATCGCTGCATTGCGTTCAGCAGGCATGGAGCTAAGAAAATGGTCTTTAAATAACCCAGCATTATTGTTCAATATTCCGCACACACATTTGTCCAATAAGGAGAGGTACTATCGGGCCCAGGTTTTCACTCACCACCTGCCCTACGGCGTGCAATGTATGCGCACCAAGACATATAGTGGACAAGGCGAACAGTGCGGTGGCTCTGATGACCCCCACAAGTTTTCAGAGAGGCACACAAATCGAGAAGCATGCCCCACCACCGACAAGAAGCTGGGCCTGGCGAGAGCCGTTTTTTCATCCTAATGAGCGAAGAGTGAAGCCAGCAAACAAGTTTTTTACAAAACTTTTACTTACCCGATTACAATTAATACACTATAGTAATTCGTACAAAATTTCCTATCCACAGAAAATGGAAGACACGAAGACGAACGAAGGTTCCCATGTACGCTCCGACGAGGTGGTGGTTGAGGAGACGACCCAGGTGGTAGAGCACCCTACAGCAAGGGTCATTACGCACATGCGCACCAAGGCGTCGGTAGAAACCAAGGAGGAAGAGGATATAGTACGTATCATGGAGGCGGTCTTAGAGGAGGGTGAATCCCCACCGCGCAGCCCGAAAAGCCGCAATAAGTTGAAACCCGAGTCGTGGACGTGCTACCCAGACAGCGCAATCTTGACGCCGGAGTCCGTCGAGAAGATCCAGGCACTATTGAACAGGAATAGCACAGGAGGAAGACGAGATTGTTTTCGCCATGGGTTGGTGGCAAGGCGTACCCCGCGTTGGTTGGGTCACAGTCTCGAAGAAAGAGGGGAGGGGAGGGGGGGTGGGTGTGAAGTAGGCCAATGGCAGGCCTCCCTAACATTAGTATATAATATTAATATATAGTTTATACTAGTAAGTGGCCCGCTTACTTCGCTGCGCGGATAGTTTATATAAATTTTAGCAATAGAAGATATAAAATAAATAAATTAGAGAATATTTCTCAAAATATTAAAGCAAAGTATTTATCATTCTCTTTTCCAAGCAACCATTGAGGAAGAGAATCAGGCGCGTCATTATACTCAATACCGAAGGTAAAGAGTATATTGGTAGTTTTGCTTAGTTGTTGTTTTTTTAAATCAATGACACCCATCAAATGCCAATTTGGCCTTTTTCCGGACAAATCTGTCCTGTTTTTAAGTGCTTTGTCCGGAAAAAATATCAAACATCCCCTTTTCGGAAATCTGGCCTTTTTTCAGATTTTATTTGATTAATTTATTTCAATCTTTTTTTCAAAGTTTTCCTTAAAAACATTGTGGCATCCGATCTATTTAAAACAGCGATCTTTTTAAAACAGTCTGACATCCTTTTTTACATACTTTGTATGTATTTTCGATATCATTTGTAATCTAATGTACAAGAAAAGTGAAAAATGCCGAAAGATTCGTACAAACAAAAATTTCGTGATTGCTGGCTACAGCAGCCAGATTTTAAAGATTGGATAAGCGATTAAGCGGACACCAGTTAAGCATACTGCAGATACTGCATATGCAGTCTTAATAGCAAAATAGATCACATTCGCGCGTATATGGCGACAAAAAAACATATGCAAAACGCTTTATGCCTCGCACAAAAAAGCATAATTTGTTTTAAGCCGGCGGATTGTCCCCAATCTTGTCACCAGGAAGCTGTATTAGCTATGTTTATGTTTATTATCACCTCACGAAATTGTGCAAGCTTCATTTTGATGCTAAAAGCTTAAAATTTCACAGAACAATTTTTGTCCTGTTTTCTGTCCTTTTTTATGCTCGATACCGAAGGTAAAGAGTATATTGGGTTTGTGCAATGTCCGTCATGGTGTCTGTCCGTCCGTCTGTATATTCGCAAGTTTTTTCCACACCCTTCAAGCTAGAGACTTGAAATTTTGCAAATGTCTTTATCTATGGCATAGTAAATTAAAGTGTCAAGATTGGGGCTTTACAATAACTGGGGGGCTGGCAAATTGATAAATTCGATAACTCAAAATCAATAAATCCACCTATGCCGCACACCCTTACAGTTAGAGTTACCAAATTTGGTAGGAAGATAGCTACTCGCATCCCCGAAAAAATTGCATCAAAAATTTTGGAGCCACGCCCACCCATTCCACCCCAGACCCCCTGCAATTTTAAATCAGAAACGCTTATAACTTCTTCAGTTTTTGAGCTGGAGCCACCAAAATTTGCGCCAAGATAGGTAATGACGATCCCCAAAAAACTGCATCAAAACTATGGATGCCATGCCCACCCATACCGCCCTTGTCCACCCCAGCCGCCCCAACTTTTCGTTAAAAACGAGAATGCGTGTATCTTTCATACTGTTTAAGCTAGAGTCTCCAAATTGGTAGGAAGATAGCTGGTAACGATCTCCAAAAATCTGCAAGATCTGTTTTGGAGCCCCCTTACTGTTCGCAGGGGAGCTAGTACCAACTTTTTATAAATTTGAGCTAGTCACCAAACTTGGTGGGACGATAGCAATTGACATCAAATTAAGATCTGCGTCAAAAATTTGGATAAAACGCCCACCCAAAACTCCCCCCGCCCCCCTTCCCAACCTTTTTACAAATTTGAGCTAGTCACCAAAATTGGTAGGAATTTAGCAATTGACATTCCCCAAAGATCTGCATCAAAAAATTTGGATGCCATGCCCACCCATACCGCCCTTGTCCACCCCAGCCGCCACAACTTTCCGTTAATAACGGGAATGCGTGTATCTTTCATAGTGTTTGAGCTATAGTCTCCAAATTTGGTAGGAAGACAACTGGTAGCGACCTCCAAATATATTTTGGAGCCACGCCTACCCATACCGCCCTCAGCCCCCCTTCCCCAACCCTTAACAACCTTTGAGCTTAAGTCACCAAATTAATTAGGAAGATAGCTGGTGGCATCCCCATCTGCATCAGAAAATATTTACCCCTTTGCAATCCTTTTTTTTATGACTTTCCTTGTGCGACGCGAAGGCGTCACTGCGAATTTGTTTTTGTTTTTGTATTCTCGCTCGCGATCAAACCCTCAGCTTGTGCGACAATCAGGCGCCAGTAGTGGAATGGGTAATGTGTTTTGTGTTTGTAATGGGTCAAAGTGCTCCAAAATGTATGAGAGGTACTCACCTACTACCTGCATGGAATATTGTGTGAAAATTTCATCCTTCTAGCTCATTTCGCTTAGGCTGTGGCTCTTCAATTCACGAATAATTTGAATGCCATACCCACCCATAACTCGCCCCTTCCCACACCTTTAAAAAACTTTGAGCTAGTGTCACCAAATTTGGAAGGAAGATAGCTGAAACTGTTGCTGCTGTGGCTGCAGCGGCTGCATATAAAACTGTGGCAGGGCCACAGCAGGCAAAGCACCCCAATAATTTTGTCCGTTCATTCTTGTATCTTTTTTAGAAATGAAATGAAGCAATACGCAAATGGCACACAAATGTAAAAATTTTAAAATTCCCTTACAGTGAAAGAGTTACTGTTATTTATGTGAATTGATCTCATCTACAGAACAATATCACATTTTCATGCTCTTAAGCCAATCGCATTCCTCTTAGTCCTCCTTTGTTGTTTCAAATTCGTGTGTGCATACAACGGCTTATAATAAGCCTGAAGCGATCGACAAAAACAGCAACAACAAATCTTTTGCATTCACAGTTATATTTATACCCTGAAATGGGTAAAGAAGGGTGTAATTGTTTTGTGCAAAAAAATGTAACAGGCAAACAAAAGCATCTCCGACCCCATATAAAGTAAGTATATATATTCTTGATCAGCATCAACAGCCATATGCAATATGAAAATCATACCCAACCTGTCACATGTGACGTCACGCTAAACCGCTTTTTATGCGCAATGCGTTATCGGTATTTTTTGTATCATGATTTCGGCTCACTCTCTTATGTATGCGCGCGCTCTGCAAGTCAAACAAAGAGCGTAGTATCGCTGCCTTCTTCGCACGCACTGAATCAAAGCAAAACATATGTATCTAAGAGGCTGCAGTTAAGTGAATTGCATAGCCTAAACTCACACGTACTTTAGCCTTTAGCTTTGATTTAGTGTGTGCGGCGGAGGTAGGGTTATTGAAATTTATTATTGACATGCAAAGCGCGCACATAAAATAAAGAGTGAACGTAAATGAGCAACAACAAAGGAGCATGACCGGAGCGAGATTTCAAATTATCTAATTATCATAAGAGCGCGCTCTGTTAAGTTTTAAGCGGCTCTTTGAGTTTGGGACGAAGAGCGTGGTTCACACGTACAACGCAGGCATGCATAGATTTGTATACAAACTTATGTGAACGGCCTTTGCTTGTTCGAAATTGTATATTATTAATGTAAGTGTGTTACGTTTAGTCTAAGTTATATTAGCAGCAAGTAGGCAAATCCACCCCCAGAACATACATATGTATTTTGGTGTGCAAAATTTTTCTAGACGCACCAAGTTTTTTTTTGTTGTAGTTGTTTTTTTCAATTAATGACACCAACAAAAGTAGCAGTGCGGGCCCAACAACAACACTTACAACAACAACAAACGTTACTTGGGTCGTAAATCAATTGTCAAAGGCACACAAATTTGAAAAAAAAAAAAACAATGTGCACTGTGCGAAAAGATACATGTACATAAAATTATGAAAATTATTTTCAAGCGCATTGTTTACTTAATTGTGTATGCACTTATTCATTAAGAAGCGAAAATCCGTTTCTTTTTTGCGAGTGTATGAACCTTTTTTTTATGACTTTGCTTGTGCGACGCGAAGGCGTCACTGCGCATTTGTTTTGTTTTTGTATTCTCGCTCGCGATCAAACTCTCAGCTTGTGCGACAATCAGGCGGCAGTAGTGGAATGGGTTATGTGGTTTGTTTTTGGAATGGGTAAAAGTGCTCCAAAATGTATGGGAGGTACTCGAAGGAGTTGTCCAAAATAAAATTCCTTTCTTAGGACAAACAGAATACCTGCATAAAAAATTGTGTGAAAATTTCAGCCTTCTAGCTCTTTTCGTTTAGGCTGTGGCTGAGCCATTCTAACGCGGTCGAACTCTTTTATATATGGAGAATAAATGAAGTATATGAAATATTAAGAGACAAGAATGAAATGTCAGTAAGCATGTTATATGTTATAATTATTATGTCGGGCACGAACTCCTGACCCACAATGCGATCCAAGCGTGGCAGTCGGTGATCGGAGTTAAAAGGTGTCGCGCGTGCCGGCCGCGGAGTGTGATATCGAGAACGAACGCGTGCAGAAGCGTCGGCGGCAGACCGCAAAAGTTGAATATTCGCATAGTTGATAGAAGGAGCTAAAAGTAGTAAACGCAAAGAGTAAGCGTGTTAGAGTTGGAATAATCCGTACGTTCATTTAGATATATATAAACTCATTTTTTTAAGGGCGAACTGCCAAATAAATCTACGCTAATAATCCCCCACTCATACCCACGCGCGTTTTGATATTTTCGGTTTTCGTTGTTCGCAAATGCGAACAAGTACACACACACGTAATTATACCCCGGGGTCTCGACTCACCGCGAGCGAGGTTTGAACGACCAGCGGTACGTTGGCTGTGGACGACCCGGCGACACCCAACATTGGTCCGCGGAATCCCCCTCTCCTAAACTTCACGAAGCGTCGCTGAAATAAGATAAATTTCTTGTAGACGCGGAGCCTGGCCAGACTCAGTTATACCCCGGTCATCGCTTCTTTACAAGTTGCAGTCGTATTATATTTATTTTAAAGTTCGTTCTCGTTTATTGTATTGTTTCTCCGTGATCGACCACTCTGATTGCTTACAGAATACGAACTACTCGCTTGAACAGACTTATGTTACTTTACATACAAATGTTATAGACTAATACCCCGATTCCACTACAGCAAGATGCAAGTATGTAATTGGAATTCGAAGATGTTGCAGCTTTTTGTATTAGATTCACATATGCACAATGGGAATCTTATTCAAATATTCCCCGTTGGTTGGCTGCATTCCCAGTTGGTTCGAAACCGACCAAGTGGGAATGCTAGAAGTTAACATTACAGAGCACTGAACAGAACTTTAACATAGTCGATACTATGAAATTTGTAATCGATACTTGGTTTAAACAGTACTTACCAATTTGAGTAAAACAGCTTGTCAAAAAGTGCAATAAAAACACACAAAAAAAAATAGTTCAAACGGATTTTTAAATTTTCTGCAATTTACTTACTTACTTAATTACTTATTTAATGATTAAAAGATGGCAGAAAGCCAATCGATACCCAAGAGAGTGTTTGTAAAGTGGGAAGAGCAGTTCGAAACAGTGCTTATGATGATGAGCCAAGTGCGTAAAGAGCGATGGCAATACGCATGTCTAGAGGTATTGCTTTCCGAAACGAAGTGTCTTGCTTTGATTTTTCGGCAAGACGCTTTACCAAAACCTCAAAGTTGGGTCTCTTCATACGGAAGCTTTCTTTGAAGAATGCGTCAAAGTTCGCTGGAACATCGTGCTCCCAAAACATACCATTCCTATATTATGTTTTACTTATTTATTTTATTTTGTTTACATGTATTTATTAAATCTATTACTCACGAATTTCCACTTTATAGGCAAAGCGCGTTTAATTGATTGTATTCTTTCAAATGAGTTCGCCAACTCAATGCTAAAGCTGCTTGTCTGCTGCAAACATGCTTGCACAACCCGGGTAATTTGCAACATCATGTTTGTATTTTGCGCACAAATTAAAACAATAATTTTTGCTTTTTTGGCTTCACTTATTTTGTTTGCGTTCGAGCTCATTTTTTCCAATTAAATACATACACATACAGCAGTCAGCTGTCACTTAACAGACCCTGTTAAATCAAGATGCAACTATGCAATTGGATTTATAGTGGAATCGTCTACATCTTCGACTCGCTGTTAATGAAAGATGCAGCCTAATGGAATCGGGGTATAATACAGAGTTGCACTTAACATCTAGGTATCGATAATAACTGTATAACCATCCTACTACAAAGTAGCGCCCGAGCAGGGACCTTAAGTTAAAGAGGCGTAGTGCAACTTGGGAATAAAACCCTCAAAAGCGCTACGAAAAAAAAGCGTTTAGTTCGCGGAAACCGAGTATACCCGGCGATACCCTAGTTTATTGTTAGTGTACGAGAAAGCAAAAAGTTAGCCGAAAATGTGTGTGCAATTGTCGCGGAGCACAAAGAAGCTGACGGGTGAAACAGAAAGAACGGAACTTGCGTATGCCAAGCGGGCATTTCGGGCTGTTAGCAGCGCAACGAAGGTGACCGTGAAGAGGAACAGTTAAAGGCCTGTACGCAGCAGCCCGTACAGCGCCAGTACTGTAAAAACTTCAAAAAAAAAAAATGGTCTCGTACAGCGCCCGTACAGTAATAACATTTTCAAGTCCGCAGCATTTACTCTCTACGAGCCGTACGTAGTGTTGGATAATGAAACTGTTAAAATCTTATGTTAAATTTGTACGACTGTAAATAGCGTTCAGAAGCTATTTACGGGAGTAAAACAGCGCAAAATGTCTGAACGCAAGTCGCGCTACAAAAGTTTTGAAAATGATGGGGACAAATTCAGCGTCGGCCAGACTTGTGGGACTTAACCAGCAAGCTACATTTTAATAATATTTTAATAAGAAGCGTCCCTTTTTTTTTATAAGTGCCAACAGTATGGTGTTGGTTGTGCACATTATTACAAATAAATTTTGTTGTTCGCAATCCATTTTACTTTAATTAATTTATTTGCCCAAATGTAAACAAACGACAAAACACAGTTGCATTTCCGATTTATTTAAATGAAGTAATCAACCTACCGCCACAATATGTGCATTTTTCAACACTTATCGTTACAGCCCGTAAAACTCATGTATTACTGTACTGGCGCTGTACGGGGCTGCTGCGTACAGCCCTTAAAGAGTCAACGAACGGAGTACAGCACGCGCCAAATGAACAAAAGTGCAATTGGTTTTGGGCGTGGCTGCAAGTTGTCGAACAGTGGGACAAGATTATTTAAAAAGGTTACAAGTTTTTTTTACAAACATACAGTGGGACAAGTGTGTTAGTGGTAAAAGTTTTCAATAATTAATAAATAATAATAAAATAAAAATTAATAAGAATAATAAAATAAAAATAAACAATAATAAAGTAAAAAGTTTATCAATAATAGAAAAAAATTGATAATAAATAAATAAAAAAAAGAGATAATAAAATGAGCGGCATATAAAGTTAATGCAAACAAAATAAATCAAATTAGCGATGAGCGACCCCAGTGGTGAGGATGGCGGCAACCGACTTGGCATTTGTACCGGCTATTTGGAGGATGGCGGTCAGAGGCATTACATGGTACCGGAACAGGTCTGTAGATGGGGCATAAAATTCAATGGGTACACCGATCCGCTCACGTTCGTGGAGACAATTGAGGAGCGGGCTATATTATACGGTATCAGCTTTGACCGCTTGCCTAGGACGATATGCGTGGCGCTGACAGATTCGGCAGATGGGTGGTATACGACGAGTGTGCTTTATGACGCGACGTGGGCTGCGTTTAAGAAAGAATTTTTGGAATTTTTCTTACCGCCTCGGTATTTTGACAAATTGGAGGATGAGATTAGGGCCCGTCGGCAACGTGTTGGCGAGGGGTATAAAAAATACTTGGACGAGCTAAAGGCACTTATGCACTGAGCTGGGTATAGTTCGGACCAGGAGCTATTTAGGGTGTACGAGAATTAAGCGCGGGATTACAGATTGTACATTCGGAGAAAGGATTTCTCGACGTTGGCACAACTGACTCAACCAGCCGCAGAATTTGAAAGTATTCCAGGTCAAAGACGCGAGGACAAAGGGTCATTCTGCAGGCAGTGGGACACCTTGGGGGTGAGCAGCGGAGAATGTAACGAAATGCGTAGAAACGAGCAGCCGCGTCATCAGGAATGGGATGAGCGTCAGCATGAGCTAGTCCGGGAGTTAGGGCATCCACCGAGTGTTAAGAATGATCGCGTTGTCGCAACTGTAAGGGTCAGGGACCAAGTAGCGAAGGCGACGAACGACATGGGGATGACCAGGAGTTGGGCTAATGATATATTTTCAGGAAAGGTGGAGCCGGCGAATGAGAAGGAGCGTGGAGCAGACGGCCCAGGGGGCGCGCAACGAAAGGATGTCCTGGAGATACCCCGTAGCGCAGTCATGTCCGCCAGGCGAGAGGCAAATCAACCCACAGTTACAGTCGTCAAGGAGCCATCGACCACGAAGTTCTGCAAGGTCACCACGGAGCAGGAGCAACTGGAGGATGTCCTGGGGACAACTCATCTGGATAGCTCTGTGGGAATTGTGCGAGAAACAAAACTGGATAGGATGCTGGGCATCAAAGAACAGATGCTGAGTCGGGAGAGCGGCAGTAGCCAAAGGCAGCAGGAGGATGGCCCGGGGACACCTCAGCTGAAGGACGCCGTTTGAACCGAGCAAAAACTTCATATGGTGCAGGGCACCAAAGAATCGTTGCTGAGTCGTTTGGAGGATGCAGGTGAGGAAGCACCCGCCCCTGCGAACCAGAGCACAGCAGCAAGTCACAGCCCAAAGAACACTCAGAGCAACGGGGATCAGTGCTGTGCAGATAGTGCCAGAATATCTGAAGGCACGTACCCAGAAGCAGAAGCATCACGTATAAAGGACCTGAAGTCAAGCACGCAACCGGAAAGTGTTGCTGAGGAACGACTGGAGCATCCAATGAACCTTAAGCAAGGGATGAAGCGGTTGTTAAGAAAGGAGTCGGCTTTCTCTTATGGAAGCAAGGGCGTGTCACATACAGCGAAACACGGAAGAGTAAGCAGCGAGGACAAGCCCTTAAAAGAGAGGTACTATCGGAGCAGCGACCACGGGAACCCCGTTGGAACCACCCCCGGAACCAGGAAAGGGAGAGGGAGGTATCACCACCTGCCCTACGGCGTGCAATGTATGCGCACCAAGACATATAGTGGACAAGGCGAACAGTGCGGTGGCTCTGATGACCCCCACAAGTTTTCAGAGAGGCACACAAATCGAGAAGCATGCCCCACCACCGACAAGAAGCTGGGCCTGGCGAGAGCCGTTTTTTCATCCTAATGAGCGAAGAGTGAAGCCAGCAAACAAGTTTTTTACAAAACTTTTACTTACCCGATTACAATTAATACACTATAGTAATTCGTACAAAATTTCCTATCCACAGAGAATGGAAGACACGAAGACGAACGAAGGTTCCCATGTACGCTCCGACGAGGTGGTGGTTGAGGAGACGACCCAGGTGGTAGAGCACCCTACAGTAAGGGTCATTACGCACATGCGCACCAAGGCATCGGTAGAAACCGAGGACGAGGAGGATATAGAACGTATCATGGAGGCGGTCTTGGGGAAGGATGAATCCCCACCGCGCAGCCCGAAAAGCCGCAATAAGTTGAAACCCGAGTCGTGGACGTGCTACCCAGACAGCGTAATCTTGACGCCGGAGTCCGTCGAGAAGGCACTATTGAACAGGCACTATTGAACAGGAATAGCACAGGAGGAAGACGAGATTGTTTTACGCCATGGGTTGGCGGCAAGGCGTACCCCACATCGCGTTGGTTGAGTCACAGTCTCGAAGAAAGAGGGGGGGGGGGGGTGTGTGTGTGAAGTAGGCCAATGGCAG
Organism: Scaptomyza graminum; assembly: GCA_018901835.1. NCBI lineage: Eukaryota > Metazoa > Arthropoda > Insecta > Diptera > Drosophilidae > Scaptomyza > Scaptomyza graminum. Next base: position 130,543 of record JAEIFL010000294.1, read on the forward strand.
GCCTCCCTCACATTATAACTAATTATAATATTATAATTATTATATATAATATTAATATATAGTTTATATAAATGAAGTGTATGAAATATTAAGAGACAAGAATGAAATGTCAGTAAGCATGTTATATGTTATCACAATGTAATTAGCACATTAACATCTAGCGTTTAACAGAGATTTAGCATAAGAGCCGAGCAGCCGGAAGAGTGAAGGTCGGGCACGAACTCCTGACCCACAATGCGATCCAAGCGTGGCAGTCGGTGATCCGAGTTAAAAGGTGTCGCGCGTGCCGGCCGCGGAGTGTGAAATCGAGAACGAACGCGTGCAGAAGCGTCGGCGGCAGACCGCAAAAGTTGAATATTCGCATAGTTGATAGGAGTTAAAAGTAGTAAACGCAAAGAGTAAGTGTGTTAGAGTTGGAATAATCCGTACGTTCATTTAGATATATATAAACTAATTTTTTTAAGGGCGAACTGCCAAATAAATCTACGCTAATAATCCCCCACTAATACCCACGTGCGTTTTGATATTTTCGGTTTTCGTTGTTCACAAATGCGAACAAGTACACACACACGTAATTATACCCCGGGGTCTCGCGGTACGTTGGCTGTGGGCGACCCGGTGACACCCAACCTTGGTCCGCCGAATCCCCCTCTCCTCAACTTCACGAAGCGTCGCTGAAATAAGATAAATTTCTTGTAGACGCGGAGCCTTGTCGGACTCAGTTATACCCCGGCCATCGCTTCTTTACAGTACATACAGACGGATTTTACTCGACAAGCGCATCGCCTTATAAGCACTTGGTTCATCTGCAGAGTATCACGTAGTGAGCAGGCTATTTGGTGCATCTTCTTCGATTGTGTTAGTATTTAGTATTCGACTATTTTATAGTAAAAAAAAATACTTGGGGTTTATTGAGAGAAAGTAGTTACGAACATACAAGAAAAGTTATTTGTAACTTAATATGATAGTAAAACTTAATTAAAATGTTTATTTAAATAGTTTCATTCTAAATTGAAGATCAAAACAACGGCTTTTGAAAAATATCTTTTATTCGGTCTCCTAAAAATAAGCAAACTTTTTCATGCTATATGTTTTTTTTTCTTCTAATTACGAACTAAGGAATCTAAAGTTAATACTTAAACTTGAAGGATTCGTGGATGCAGGTCAGCCTAAAGGTGTGCTGAAACTGCAAAGATCCTTATACGGCCTGAAGCAAAGTGGCCGTAAGTGGAATCAAAAACTGGAAAGAACTCTTCTGGAAATCGGATTCGCACCTTGTCCAAGCGAACCGTGTGCTGACACTGCCAAAATGAATGGGTATTTAAATATAATTGTTGTTTACTGTGACGATTTTATACTTGCATGTACTCGAGAAGAAGACGTAAATCACATAAAGCAGCTCATATCAAGTAAATTAACAACACGGCCAGATATAATACATTCAGATCCCCACAAGGAGCATGAGGTGGCTTAAAAGGTACCTCAAATATGCAACTGCACTATGAAAAGACTGGGGTGCCTGCTCATTTCTTTGTAGATGCCCACTGGGCTGGCGATAGTACGGATCGCAAATCCTTCAGTGGCTGGGCGATCTTCATGGCTGGAGCAGCTGTATCTTGGGAGTCGAGGAAGCAAAACGTTGCCCGTAGTTCTACGAAATCGGAGTACGTAGCTCTTTCTACAGCAACCAAAGAAGCAGTTTACATGAAAAAGCTAATACCTTGCAAATGGCTCCAGATTTAATTCTCGTAGCAAGCATTTAGAAATCAAGTATCCTTTGTACGGGAAATGTATAAAAATACAGTAATCGATATAAAATACATTCCCACAAATAATATGATATCTGATGTACTAACAAAGAATTTATGTAAAGGGTTATTCACTCTCGACTTAACTTATCTTATGAGTCAGCTGAATCAATCTGAATCAATGTAAGCGTTTACTCTTAACTTATCTTAACTTATCTTAATTTTGGACCTGCAGGCTGCAGAGTTCTTAAGTTAATTCTTAAGTTGAACAGTGTTCATTAACGAGAAAATCAAACAGCTGATCAATAACAGTTTAGTCAACTACATAAACAATTTGAAATAGATACCGCGCAATTTAAACATAAACATAATTTAAATAGAAGTTTGGGTTGCAATCGCCAAAGAACTTCGTTGCAATTGTTATTTATTTATTTATTAAGACTTTAGGAAAACAGTTGAATGCAGATGTTGTCAATATATAATAACAGCTGTTAATTTTTATTTGTTTAACAACACTGCTAACAAAATTCTACAGCACTGCCACACAGATTTCTTAAGTAAAATTAAGTTGAGAGTAAATGCACACATTCCTTAAGTTAAGATAAAATAAGATAAGATAAGTTAAGTCGAGAGTGGTAGAATTGCTATTGACCTCCTTCAAATATCTGCACCATAAATATGCATGCTGCGCCCACCCCAACTACGCCTTATGCCCCACTGCCAGCGTAAATGCCGGGAATTCCCGTATCTTACACAGTTTTCTTAAGATTGAGTTACCAAACTTGGTAGCAAGATAGCTGGTTACATTTCCAAATGGGGGCTTGCAATATCGCCTGCAGGCGTGAAATAACACCTGCAAATACGAAAAAAATTATTCAATAAAAAAATAATATATTAAAAATTTATTTTTTTCAATGATTCATGTTTATATTATGATTAAAATAAAATAAAATAAACTGAAATATCGTTATTTACATTTTTGTTGCTTTTAATAATGAAGAGTTTAAAAAAAACACTTAGAACCTATTTTAAATCGCGCGATTTTTAATAAAAAATTTTTTTGAGTTTACGATCTAGGGGATTCTACGGTTACTTCGGCGACAAGGTCTGAAGATTGATTCTTGTAGAACTCGAAAAAATAAGAAAATTATTAGTAATACAAATCATTTGAAATGTCACTGCGGCTCTCTTTTTCTACCACGTCTGAGACGTTACGTTTCATTATTTTGGGCGCTCATTTTTTCTCTACATACAAATTTTTCGAAAACACAATTAATGCGTTAGAGAATCAAAACAAGTTGTTAAAAAAAAACAAATTATTTGTCGAAACTCACCAAAGCTTGTTCAACAATATTGGCACTCTTTTTCTACCGACGTACATAGTTTAATATTTTATATTTAATTTAATAGGTATTATGTATTTTGATAAAATAAAATAATTTTTTAAATTGTAATAAATGTAAAACAACTAAAAATGAATTAAATAAAAAAGTGCAATAGCGCCTGCAAGGCCTGCAGGCGTTATTGCACTATGCGTAATTGCATGCAACCTTCCAAAGATCTGGATTGATTTTATTGCCACGCCCACCCAGCTTGCAGCATCCAAATCTTGAAATGTCAATATCTTCCACAGCTTTTAAGGCGGGTTTACAATGTCAGCTTGGCTTTTGAATTGAAATTTGAATTTGAAATTCACGTTGCTAGTTTACATTAGCAGCGTGTACAATCGGTGAACAATGGATTGGAACTTGGCTACAATAGGTGAACAATGCAATCAGCTGATTGAAACTCGGCTAACACATGTGAAATGGCACAGAAAATAACGATTTGTTTCTTTACATAACAATGATTTTATTGTTATTTATTCGTTAATATGTACTTAATAAATATTAAATAGTGAATTCTATTATCATTTACCCCAGTATTGAGTAAAATAGAGGTCAAAACTAAGGAGCTTTCAAACACATGTTACTAATTTCGATAATACGCCATCTATTTAAAAGTCGGTTGTCACACTTTTAACTCTAAAACAAGCCTTTTTTTATTGATGATGAATGATACAACCTCTATTTTAAACTTGTTGTTTATTTCAGCTTCCACAAGTAATTTATTTATTCTTTTGACCGTTATTTTTTTATACGTCAAACAAGTACATCAGTCAATAAGATCATCTTAAAAAACCATTCGACTGCAGTCTGATCTCAAATACATGTATATCTATAAAGCAGATAAATATTTATTGGAATAAACATATAACTGTATTTAATTTAATATATGCGTGAAAAAATTTATACAGACATAAAAATACAATTGAAAAAGTGTCAATGCCTTATATGGTACTTACATATCTCTGATATTACCCTTAAATCACGTGGAAGTAACATTATTTAAATATATGTACACCACATGGACTCCATATGGACTGTAAATATAAAAAAATATGCGCATACCTATTGATGCTAATAGAATAAACCTAGAGGTGTACATACGAATACGGATAAATATTTATGAATGTACTTGTGCGCTGTCCGACTTCGGCTCTCATATAAAACGTTAAAAAGTGGTGGCTCTGAAAAGCAAATAGTATTCAATCTAGTGCTGCAAGCATGTCGTGTAATTTGATAAAGCTATAGAACACAATACCGACGAAACTTTATTAAGCTGAAATTTATAATAAATAAATTGAATTCAATTCAAAGAAAAACTAGCCGTTCTAATCATAAAATGTTTTTGTTTATAATCTATCTTATTATCGGATTTGAACTAGCAGTGATAATAGCATCATATGTTTTAATAATTCGTGATTGTCAGCGAAAAACACTTGTTAGTACCGGAAATTCGAAAGATAAACAAATTAAACGCAAACTTTTTCAAGCACCTGGACCGCGTCCTTGGCCAATAATCGGAAGCTTAGATGTAGTTGGCCGTTTCAACAATCCATTTAAAGGATTTAAAACATTGACGAAACACTATGGCGATATTTACACGATGACCCTGGGGCATACACGTTGTCTTGTAGTTAATAACTTAGATTTAATAAGAGAAGTTCTTAACAAAAATGGAAAGTTTTTCGGCGGTCGACCTGATTATTTACGTTACCATAAGCTGTTTGGAGGTGACCGAAATAACTGTAAGTTTTACTTCGAATATTCTTTATGCGTTAAACTTATTAAATAAGAAGTTACCAGGGAGTGGGGCGACTGTGTTGATGTATGTGTGTCTGCCCCCTTTCAGAATGTTTTGGCTCATACTATTTTTTCTAAATTTGGTGGACAAATTGAAAATTTTAATTTTTTGCTAAGCTGAGGCACGATTTTTGCAACTTGTATGGGTATTTGCTGAAAGATTTTGATAATGAATATCAATAATTTGACTTTTTTTTTTACTAGACAAAAAGTAACAGTTATATCAATCTATATATATAAAAGAGTTCGTCCGCGTTAGAATTACTCAGCCACAGCCTAAAAGAAAAGAGCTAGAAGGCTGAAATTTTCACACAATTTTTTATGCAGGTATTCTGTTTGTCCTAAGAAAGGAATTTTATTTTGGACAACTCCTTCGAGTACCTCCCATACATTTTGGAGCACTTTTACCCACTCCAAAAACAAAACACATTACCCATTCCACTACTGCCGCTTGTTTGTCGCACAAGCGAGAATACAAAAACAAAACAAATGCGCAGTGACGCCTTTGCGTCGCACAAGCAAAGTCATAAAAAAAAGGTTCATACACTCGCAAAAAAGAAACGGATTTTCGCTTCTTAATGAATATTATTATTATTACTAGGGCCTTATTGCACTGCGACCAGATGTTAGGTCTTTTGTACCGGCCTGTAGGAGTCAGGGTAGAGCCTCTATACCGAGGCTACTAATAAAAGAGAGCACTTTGGTAGGGTCTATATGTTCCCATATCCTGTAGGGGGGGATGAGTTCACCTCCTAGTTGTAGAAGTCGACGTCTGCTTAGTGAGGGGCATTCACATAGAACATGTTCTGATGTTTCGGGCTCCAGCTCACAGAATCTGCATGTGTCGGTTTCCGAGAGTTTTAATTTCTTAAGGTGATACCTTAGGTTGCAATGACCCGTTAGGTAGCCTGTTAAGGTTCGAATTTCGATCTTTTTTAAATTGATGATGCGTTTTGATCGCGTCATCTGGGGGACGAGAAATTGTTTGGCTTGTCTCAGCCCTGCACTGTCGGTCCAGTGGCGACTTATCTCCTTTTCCTCCCATTTCCTGACCAGTTCTCTTTTGTGTCCTTTCGAGAGTCCACAGAACGGTTCAGGGCCGATTAGTGGTGTCATCGCCCCGCGTTTTGCTAGGGAGTCTGCCACCTCGTTTCCTATATGGCCTTCATGCCCTGGCACCCAGCCCATCGTTAAAATGTTTTTGGAGGCAAGGGCGTTTAGCTGCTGGAAACAGTTCTCTACAAGCCTAGAGGAGATCGTGAAGGATCTCAACGCTATGAGCGCCGCCTGGCTGTCAGAGAAGATGTAAATCCGTGAACCTTGCATTTTCCTGCGAAGGCATTCACGAGCACAGATTTCTATGGCGTATATCTCAGCTTGGAAAATGGTTGGAGACTTTCCCATGGCTATGGATTTGTTGAACCTTGGTCCGAAAATACCAGCCCCGGTGTCACCATTTTCCAGTTTTGACCCATCGGTGTACCACGATTGTGATCCACTGGGCAGAGATATTGATTTTGTTTTCCAATCAAGTCTGGTGTATAAGACTACAGAGAAGTTTCTGTGGAAAACAAGTTTTGGTTTCTGTTCGTCAGTTACGCGCAGAATGGGCTCATTAATTAGAGGTTCGAGAACCCTAAGATGCCCAGTAAGATCACCGCTTTTCATGCTGGTGATATTTTGAAGGCGAAGTGCCCCCAGGCAGGCCTCCTTTTCAGGGTGATGGGTAAGGGGGGTATGCCAGTTATGACTCCAAGTGCTGCAGTGGGGCATGTTCGGATAGCTCCGGTGATGCCTATGCAGACCAGTCGTTGTAATTTGGTAAGTGCAGCCGCAGCTGTCTTCTGGGTAGATTTCGTCCACCAAGCAAGAGATGCATAGGTTAGGATCGGTTTTACCACAGTGTTGAAGGACCAGTAGATCATTTTGGGACTTAGGCCCCATGTTCTACCGAAAAGCCTGTTACAAGCAAAGTATGCTCGAGTGGCTTTATTTATGGTCTTCTCAAGGTGTACATTCCAGTTGAGCTTGGAGTCAAGGGTGACTCCTAAGTAGCTGGCTTCAACTGAAAAGTCAATGGTGGATTCATTTAAGGATGGTCTTGTGAGAGATAGAGACCTTTTCCTGGTAAAAGGAACTAGAACAGTTTTAGACGGGTTTATGGACAGACCTTTGTCCTGACACCATCTGTTGGCTATGTTAAGGGCTTGCTGCATGCGGTCCGAAATGGTTTGCTCATGCCAGCCCACTATATAGATGACTAAATCATCAGCGTAGCCTTGTGTGGAGAACCCTAAGTCGTTGAGCTTATAGAGTAGCTCGTCGATGACCAGAGTCCACAAGAGAGGAGAGAGTACTCCCCCTTGAGGGCACCCTCTTGTGGCTGTGATTGAGGTCATGGTTCCCCCAAGGTCTACAGTTATGATTCTGGATTTAAGCATTTCCAGAATCCACCTAATGATGGGTGTGGAGACATTCTTACGTACAAGAGCGGCACGGATAGCCTCATATGACGTGTTGTCAAAAGCTCCTGAGATGTCTAAAAAGGCACACAGTGCTATTTGTTGAGCGCCAATAGCCTTTTCAATGGTTGTTGTAAGGCAATGAATGGCAGCCTCGGTTGATTTGCCAGCTTGGTACGCATATTGGTATTTATGTAAGGGAAGATGCTCGAGATACACCTTAATGAATAAGTGCATACACAATTAAGTAAACAATGCGCTTGAAAATAAAATTCATAATTTTATGTACATGTATCTTTTCGCACAGTGCACATTGTTTTTTTTTTTTTTTTTCAAATTTGTGTGCCTTTGACAATTGATTTACGACCCAAGTAACGTTTGTTGTTGTTGTAAGTGTTGTTGTTGGGCCCGCACTGCTACTTTTTTTGGTGTCATTGATTGAAAAAAACAACAACAACAAAAAAAAAACAAAACAACGTCTAGAAAAATTTTGCACACCAAAATACATGTGTATGTTCTGGGGGTGGATTTGCATACTTGCTGCTAATATAACTTAGACTAAACGTAACACACTTACATTAATAATATAGAATTTCGAACAAGCAAAGGCCGTTCACATAAGTTTGTATACAAATCTATGCATGCCTGCGTTGTACGTGTGCGCCACGCTCTTCGTCCCAAACTCAAAGAGCGCGTCGCTCTTATGATAATTAGATAATTTGATATCTCGCTCCGATCATGCTCCTTTGTTCACTCTCTATTTTATGTGCGCGCTTTGCATGTCAATCATAAAGTTCAATAACCCTACCTCCTCCGCACACACTAAGTCAAAGCTAAAGGCTAAAGTACGTGTGAGTTTAGGCTATGCAATTCACTTAACTGCAGCCTCTTAGATACATATGTTTTGCTTTGATTCAGTGCGTGCGAAAAATGCAGCGATACTACGCTCTTTGTTTGACTTGCAGAGCGCGCGCATACATAAGAGAGTGAGCCGAAATCATGATACAAAAAATACCGATAACGCATTGCGCATAAAAAGCTGTTTTGCGTGACGTCACATGTGACCGGTTGGGTATGATTTTCATATTGCATATGGCTGTTGATGCTGATCAAGAATATATATACTTTATATGGGGTCGGAGATGCTTCTTTTTGCCTGTTACATACTTTTGCACAAAACAATTACACCCTTTTTTACCCATTTCAGGGTATAAATATAACTGTGAATGCAAAAGATTTGTTGTTGCTGTTTTTGTCGATCGCTTCAGGCTTATTATAAGCCGTTGTATGCACACACGAATTTAAAACAACAAAGGAGGACAAAGAGGAATGCGATTGGCTTAAGAGCATGAAAATGTGATATTGTTCTGTAGATGAGATCAATTCACATAAATAACAGTAACTCTTTCACTCTAAGGGAATTTGAAAATTTTTACTTTAGTGTGCCATTTGAGCATTGCTTCATTTCATTTCTAAAAGTGATACAAGAATGAACGGACAAAATTATTGGGGTGCTTTGCCTGCTGTGGCCCTGCCACAGTTTTATATGCAGCCGCTGCAGCCACAGCAGCAACAGTTTCAGCTATCTTCCTTCCAAATTTGGTGACACTAGCTCAAAGTTTGTTAAAGGTGGGGCAAGGGGGGCTGGGCGAGTTATGGGTGGGTATGGCATCCAAATTATTCCTGCAGATCTTCTTGGGATGTCGGCTATCTTCCTACCAAATTTGGTGACTCTAGCTCAAAGTTTTTAAAAGGTTGGGGAAGGGTGCTGTGGGCGTTATGGGTGGGCCTGGCTACAAAATATTTTGGGTGTCGCTACCAGTTATGGGCGCGGCATCCAAAGTTTTGATGCAGTTTTTTGGGGATCGTCATCACCTATCTTGGCGCAAAATTTTGTGGCTGTAGCTCAAAAACTGGGGAAGATAAAGTCATTTCTGATTTGAAACTGCGGTAGGGCTGGGGGCGGAAAGGGTGGGCGTGGCTCCAAAACTTGGCTCCAAAATGCAGATCATTGGGGTTCATTACTAGCTATCTTTCTACCAAATTCAGAGACTCTAGCTCAACAACTCTGAAAGATACACGCATTCCCGTTTTTAACGAAAAGTTGTGGCAGCTGGGGTTGGCTAGGGCGGTATGGGTGGGCGTGGCATCCAAAGTTTTGATGCAGTTTTTTGGGGATCGTCATCACTTATCTTGGCGCAAAATTTGGTGGATCGAGCTTAAAAACTGAGAAAGTTATAGGCGATTTTGATTTAAAACCGCGGGGGGCTGGGAGCGGAATAGGTGGGCGTGGCACCACAATTTTTCGGGGATGCCAAAATTTCCCACCAAATTTGGTAACTCTAACTGTAAGGGTGTCCGGAATAGGTGGATTTGTCGATTTTCAGTTATCGAATTTATCAATTTGCCAGCCCCCCAGTTATCGTAGAACCCCAGTAGAACTTGATCTGTCCCGGCCATAGATAAAGACATTTGCAAAGTTTCAAGTCTCTAGCTTTAAGGGTGTGGAAAAAACTTGCGAACATACAGACGGACGGACAGACACCATGACGGACATTGCACAAACCCAATATACTCTTTACCTTCGGTATCGAGCATAAAAAAGGACAGAAAACAGGACAAAAATTGTTTTGTGCAATTTTAAGCTTTTAGCATCAAAATGAAACTTGCACAATTCCGTGAGGTGATAATAAACATAAACATATGTAGCTAATACAGCTTCCTGGTGACAAGATTGGGGACAATCCGCCGGCTTAAAACAAATTATGCTTTTTTGTGCGAGGCACAAAGCGTTTTGCATATGTTTTTTTGTCGCCGTATACGCGCGAATATGATCTATTTTGCTATTAAGACTGCATATGCAGTATCTGCAGTATGCTTTATTGCTGTGCGCTTCATCGCGGCTTATCCAATCTTTAAAATCTGGCTGCTGTAGCCAGCAATCACGAAATTTTTGTTTGTACGAATCTTTCGGCATTATTTAAGTTTATTTTTCACTTTTGTTGTACATAAAATTACAAATGATATCGAAAATACATACAAAGTATGTAAAAAGATCGCTATTTTTAATAGATTGGATGCCACAATGTTTTTAAAGAAAACTTTGAAAAAAAGATTGAAATAAATGAATCAAATAAAATCTGAAAAAGGCCAGATTTCCGGATAGGGGATGTTTGATATTTTATCCGGACAAAGCACTTAACAACAGGACAGATCTGTCCGAAAAAGGCCAAATCGGCATCACTGTTGTTGGGCCCGCTCTGCTACTTTTTGTTGGTGTCATTGATTTAAAAAAACAACAACTAAGCAAAACTTGGTGCGTCTAGAAAAATTTGGCACACCAGAAAATGTTGTGGGGGTGGATTTGCATACTTGCTTAACTTAGACAAAACGCAAGAACGATAAAACTCAGATCACGCAGTCAGTGGTTTACACGTTGTACAGTGAAGTCAATTTTTGACTTATTTTGAAGTATTTATTTATAATACTTACTTTAAATTAAGTTGTTAATTTGATTTGTTTATAATAATAAGTCAACTTTAGACTTAATAATTGAAGCAACATTATATATAGTTGGATAAGGACTACTGAGGAAACCACAATAAAAAGCAAGTGGAAACGTTGCAGTCGGACGCAATCGACTGCGCTATACTCGATACCAGTATTTTAACCGGTAAAAGAGGCCTGATTGCAAAGGGGTACGGATGCGGCAGGGGTGAAAGCTGCCTCAAAAATTCTGATACAGATGGGCATGCCACCAGCTATCTTCCTTCCAAATTTGGTGACACTAGCTCAAAGTTTGTTAAAGGTGGGGGAAGGGTGCTGGGGGCGTTTAGCTTAAAAACTATGAAACATACACGCATTCCCGTTTTCAACGAAATGTTGGGGCAGCTGGGGTTGGCTAGGTCGGTATTGGTGGGCGTGGCATCCAAAGTTTTGATGCAGTTTTTTGGGGATCGTCATCACTTATCTTGGCGCAAAATTTGGTGGATCGAGCTTAAAAACTGAGGAAGTTATAGGCGTTTTTGACTTAAAACCGCGGGGGGCTGGGAGCGGAATGGGTGGGCGCACAATTTTTCGGGGATGCCGAAATTTCCCACCAAATTTGGTAACTCTAACTGTAAGGGTGTGCGGAATGGGTGGATTTGTCGATTTTAAGTTATCGAATTTATCAATTTGCCAGCCCCCCAGTTATTGTAAAGCCCCAATCTTGACACTTTAATTTACTATGGCATAGATAAAGAGAATTGGAAAGTTTCAAGTCTTTAGCTTGAATTGTGTGGAAAACCGTTGCGTTTATACAGACAGACGGACAGACAACATGACGGACATACTCCTAATATACTCTTTACCTTCGGTACCGAGTATAATGACGCGCCTCAATGGTGGCGTGGAAAAGAGAATGTTAAATACTTTGCTTTAATATTTTGTGAAATATTTTCTAATTTATTTATTTTATAACTTCTGTTGCTAAAATTTATATAAACTATCCGCGCAGCGAAGTAAGCGGGCCACTTACTAGTTTCTTATATGTGTTTTTTGATACCGTAAGTAAACTTAGAGACTTGACACTTGGTCCATGTCTATGTCACCTCCTGCCTTTTTAAATCGAAAATACCTATATCCTCCACAACTTTTGAGCTTACCATCCAACGAATTCCGCCAGTTTGCTATAACAATTTTAATGTCCTTTTAAAATCCGAAATACCGATACTTTTTACAGTTATTGTGCGTCATTAAATTCAACAAGTGTTTATTTAGTACCAGTAATGACCTGCAAAAAAAGGAAACACATTATACGTCTATTTGTGCCTATTCCAATTTTAAATCAAATCACAAATACGCCCAACCGCTTCCATTTCATTCGCAAACAATCTCCTAAACTTTGTTTATACAATACTAGCTTACTTCGCTGCGCGGATAGATTATAAAAAATTTTAGCAACAGAAGATAGATATAAAATAAATCAATTAGAAAATATTTCATAAAATATTAAAGCAATATTCTCTTTTAAACGCCACCATTGAGGTAGAGAATTATGCGCGTCATTATAACCGATACCGAAGGTAAAGAGTATATTGGGTTCGTGCAATGTCCGTCATGGTGTCTGTCCGTCTGTCCGTCCGTCCGTCCGTCTGTAAGTTCGCAACTTTTTTCCACACCCTTCAAGCTAGAGACTTATAAATGTCTTTATCTATGGCCGGGACAGATCGAGTTTTAAGATTGGGGCTCTACGATAAGTTCGATAACTCAAAATCGATATATCCACCTATTCCGCACACCCTTACAGCTAGAGTTACCAAATTTGGCATCCCCTAAAAATTGTGGTGCCACGCCCACCCATTCCGCCCCCAGCCAACCGCAGTTATAAATCAAAAACGCCAATATCTTCCTCAGTTTTTGAGCTAGAGCCACCAAAATTTGCGCCAAGATAGGTGATGACGATCCCCAAAAAACTGCATCAAAATTTTGGATGCCGCGCCCATAACTAGTAGCGACACCCAAAGATATTTTGGAGCCAGGCCCACCCATAACGCCCACAGCACCCTTACCCCACCTTTAACAAACTTTGAGCTAGTCTCACCAAATTTGGAAGGAAGATAGCTGAAACTGTTGCTTCTGTGGCTACAGCGGATGTATATAAAACTGTGGCAGGGCCACAGCAGGCAAAGTACCCCAATAATTTTGTCCGTTCATTCTTGTATCACTTTTAGAAATGAAATGAAGCAATACGCAAATGGCACACTAAAGTAAAAATTTTAGAATTCCCTGAGAGTGAAAGAGTTACTGTTATTTATGTGAATTGATCTCATCTACAGAACAATATCACATTTTCATGCTCTTAAGCCAATCGCATTCCTCTTTGTCCTCCTTTTTTGTTTCAAATTCGTGTGTGCATACAACGGTTTATAATAAGCCTGAAGCGATCGACAAAAACAGCAACAACAAATCTTTTGCATTCACAGTTATATTTATACCCTGAAATGGGTGAAAAAAAGTATAATTGTTAAGTGCAAAAGTATGTAACAGGCAAAAAGAAGCATCTCCGACCCCATATAAAGTATATATATTCTTGATCAGCATCATGTCGATACAGCCATCTGCGTCTGTCCGTCTGTCTGTCCGTCCGTCTGTCCGTCCGTCGGTATGTATGAACTATAAGAGCTAGAGACTTCAAATTTTGAACATAACTACTTCTAAGCCATTGGCTTATTCAAATCCACTACAATGTCTGTATGCAATATGAAAATCATACCCAACCGGTCACATATATGTATATACATATATACATACATACATATGTATTTTGGTGTGCAATATTTTTCTAGACGTACCAAGTTTTTTTTTGTTGTAGTTGTTTTTTTCAATTAATGACACCAACAAAAGTAGCAGTGCGGGCCCAACAACAACACTAACACCAACAACAAACGCTACTTGGGTCGTAAATCAATTTTCAAAGGCACGCATTGTTCACTTACATGTATGTGAATGCACTTATTCATTAAGAAGCGAAAATCCGTTTCTTTTTTGCGAGTGTACGAACCTTTTTTGTATGACTTTGCTTGTGCGACACGAAGGCGTCACTGCGCATTTGTTTTGTTTTTGTATTCTCGCTCGCGATCAAACCCTCAACTTGTGCGACAATCAGGCGGCAGTAGTGGAATGGGTAATTGTTTTTGGAATGGGTAAAAGTGCTCCAAAATGTATGGAAGGTAGTCGAAGGAGTTGTCCAAAATAAAATTCCTTTGTTAGTGCCCACTTTCTACCTGCATGGAATATTGTGTGAAAATTTCAGCCTTCTAGTTCTTTTCGTTTAGAATTTGGCAACCACGTCAGTAGTAGGGAAATGGGGATTCTAACTCAATTTATGACTTTTTTAATTACTCCTTTTGACACTTCTATTACCCCTCACACATGATCGTGGGTGACCCCTTTTAGTCCAGGTATTAAGGACAAAGGCATGTGTTTTGCTGTTATTTTTGGGGTAAAAGGCAAAAGTACTTGTTTCGGCTGCAACTGTACTAAATTCGGTTTGGGTTGCTAGCCTTAAAACCTGTTGTCACATACAACGGAAACCAACATAACGCTGGTTATTTCTGTATGTTTTTTATGCGTAAACAATTGATAGTTGCAATAATGTCGAAAGTAAAATTTAGTGTGGACGATGAGGAAACATTTATGAATTCGTAAAACCGAACGAAGCTTTGATAAGCGAATGAAAACAAAAAGAAATATTCCGTTATTCCGTTCGGTTACAGTTTCAGTTGTGTGTGGCAGCCCACGCAAAATCAGCCACCGACCGAAACCAAAAATCAGTTTCGGTTTCCGTTATATGCCACAACAAGCCTTTAAGCTGAAAAGTCTGAATGATTTTAATGTTAGAAGTCTTCGTGGGGCCCAAAAACTGTTTCCCGACTGTCCAGATCGTCTTGAGGGTTGTTTTTTGAGATAATGACTTTCTTACGAAGGCTCAGGTGTGATGGCTGACTGAACAGAGGTGTACTCATATTTTAAGTAAAATTTACCCGCCCTTATGTACTTATATATAAATTTTACACAATATTTGGCTTTTTTTTATTTTACAGCTCTTGCTCTTTGCGACTGGTCACTTCTACAACAAAAACGAAGGAACTTGGCACGACGACATTGCTCTCCTCGGCAATCATCATCATACTTCACAAAAATGTCGATTATTGGCTGCAATGAAATTGCTAATTTAATGGAAAAGTTGAAAACTGTGATCAAGCCGGGAAAAGCATTGGATATTAAACCTCTTATTCTCAAAGCATGTGCGAATATGTTCAGCCAGTACATGTGCTCAATACGCTTCGACTATGAAGACGCAGAGTTTCAACAAGTAGTTCAGTTTTTTGATGAAATTTTTTGGGAAATTAATCAAGGGCACCCATTAGATTTTTTACCATGGCTTTTACCGTTTTACGGTAAACACACAAAAAGGATATGTAATTGGTCTACCACAATTCGCAAATTTATTTTAGATCGCGTTATTAATAAAAGAGAGTTAAATATTGATTTGGATGAGCCTGACAACGACTTCACAGATGTACTTTTAAAAAGTCTTGTAGAAAATAAGAATGTTACACGCAATACGATCATTTTTATGCTAGAAGACTTTATTGGTGGGCACTCAGCTGTTGGAAATTTAGTCATGCTTACTCTTTCATACATAGCGAAAGATCCAGTTATTGGAAGCAAACTGCAGTGTGAGGTCGATCTTGTGTCCAAAAACGGTCAACGAAATATTACTTTACATGATATGGATAAAATGCCGTATACTATGGCCACTATTTTCGAAGTTTTAAGGTATTCATCGTCTCCCATTGTTCCGCATGTAGCCACAGAGGATGCACAGATTTCAGGGTTTGGTGTTACCAGTGGAACCATTGTTTTCATAAACAATTATGTGCTTAATATGGGCAAGAAGTACTGGAACAATCCTGATCAATTTCAACCCGAACGATTTTTGGAAGAGAACTTAAGCACTGTGTCAAAATTTAATGACAAGAGAAGATGTTCCGAGGAATCAGATTCTGGCATTGAGTTTGAAAAAGATTCAATGGTCTACAATTCTACTGGTGAGAATACATATGTCACAGCCAACCTTTTAAAAAACAAAATTAAAATAGACTCTGAGCTAAGAAACTATCAGTTAAGAAAAAATGTTCCACAATTTTTGCCTTTTAGTATTGGCAAACGAACATGCATTGGACAAAGTCTAGTTCGTGGATTTGGATTTATTTTGCTTGCCAATATTCTCCAAAACTATAACATAAGTTGTACTGATCTTTTAACTATTGAAACTAAACCAGCAAGCGTTGCATTACCTGCAGTCTGTTTTCCGTTAGTGTTAGTACCAAGAATATAATATTCGATTATTAAGTGGTTTCGATACGGATATAAAGAAGGTATACATTTTTCTAGCTTAAATTGTTGTACTGATAAGAATTTATAAAATACAAATATTAACAAGAAAAAACGTTACAACGGACTTAACCAATAGCGGAATACTCTGAATGAGTATAAAAACAGGTGGCGGAGGTGCGAGTGGGGGGACTGGAGGCGGTAAAATAAATATAGTTAAAAGTTAGTTGAAGATGTTGAATTTTAGGGGGCAGGAGTGGGCGTGGTCGTACATTTTTTGTTTGTTTATTAAAAACATTTCAAGTTATTTTAAAAATTCAATTGGTTTAGCTCAATGACTGTGGAATGTATGGCAATTTCAGATTTTTAAGAGTAGGGACTTGACGTGGCAGGGGTGCGCGTGGCACCAATTTTTTGTATCCGATTTTTGGAGGGCTAGCTATCTGTTCACCAAGTACAGTAATTCTAGCATACAAATTTTAAGAAATATAGGCAATTTCATTACAAAGCCTGGTCTAAAAATTTTTGATGCTGATCTTTGGTCATCTAGCTCTAGTACAGCACTTTTAAGTCCATCGATATGTAATCGATATCTTACGCTCCAAAGAATAGCGCTTCCATTTGAAGAATATTCCAGTTTTAAGTATCGAGTCTTATGGATTTCCAGTAATTTCGCAAACATACATTCGGACAGACAGCCAGAGAACAAAGTGGACAATGCACAAAAGTTTAGTATTAGAGTGTAAAAACCATTTCCATGCACTTAAACTTAAATGAACTATAATTTTAAATAATCTGTATATAAGTCACGGTTTCATGCTAAATATGTACTTATGTATATCCATGTCATAATTGCAGACAACCCAACAAACCGGTTATTTATTGAATTTTGTATAAGATAAAGGTAAAAATCTAAATTATCTTTTAACTTTTAAGTGAAAATAAATAAATACATGTTAACTTTTTTTTGTACATGTATGCAATCCATAGATTAAGACCTTACATGCTGTTCATGTGTACTTTCAATAATTTTTTTTAAGACTGAAAATGTGTTATTTTATCTCGTTATAAGTATGTATACAATAAAGATTTCAAATTGATTCAAGAGTTCGCAAAGTAGAAACCAAACATCCTCCGGCAACGGGTCTTTTGCCACAATACTATTCATCTTGGACCGGGGTAATTTTTTAGAGTAGTATTCGCTGGCCCTACTTAATTTTGTCAGTACCCTTAAGGCCTGTACGCAGCAGCCCGTACAGCGCCAGTACTGTAAAAACTTCATATAAAAAAAATGGTCTCGTACAGCGCCAGTACAGTAATAACATTTTCATGTCCGCAGCATTTACTCTCTACGAGCCGTACGTAGTGTTGGATAATGAAACTGTTAAAATCTTATGTTAAATTTGTACGACTGTAAATAGCGTTCAGAAGCTATTTACGGGAGTAAAACAGCGCAAAATGTCTGAACGCAAGTCGCGCTACAAAAATTTTGAAAATGATGGGGACAAATTCAGCGTCGGCCAGTCTTGTGGGACTTGACCAGCAAGCTGCATTTTAATAATATTTTAATAAGCGTCCCTTTTTTTTATAAGTGCCAACAGTATGGTGTTGGTTGTGCACATTATTGCTAATAAATTTTGTTGTTCAGAATCCATTTTACTTTAATTAATTTATTTGCCCAAATGTAAACAAACGACAAAACACAGTTGCATTTCCGATTTATTTAAATGAAGTAATCAATCTACCGCCACAATATGTGCATTTTTCAACACTTATCGTTACAGCCCGTAAAACTCATGTATTACTGTACTGGCGCTGTACGGGGCTGCTGCGTACAGCCCTTTAGCAGAGACATGATCGCTCTAAGGGTCTGCTTACAGCCGTCGTCAATGGATGGTATAGGTGCTCTTCCCATAATGAGTCACAAAATAGAGCGCATTACATCAACCACACAATCATAGAAGCGAAATATGTACACTCATGCAATTGAACGTTGTCCCCCATGTTTCTCCGATTGGCTAACGGCCAATGTATAATATTTTTGTATGGTCAATTTAATTGGTTCAATACATTTTTTAAGTTTTTATTTTTTATTTTATCAAATTAACACAATAAGGGGATTCTCGACACAGAAGTAAGCAAACGTAAGCAGCCCAGCCTTCGCTAACAAAATTATCTGATCATGCTTAAGCAAACAGTGTTGAAAGTTTATCAAATAGTGCTGTTAAATTTATGAAATATACTGAAAATACCGCATTTTAACAGGGTGGCAGCACCATCATATGGTCTTTTTCATTCGTTAAAATTTGTGTATACGGACAAAAAGTAAGTAAAACAAATAATGCATTTTAGCAATTGTAAACAAATATTTTAGTGGAATCTAATCAAGAACGTAAGCGCATGCGGGCAAGCGAGACGAAGAATTGGTTGGATTGGTTGGTTCAATTTTAGATTACATGCAAGCTATGTTATTTTTAGTTATGTTTTGTGTGCATGTTATATTTTGAACAATTGGCATTAAAACCGGTAATCGTCTATTAAAAACCAACTGATATCATATATTACACCAACATGTTGGAGGAGACTAATGCCTTATCCTCATTAGGGCTACATCTCACATCTTCGCATCTTGAGCCAAGATGTTGAACATCTCCCATACAAATTGTATGGCTGCTAGATATGGCAGATGCTGGCATCTAGCCAAGATGTGAGTACATCTGGTGTTAACAGTACTCGATACTCTAAAAAAATTTCTGTTTTGCTCGATAATTTCTTTTATCGGCATGGTGACACCACTACAACAACGTTAAAATTTAAATTTATTTTTTTTAACTAAATAATTCAATAATAATAAAAATAATAACTCGTCTGCCAACTTGGAAATGACTTCCATACAAAAATCAATCAGTACAGAGGCAACCATCCAATAACTTAGCATAGCATATCATAAAATTAAATGCATAATTTTGCAATATGGGCTATATTGATTATGATTTGATGGTGAGCTCGACGATCCACATTAATGTAACATTAATAGCGGCTCCACTTTACGGTCGTTCTCCAAAATAGATAATAAAATTGGATCCATGTTGTACTCTCGTTGGCTGAATTAATAATTGTAAGCTGTCAAACAAGATGTAGATGCTGATGTTGTGTATGCGGACAGCTCTCCGTCTTGTTATCGATAATGGCTGTAAATGCTGATGTAAAGTGCTAGTGAGAAAACCACATAAAATTGATAGAAAACAGGTGTTTATCTTACGAGATACCTAAGCAGATAAGCACTACAAAAGGGTCGTTCACGCCATATTCTACTAAGATGTAAAAAAGTAAGCAGATAAGCAAAGTATCGTGAATCCCCTTAATATAAAGTGAATTGTTCTTTTAATATTTGTATGTATGTAAATAGTTCGATAGCCTTCAGTTATAATCTTTAGGGCTGGGCTATAAATGCAATCTGGCTTATTTTTACCGGTTTTAATAAAGGCAACGAATATACCGCAGTAGGTTGCGTCCGACTGCAACGTTTCCACTGGTTATTATATGAACTTTTTACGGTACGGGCACTGTACGGGCATCTGCGTATGGGCCTTTAGGGTTTTATTTATTCACTTCAAGTCCTCATTCCTTTTCTTTGTCTTTAGTTCCTTTGCCGTAGGCCTTTTAAATTTAGAGTATTTACGCCACTTTCTAGCGTGAACGACCGTTTTGCATGGCTATCTGCTTAAAAAAAAACAGATGTTTTTCTATAAATTTTCGTCTCCTCCATAATTTTGATGGAATATATCATAGCAGTTGGTTTTTAATAGAAAATTAGCTGTTTTCAAGGGCGTCCCCAGGTAAGGGCAAATGGGGCTGCGGGCCCCCCCTACAATTTTGGACGATATCTTGTTTTATGTACAAATATCAAAAAATAAAAATTTTTTGATCATAAATAAAATATTTTGTATATTTTTATTTAAATTAAGCACTAAAGAACCTGCATGGTATAGTCGGTCTGCTAATTTTGCTATGCATCGAGTTCTGTAAGCCACTTTCAGCGCATGGAGCCAAAGTAAATTGTTTTGCCTGCATGAAGTTTGATGTCCGTTTGAGATCTCTACATTAGTTTTTGCTCAGTGCTATAATGCACCTCCTGCGTTCTGTTCTTAGCAGAGCTCGCAAAAGACTCAACCCTTTTTTTTCTTGCCGTCCTCTTGCCTAAAAGACCGAAAAACAACTTACCGCAATCGGTCTCGTTCAGAACAAGACATTTTTTCGGTTCTCTTGTGTGCCGGTTTTCCGTTGAGCAAACACAAGAATCAGTCTTGCAATAAAAATTTGAGGAGAGAGAAATGGTCGTGTGTCATAAAATAAATATATGCAAATGAGTAAAATGTTAAAAGTGGAAGCAAAAAAGGCTTGATTGTATCAGAGACGTCGCAACGATCATATCCCGCCGGTATTGGCAACTAGTTCAGAACTAGTCTAGAACTAGTTGCAAAGTGGAAATGACTGGTTCTCGCTCGATTGCTTTTCAATGCTAACAACTGTTTACTTTTACATGGGGATGTCCTAGAAGGGCAACTAGTTCTCCTTAGTGTTACCTTAAACTAGTTCTATGGGGACAAAACTAGAACTAGTTGCCAACTGACTACTTTGGGTCAAAACTAGAACTAGTTGCCAACTGACTACTTTGTGTCAAAATTAGAACTAGTTGCAAATTGACTACTTAAATAACAAAAAAACAGTATTGCAGAAAATTTTAATTTTGACTAAAAATTATAAATTGTGCGCTATTTTTTTGGCTGAAAATAAATAAAACTAATGGTAAAAAAAAAAAATTCTTCATTTCAACAACTTTTTTTTTTTATTTACAAAACATTTCTTTTCTAACGATTACATATTTTAAACATCAGCTCGTCTTCTGGAGGCTTGTCCCCCTCTGGTACTGAAGCTGAAAGATATGAATTGATTGGTTTTTATAAAATAAGTATACATTCAATGGGTCTATTACCTAATAGCACATTGTAAATATTGCACTTTTAATGACTTTTTTCCGTGGGTTTACTTACATAGTAATCTCTTGTTTAAGGTGCTCCTCGGCCTCCAGAGGAAATTTAGTGCTGTACATGTTGTATTTTTTTTCACTTGTTTTAATTTGTTTTTATATTTACTTGTTTAGATTTAATTGTTTTTAGATTTTTAATCAAAATTTTAAGATGCACAGCACAGTGTGATCACAATTGCACTAAAACTGGCAAAAATTAGACAAGCATAAAACGCATAGCACAGAAAACAAAATTCAACCGGTAAATACTTTGTCTCTCTCCATTCGGTAAGGCATAGCAAAGCAATTGCTCTCTCAAATGGAATCAGCAAAGGAGAGCACGAGAGCACTGAACGCATAAAGATTGTGAAAACGTTTCACAACTGACTACCCGTCGCATAACTTTAGAACTAGTTGCAAAACAGTTAGTTGAGAACTAGTTGCAAAATAGCTAGTTGAGAACTACTTGCAAAGTAACTAGTTGAGAACTAGTGGAGTTTTGGAACTGACTACAAAGCGAACTGGCGAACTGGCGGGTATGCACACGAAGCAGCGTGTGCACAACGCTCTGCCACGGCCGACTGCACAAATTCATACGTACACACTAACGCTAAGTAGACCGACGCAAAAGACACAGAAACATACATACATAGCTACAGACCCTTTGGCATTTGTCCGTGGAAGGCACTAGTAAAACGAAAAAACGGATGTTGGTTGAGTATTCCACTCATTGATCAAGAACAGAATTAAGGGTGGTTTCTCGCTCCCTTTTTATACTCGATACCGAAGGTAAAGAGTATATTGGGTTTGTGCAATGTCCGTCATGGTGTCTGTCCGTATGTTCGCAACTTTTTTCCACACCTTTCAAGCTAGAGACTAGAAACTTTCCAAATGTCCTTATCTATGGCCGGGACAGATCAAGTTTGAAGATAGGGGTTCTACGATAACAGGGGGGCTGGCAAATCGATAAATTAGATAACTCAAAATCGATAAATCCACCTCATACGCACATCCTCTTACCTAGAACTTCCAAATTTGGTAGGTAGATAGCTATCGACATCCCCCAAAAACCTGCATCAAATTTTGATGCCACGCCCACCCATTCCGCCCCCAGCCCCCTGCAGTTTTTAATCTGAAACGCCTATATCTTCCTCAGTTTTTGAGTTAGAGCCACCAAATTTTCGCCAAGATCCCCAAAAACCTGCATTCAAACTTTGGATACCACGCTCACCCATACCGCCCTTGTCCACCCCAGCCGCCCCATTTTTTTGTTAAAAACGGGAATGCGTGTATCTTTCATAGTGTTTGAGCTAGAGTCTCCAAATTTGGTAGGAAGATAACTGGTATTGACCCCCAAAGATATCTTGGAGCCCAGCCTACCCCCAGCACCCAGCCCCCCATCCCCAACCTTATACAAACTTTGAGCTAGAGTCACCAAATTTGATAGCAAGATAGTATTTGACATCCCAAAAAAATCAGGAAGAACAATTTAGATGCCACGACCACCCATACCGCCCACAACCCCCTCCCCCCAACCTTTTGCAAACTTTGAGCTAGAGTCACCAAAATCGGTACGAAGATAGCAATTAGCATTCCACAAAGATCTGCATCAAAAATTTGGATGCCACGCCCACCCATTACGCCTCCAGCCCCCCTTCCCCCACCTTTAATAAACTTTTTGCTAGTGTCACCAAATTTGGAAGGACGATAGCTGGTGGCATCCCCATCTGAATCAGACAATCTTTGATGCAGCGTACACCCCTGCCGCATCCGTACCCCTGTGCAATCAGGCCTCTCTTTACCGGTTTTATTACTATACTGGTATCGAGTATATCGCAGTCGGTTTCATCCGACTGCAACGTTTCAACTTGTTTTTTTTGGCTGCGTGTGTTCTAGGTATCTAGCTACGTGGCAAAAAATAATAAACTATTATCGATAGTATCGATTTTTTACAATATGTACACACTGGCGCTGGGCACAGGAAATACCAAAACGTATATCTTTTTGTACCGACAGAAGGAAAACGACAAGCAATGGAAAGAAAAACTAAGTAAAAAACTTAAATCTGTCGAGTCGCGGCCATGCCTTTGGAAGTTGACAGACAAAAAACATTTTGATTTTATTTTTATTTTGTGTTTGTGGGTTTGTTTACTTTTTGCATATGATGCCTCAGTGTGACCATGTATCTCCTAAGCTATATAAGGCAAAATGCTATACTTTTACCACAAATTAGTTGACTATGGTCACACAATAACACACGCTTCCAAAATATATCACACATTCCTGCCAGGAATTTTTTATTGTGCTGGAGCCGCACCTTAAAGACACTTTCCAAACTGTCACACAAATTATCGGCAAAATAAACACACAAAAGATTTTCTTAAGTGTTTACTTGAAGGTAAGATTCTTTTTAAGATCGTCTTCAGGAACAGAATTTTAATGAATGCATATTTTGATAAATTATCAATAAAAGCGGCTAAAGGTACGCAGATGCTCGTACGCGGAATGTTGATAAAATTCTCTAAATAAATCTGAAAAATAGCTGTCTTTTGTTTACGTGTCAGATAAAATAACTGAATTTTAAATAATGATTTACGACCAACGCTTCTTTAATGTTTGTGTACATCTAACGTTTTGCTGTTGGCTGTTATTAAAAATAGACAAGCTGGTAGCATTTAAGTGAACCCATATTTGATGGGCAGAGCTGATATTACCAGATATTATGCTAAACATAACCGAAACCACTCAAAAGACTCAAAGCAAATTCACCTTACAGATCTTTACAGAGGCAGTACGTGTCGGCTTGAATTGAAGAACACAAATGTTTGTGTACATCTAACGTTTTGCTGTTGGCTGTTATTAAAAAAAGACAAGCTGGTAACATTTAAGTGAACCCATATTTGATGGGCAGAGCTGATATTACCAGATATTATGCTAAACATAACCGAAACCACTCAAAAAACTCAAAGCAAATTCACCTTACAGATCTTTACAGAGGCAGTACGGGTCGGCTTGAGTTGAAAACACAAATACAATTGTTATTTAAATAGTATCATATGAATTAATTTATATATTTTTATTAATTTCTTGTTGCGCAGCATTGACTGCCAAAACAATAAGTATGGCGCTATTGGAGGTCAATTTTGTCAATATTTTCCGAAATATGTATAAGACGGCTCTTGCCCGACATGTTGTTTGCTCAATTGCTCAACATTCTTTCCTTCCGTAACAACAGCCAAGCTGTTATTTAACATTTTCATTGTTCAACACTTATTTAAGGCCAGTAACTAACATACTGCGTACCAGTGTCTCGTAGTACTGTACGGGCGCTGTACGAGACCATTTTTTGACGTGATAACGTCTTATAAATTGATGAACACAGGCTGCATGTTCAAAATAGTCTTCATCATCGTTACACTCATCATCGTTACTATCATTATGGTTACCATCATTATGTTTACCATCATTATGGTTACCCAGCACGGGACGGTCGAGCCATGCAGCTGTTAAGCAACAAGAATGATGAGTGTTGAATACCCTAATAAATTATAAGTGCTATTGTGGATATGTACTTCAATAATATATTTGCTATAAATGCATATTTTGATTAGTATAAGTTGGCACTTAGCAAACAATTGAGAAATTACTAAAATAGTTTAATAATATTAATTGATTAATTGATAAATATAGCAAATAAGCTAGTTAGGGTATGCAGCAATCATCATTCGTCCAAGGCAATTCTGTTTTGCTTCTTCGTGAATGCACAGACACAAAACACACACACAGTTACAGACAAACATAGCGGACTTCTATAATAAGAAAATGAACTGACGAATGATGAGTGTTAGATACCCTAATATTATATAAGTGCTACTGTGGATATAACATATATGCAATAATTGCATACTTAATAAGCATAGGTTGGCGCTTAGCAAACAATTGAGAAATTACTAAAAATAGTTTAATAATATTAATTAATTAATCAATTAATATAGCAAATAAACTAGGTAGGGTATCACACACTCATCATTCACTTATTAAAGAAGTTCGCTATGTTTGTTTGTAAGTGTTTGTGTGTGTCTGTGCGTATTTATGCGTATGCATGTGAAGTAAATTTGAATGGTTTTGCAATTGTTAACACATCGCTAGTGAGTTCGAACACTCATTAATTTTTTCAAGACATATTAGTCTTGAAACAATGCCATTCATTTCTTACTTCTCATATCATTGTCCAATCCTTAATAGAATTACACACATTGGAAAAAATAAATAATATATTCACAAAAGTATGAAATCATTTTATCAGTGTTCTCTTATGACGTTGTCACGTGAGACTATCGTCCGTAAACAAACTTTACAGACACCCATCTTTTTTTTCACATGAAGCTTTTACGGTACGAGAGCTGTACTGTCATCTACGTAGGGGGCCTTAAAAATCTGTAAGGTGAATTTGCTTTGAGTCCTTGGAGTGGTTTCGGTTATGTTTAACATAATCCCTGGTAATTTCAGCTGTGCCCATCAAATATGGGTTCATTAAAATGCTACCTTTTCGTTTTGCATTTGCATCCAGCCTTTTTATTGATAGCCGCCAACAGCAAGGCGTTTGTTGAAGACAAACACGAAAGTGACGTACGTTGGTCGAAAAATCTTTATTTTAAATTCAGTTAAATTTAAACAAAACACAGTTCCGATTTAGCACTGGTTGTTACAGTCGCTCAATGTGTGCAGTACGGTACGGGAGCTGTACTATCATCTGCGTATAGGCTTTAATCTGGACTACAAGGTCCTGCTGTGCAACTCTGGCGTGGAAAAGAGAATATTATTAAATACTTTGTGTTATATATGTACTAATATATTCATTATCAATCGATTGCACACAAATATCGCATAGCATTAAGAACCGATAACTACTCATATTCAATGTATCAAAGTAATGAAATAATGTATACCTACACTCAAGCGAGTCACTACATGACTCTCCGCATACAACAACTGGCGACGAGGATAAAACGGAATAACGGAATAAAGAAAAAAAAATTCTCTACTGCGTTCTTGTATTTGTGTCGTGTCGCGTCAGTTTTAACATCTAAAATGCCGGACGAACAAAACGAAATTAAAAAATTGTTGGCTCTTCAGCAACAATTTGCCAAGAACATGCTAGAACAACAGCAACAATGGATGCAAACGATCCTCGATCGGAGTGTACTCCAAAGTGGGAATTCAAGCCAACTGGGTGAATTAACCATATGCCCTCCGTTTCCAAGTTTTAAAAAAGAACAGCAAAATTGGGAATCATACCTCCAACAGCTAACACAACATTTCGTGGCGTATTCAGTGTCTGCTCCAGTTAAGCAAAAATCATATTTTCTATCCTGGACCGGCGCAGACATGTTTGAACTGTTGAAAAACCTATTTGGTGAAGACAATTTAAACGACAAAACATACAGTGATCTAACAAAAAAGTTAACGGAACACTTTATAGCCAAGCGTCACGTAGTAGCCGCTCGATACGAATTCTTTAAACGAGAGATGCGGAACTCACAGTCACATCGTGATTGGGTTGCCGATCTGCGTGGAATTGCGCGCGAGTGTCAATTTGTATGCAAAGCCGAAGGGTGCTCAAGCAACTTCGTAGATGAGATGATCCGCGATCAAATCATAGTCCACACGCCTTTTGATGCTGTCCGTGCAGCAGCATTGCAAAAAGTACAGCCGTCCCTAAATGACGTATTAATAATTGCAGAAACGTTCAAAACGACAACTAAAACAGTAGCTGCGTTAAAAGAGAACGTCGAAAAAAAAATTCCGTTAAATTCAACGGTAAACGCGACGGTAAACGCAAAGGCATTCGGACATACGCCAATTCCAATATTGGGTGAACTGCATACTGTGGCAAAGTATAACAACAAAGAAGTGAATGTAGTGTTAATTGTAGCAAACGTAAAAAACTCAAATAACTTATTCGGAAGAGACTTGTTTAAAACATTCAATTTTAAAATTGAACAAATCCAAAATATAAGTGCACAATTCGACGGGCAAATAGCTAATCTTTGTGACAAATTCAAAGAAGTATTTGAGCCAGTTATCGGAGCAATAAAAAACTTCCAAGCATCAGTGTACTAAATGCCAAACGCCACACCAAAATTTTTTAAAAGCCGTCCATTACCGTTTGCTCAACTAGCAAAATTTAAGGAGGAAGCAGAACGCCTCACGCAATCCGGTATCTGGAAGCCCATTAAGTTCAGCAACTGGGCATCGCCGATTGTTCTCGCACCCAAGCCATGTGGAGCAATTCGTATCTGCGGGGATTTCAAACAAGGCGTCAACACGCAACTCAACATTGAGCAGTATCCCCTGCCTACACGTGAATCACTTTTACACGTTATTCGCCATGGTCAACATTTTACAAAAATTGATCTAAAAGATGCTTATTTACAGATGCAGCTAGATGAAGCTTCAAAACAAATTATGGTCGTCAATACCCCGTTAGGTCTTTTTCAGTACCAACGTCTGCCGTATGGAATAGCTAGCGCGCCTGCTATATTCCAGCGTTACTTACAGCAACTTATTAGTGGCATCCCAGGATGTGGCAACTATCTGGACGACATAATTATATCAGCACCAACAAGCGACGAACACATTGCCCGCGTCGAACAAATCTTAACTATTCTACAGGAGAATGGCATAAGATGCAAAAAGGAGAAATGCTCATTTTTCCAATCGGAAATAGAGTATTTAGGGAGAAGAGTCAGTGCTTCAGGCATCCTACCTGACACATCGGGTTTGCAAGCTGTCAAAGAGTTGCAACCACCCAAAAACATTCAGCAACTAGACGCGTTTATGGGAAAGGTAAACTACTACTGCAATTTTATACCTAATTATTCTCAGTTAGGAGCTCCGCTAAATCAACTCCGACTCAAAAACGTACAATTCAAATTTGGTACAGATCAGCAGCAGGCGTTTACTGCATTAAAAACGCACATTATAAATGCAACAAAATTGGCACATTTTAATGAACAGCTACCGCTCGTTCTAGCCACTGATGCATCGTCTTATGGCATTGGTGTTGTGTTATCACACATTCAAACAGATGGAAAAGAAAGCCCAATAGCATTTGCATCAAAAACACTTGACAAGCATCAAGTCAAATACAGCCAATTCGAGAAAGAAGCACTTTCTATTATATTTGGGGTAAAGAAGTTTCATCAATATTTGTACGGACGTAAATTTATACTGGTAACAGATCACAAGCCGTTAATTACAATATTTAATCCGAGCAAGCATCTTCCTACAATGACTTCGCATAGACTTCAACGCTGGGCTATAATCCTTATGGCCTATACCTTTGAGATCAGGTTCCGTGCAACGACTCAGCACGGAAACGCTGATGCTTTATCTCGCTTGCCCTTGCCTACAGATGAGGAGTTCGACAAAACTGAAGCATGCTATAACGTAGTAGAAATATCGACTCCAATAAATGCCGCCATAATAGTCAAGCACACGGAAAAAGACACCATTCTGAAAAAAGTACGTTACTTTGTTTCAAATGGCTGGCCAGAAAAGCCAAGCGATCCGGAAATATTGCCCTATTTCCATCGCCGATTCGCCATAACAGTCAACAAGCAATTGTTATGTTTACACACCGAGATAAGTCGCATCATCATACCGAAAGCATTGCGAAATGACATCATTAAGCTCTTACATGATGGTTGTAAAGGAGCTAATGGCCGAAGTATGATCTCAGTCCGGCCAGGCTCCGCGTCACAAGAAATTTGTAATTTGCAAGACGCTTCACGAAATTGAGGGCTAAGTGCGAGTTACGCGCCAGGGTAGTTTGCCGCTAGATCCGCCGCAGCCTAAACGTGCCACTGACCGCGTAAACTCCGTTCTCGACAAGGTCGGAGTATCGCCCCGTTATACTTACACGCGTGTGTGTGTTCGCTTTTGACGAACACTGCAAACCGACAGAAAAGAGAAACTGAAAACTCGCGTGGGTATTAGTAGGAATATTAAATGCGGCCTTTATTCTCGCCTCCAAACGCTTCAAAGTCTTAACAAAAATCTTTAGTAACTATACGTACGCTTTATCAATATGAAACGTGTCAAACTCCAAAATTAACTATTCTTGTAAACTTATTTTCACTCGTTGATGCGTTTTACCGTCGGCCGTACTGCTTGCTCTCCCATTCCGTTTCGCACTTTGCCGCCGGCACGCGCGACACTTTCTAACTCCGATCGCCGACCCCCTACGCTGTTCTCGCCCTCAGCGTCATCGCACCTCTTCTTGCGCTGTGGATCGCATCGTGGGTCACGAGTGCATGCCCGACCTTCACTCTCCCGGCTGCTCGGCTCTTATGCTAAATCTCTGTTAAACGCTAGATGTTAATGCGCTAATTACATTGTGATAACATATTACATTCTTGACTCTTACTATTTCATATGCTTCATTTATATATACTATATAATAATATTTTATACTAATGTGAGGGAGGCCTGCCATTGGCCTACTTCACACCCCCCCCTTTCTTCGAGACTGTGACCCAACCAACGCGATGTGGGGTCACTGCGTACGCCTTGCCGCCAACCCATGGCGTAAAACAATCTCGTCTTCGTCCTGTGCTATTCCTGTTCGCTTCCTGGATCTTCTCGACGGCCTCTGGCGTCAAGATCGCGCTGTCTGGGTAGCCATTCCACGACTCGGGTTTCGACTTATTGCGGCTTTTCGGGCTGCGCGGTGGGGATTCACCCTCCTCCAAAACCGCCTCCATGATACGTATTTTATGATCCTCGTTTTCGGTTTCTACCGACGCCTTAGTGTTCACGTGCGTAATGACCCTTGCTGTAGGGTGTTCTACCACCTCGGTCGTCTCCTCAACCACCGCCTCGTCGTAGCGTACATGACAATTTTCGTTCGTCTTTGTGTCTACCATTTTCTGTGGATAGGAAATTTTGTACGAATTACTATAATGTATTAATTGTAATTGGGTAAGTAAAAATTTCGTTAAAAACTTGTCTGCTGGCTCCATTCTTCGCTCATTAGGATGAGAAAAGACCCAGCTTCTTGTCGGTGGTGGGGCATACTTCTCGTTTTGTGTGCCTCTCTGAAAACTTGTGAGGGTCATCAGAGCCACCGCACTGTTCGCCCTGTCCACTGTATGTCTTGGTACGCATACATTGCACGCCGTAGGGCAGGTGGTGATACCTCCCTCTCCCTTTCCTGGTTCCGGGGGTGGTCCCAACGGGTGTCCCGTGATCGCTGCTCCGAGTGAAAACCTGGGCCCGATAGTACCTCTGCTTTAAAGCCTTGTCCTCGCTGCTTACTCTTCCGTGTATCGCTGTGTGGGACGCGCCATTGCTACCATAGACGAATTTTTGTTCGGTTCCCACGGCGTCCTTCAGCTTAGGTGTCCCCGGGACATCCTCCTGCTGCCTTGGCCTACTGCCGCTCTCCCGACTCAACATCTGTTCTTTGATGCCCAGCATCTTATCCAGTTTCGTTTCTCGCACGATTCCCACGGTGCTTTCCAGCTGAGTTGTCTCTAGGACATCCTCCAGTTGCTCCTGCTCCGTGGTGACCTTGGAGAACTTTGTGGTCGATGGCTCCTTGACGACTGTAACTGCGTCCTGATTTGCCTCTCGCCTGGCGGACATGACGTTTGCGCTACGGGGTAGGCCGTCTGCTCCACACTCCTTCTCCTTCGCCAACTCCACCTTTCCTGAAAATAAAACATTAGCCCCACTCCTGGTCATCCCCGTGTCGTTTGTCGCCTTCGCTACTTGGTCCCTGACCCATACAGTTGCGACAACGCGATCATTCTTAACACTCGGCGGACGCCGCTGCTCGTTTCTATGCATTTCGTAACTATCCCCGCTGCTCACCCCTAAGGTATCCCACTGCCTGCAGAATATCCCTTTGTCCTCGCGGCTCTGACCTGGAATACTTTCAAATTCCGCGGCTAGTTGAGTCAGTTGTGCCAACGTCGAGAAATCCTTTCTCCGAATGTACAATCTGTAATCCCGCGCTAAATTCTCGTACACCCTGTATAGCTCCTGGTCCGAACTATACCTAGCTCGGTGCATAAGTGCCTTCAGTTCAACCAAGTATTTCTTATAACCCTCGCCAACACGTTGCCGGCGGGCCCTGATCTGGTCCTCGAGTCTGTCAAAATACTGCGGTGGCAAAAAGAAACCCAGAAATTCCCTCTTAAACACGCACCAGCTCGCGTCGCTGATCACTCGTCGAATACCACCCAGCCGCCAAGTCTGTCAACGCCACGCATATTACCCTAGACAAACGGTCAAAGCCGATACCGTATAATACCGCCCGCTCCTCAATTGTCTCCACAAATTCTAACGGATCGGTGTAACCATTGAACCTTATGCCCCAACTACAGACCTGATCCGGCACGAGCATGTAATGCCTCTGACCGCCGTTCTCCAAATAGCCGGTACCCATGCCACGTCGGTTGCCGCCATCCTCGCCACTGGGGTCGCTCATCGCTGCTCTGATTTATTTTGTTCACTTGCCATTTTCTGTAGCAGTTATTTTTATTTATTTTATTATTCGAAAAAAAAAAAATTTTTTTTTATTTATCGAAATTTTATTTTATTTATCATTATAATTTATTTTACTTATTATTCCATTTTATTTTATTTATTATTATTATATATTTTATTTATTTGTTATAGTTTTATTTTATTTATTATTATAATTTATTTTATGTATTATTACAATTTATTTTTTTTTCATTATTATTTAAACACCAACACTAAACTTTCGACGACTCGCGTCCCACGGTGCGACGACCAGCAGCCGCGCTCAAAACGTTTTCGCTTTCACCTTCGTTGCCCTTGAAACGCGCTGCACTGCGTTCGTCGACCCGTTATGCAGCTTTGTCACCCGCAGCTGCAACTCGAAACGCTTTTTCTAACACAAGTCCCGTTTTTTTGATCGGTGCGTCTTCCTTCGCCGTCAACTTCGTAGCACTTTGACGACGATTTTGCGCACAATTTCTGCCGATTTTTCTGCACACAGTGACCAGAGTATCGCCGGGTATACTCGGTTTTCGCGAACTTTACACTTTTTTTCTCGTGGCGCGTTTGGGGTATTTATTCCCAACTTGCACTACGCCTCTTTCGCTTGGGTCCCTGCTCGGGCGCCACTTGTAAAGGAGCTAATGGCCGAAGTATGATCTCAGTCCGGCCAGGCTCCGCGTCACAAGAAATTTGTAATTTGCAAGACGCTTCACGAAATTGAGGGCTAAGTGCGAGTTACGCGCCAGGGTAGTTTGCCGCTAGATCCGCCGCAGCCTAAACGTGCCACTGACCGCGTAAACTCCGTTCTCGACAAGGTCGGAGTATCGCCCCGTTATACTTACACGCGTGTGTGTGTTCGCTTTTGACGAACACTGCAAACCGACAGAAAAGAGAAACTGAAAACTCGCGTGGGTATTAGTAGGAATATTAAATGCGGCCTTTATTCTCGCCTCCAAACGCTTCAAAGTCTTAACAATAATCTTTAGTAACTATACGTACGCTTTATCAATATGAAACGTGTCAAACTCCAAAATTAACTATTCTTATAAACTTATTTTCACTCGTTGATGCGTTTTACCGTCGGCCGTACTGCTTGCTCTCCCATTCCGTTTCGCACTTTGCCGCCGGCACGCGCGACACTTTCTAACTCCGATCGCCGACCCCCTACGCTGTTCTCGCCCTCAGCGTCATCGCACCTCTTCTTGCGCTGTGGATCGCATCGTGGGTCACGAGTGCATGCCCGACCTTCACTCTCCCGGCTGCTCGGCTCTTATGCTAAATCTCTGTTAAACGCTAGATGTTAATGCGCTAATTACATTGTGATAACATATTACATTCTTGACTCTTACTATTTCATATGCTTCATTTATATATACTATATAATAATATTTTATACTAATGTGAGGGAGGCCTGCCATTGGCCTACTTCACATGGTCATTGGGGCATCGTAAGGATGAAACAACTAGCACGCCAACATGTATGGTGGCCTGGCATTGATGAGGATATCGCCCATATTGCCAAGTCATGCAACATTTGTAAAACTAATAATCCTTCTCCAGTTAAAGAATTTCAGAGTTGGCCGCAAGCAACTTCAGCCTGGGAGAGGATCCATATCGACTTTGCTGGTCCGATATTTGATTCAATGTGGCTCATCTGCGTAGATGCATACTCTCAGTTCCCGTTCGTCACACAAATGTCATCCACAACAACAGCCAATACTATAGCAGCATTAACAGCAATCTTTGCCATCGAAGGTTTTCCAAAAACCTTGGTCAGCGACAATGGCCCACAACTAACAGCAGACGCATTCAAACAGTTTTGCGTGGCAAACGGTATCAATCACATCACAACAGCACCTTTTCATCCTGCATCGAATGGACTTGCAGAGCGATTTGTACAGTCATTTAAATACTCAGTAAGCAAAAATGTTACTGATGGGTTCACAGCAAAAGCAGCAGTCCTCAAGTATCTAGCTTCATATCGCTTCACACCAAACGCCCAAGGAAAAAACGCCTGCAGAACTAATCCATGGTCGCCCTGTTCGCACAATTTTAAGCCAACTTTTCGAGCAGCCAACTGATCGTCAAAACAAGCAGCCGTCACAAAAGTTCTCGCCAAACCAGAAGGTATATGCTCGAAACTACGCCAAAGGAGAAAAGTGGATCGAAGCCATAATCGATCGTCCACTAGGCCGAATGTTATTCATCGTTCGTTCGCAATATGGTTACATCAAACGCCATATTAATCAGTTAAAACCAAGGTCAAATGATAACAAGGAATCATTCAGCACCTATAACGGCTTTAATCCTTTCTGGTTCACAGCTGACTCAAACCAATCGTCAGCCAGCTCGCTACCATCAAGCAATGATGGGAATCTGCAAAAAAGCACTCCTCAAAATACGACAAGTATTGCTCAGCCCAACATCGCTCCTACAGCACCACTGGCAGAAGTCTCATCTCAGCGCCGACAACGCAGTTCGGGTATTCCAGTCCGCAGAAGTAGCCGAACACGCCAAGCTGTCAATCGGTTCACGCCTCCTAACTTCAAAAAGTTAAAAGCCACTACCCGTTTATAAATTCAGGGAGAAGATGTGATATATATGTACTAATATATTCATTATCAATCGATTGCACACAAATATCGCATATATCGCATAGCATTAAGAACCGATAACTACTCATATTCAATGTATCAAAGTAATGAAATAAACAGTCGTATACCTACACTCAAGCGAGTCACTACATGACTCTCCGCATACAACACTTTGCTTTAATATTTTCTAATGTATTTATTTTATTCTTATCTTCTATTGCTGAAATATAAACTATCGCGCAGCGAAGTAAGCGGGCCACTTACTAGTAGTATATATGGGCAATTCTCTGATATCGAATGCGACATTTGTACTCACTCAAAACAAAAAAAATCATGTGCCAAGAATTAATTTTATTTTTACGAAATATGAAACTTATAGCTCTTGGTTAGCACTATAATTGGTGCTAAGATCGATTTTGGCAATTTTTTTTTTTTCAAGATAATCACAAAAATGTTATGCATTCGCACGCGACACAGACAGAAGTCACTTTTTTGAAGACCAGTTCAAGCACTGATTTCAGCGAAACGCGCTGGAAGATTTTTATGCAATTAAATTTAAAATGTTATGTATTGATTGCTCTTAAAAATGTATTTGGTTTGACTTAAAAATATTAAGCATTTTTTTTTAAATTTAATTTCAATCACTGTTAATCACGCGACATGTCGCACGCGACAGTTTTAGCAACTGATGGGCTGATAAGAAATTTTCCGTTATAAGCTATCGCACCGTTTCTTTTACATTTGTATTATATTCTTAGAGTATAAGCCGAGATTTAAAAGAGTGAATATCAACGCTTAATGACTCTCTTTAAGAAAATGAATCAAAACAAAACGTGCATTAGAAAAGTTCAAAACAGAACATTCGCACCTCTTCGACTTTGCAATGCAATTTTTCAATATGTGTTATGAGTAAATGTAAAATATGCTTATACATACATATATATAAGTTAAATAAAATAGATTCCCTATAAAATTATGTGAAAAAAACATGCTATTTTAGACTTTGAATTTTTTGGTTGCGGTTGACCTTTCCGGAGAATTACCCATATACATATAAGTGTCTATTATTAAACTTAATCACTTTTACCATTTTACAGAATTAAAATAAATTGACAATTCAGCGAAATAATACACTCTTTTTTATTGATTTTTGGCAAAAAACACAGTTTTACATGTATTTTCCCATAAGGGCACTTTAGGGCTCTGCACCGGTTAAAGGTGCAGTTCCAGCACAATAAAAAATTCCTGACAGGAATGTGTGATATATTTTGGAAGCGTGGTCAAATGTAAAAAGTAAACAAGCCCACAAACACAAAATAAAAAAGAAAATATGAATAGTGCGAATATGCTTATATATTCAATTAATAAAATCTTCCCCTCGTGGCTAAAATTTTCCACACGTTTTTTACTTAGTTTTCTTTTCCATTTTGCTTGTCGTTTTCCTGCTGTCGGCACAAAAAGATATACGATTTGGTATTTCCTGTGCCCAGCGCCACGCAAATTATATCTCTATAAGGTTTATTTAACGCGGCATTTTCCGTGTGGAGGATTAAAACCTCGGTATATCGGAGGATATGGCACAGCGAGTCTGGGTTAAGCGCCAAACTAACGCCCCTTGCACATGAAGGTACCAAATTGAAGTTACTTCTGTTTGGTCGTAAACTTCCTCCTTGGTATGGAGAGCCGATTATCTAAAACGACTTCCGATATTTGGGCATCGGCACCCGGTTGTTACATGACGCAACTCCACGTCGAGAATACACTCTCCCCGCTTTGGGTTTAACCACAGCCACCACGATACTCCCCGAGGGGCCGCAACCAAAAACCAGGACGGAACAAGTTCCGCGGGCTCCTGATTACCCGTGGTACCGAATTTTAACCTCCGGTCAGGTGTCGTACCTTGTATACATGTAAGATACTTCTAATTTAAACTCGCAAACAGTTTCGGCTTGGTGAAGCATTACACTTTTAATCGCCTCGTACGACAAGCAGTGCATGCTGTGGTGTAATTCTTTTCCCGCCAACCACACAGGTAAAACTGTGCCCAGCGTTGCTGAATACCTAGAACATACGCAGCCAAAAAAAAAAATTCGCGCTGTGACGATTTTGTATGAAAAAGGTTTTTTTTTTCTTGTGCTGGATATATAAAATGACATCACCGGCTTCAAGGTCAAAAACAGGAATGCGTCTATCTTTCTCAGTTTTTATGCAAGAGTCACCATATACAGCTGGTGACATCCCCGAAAGATCTGCATCAACCAATCTTTGAACGCAACGCACACCCCTGCATCCGTATCATTTTGCAATAAGGCCTCTTTTTACCAGTTTTTAAACAGTTATCGAGTATACCGCTGTCGGTTGCGTCCGACTGCAACGTTCCACTATCTTTGACGGCGATTATTGAATATTTGGGGTAAGCAACATTAATTGCGAGCATAGGGAACTCATTTAAAGTCTTAGCAGTTTGTCTGCTTTTTTTTTTATGTTGGGCTATCGGCCAAATAACTGTACCGATTATGGTTCAGATTTGGAGGCTCCAAGTCCCAAATGGATCTCTGCAATATGACACTATCGCAATTTTTAGCATCTGTGTTTTTGGTTCGAGTTGTTCTTTAAAAAGTGATTTTGGTTTACGATTCTTGTTTACTGTGTTGAATTCCGTTTTTGCGAGAAATCTTTACTCGTTTAGGGGGGTTTACAATGTCAGCTTGGCTTGGATTGAAGCTTTCAAAAATTTGAAATTTTGCTAGTTTACATTGGCAGCGTGTACAATCGGTGAACAATGGATTGGAACTTGGCTACAATATGTGAACAATGCAATCAGCTGATTGAAACTCGGCTAACACATGTGAAATGGCACAAAAATTAACGATTTGTTTTTTTATATAACAATAGGGGGTTTCACACGTAAGTTGTTATTCGTTATTTGTTAAATTTGTTAAAGCTTGCCAACTGTGAAGACTCCTTTTTTCAGTTGTTAATCGTTAATCGTTAAAATATTTTCAACACAGCTTATGTCAGTTGTTAATCGTTAAAATATTTTCAACACAGTTGACATTGCCTTTTATTTCATTTCATTTCATTCATTTTCATTTTTTACCGAATAACAAGTAGTTTGTCGGGGCTGCCAGCTCGTTAAAGTGTTATTCGTTAAGCCGGCATTCTGTTAAATTTACAAAAACAAAATACATGTAAAACTTTAACGATTAAAGAATAACGAATAACAACGTTGCGTGTGAAGACTCCTAATATGTGCTTGAAAGCTCCTAAGTTTTGTGAAGGAGCTAAGTAACTCCTCCACAACATTTATCTTTTATTTTAGTTAAACGTTATTATCTTTTTATTATCGTAATAAGCCATGAAGTATTTTAGTTTTAAGGCCACGAAGGCACCCTGAATCATAAAGGTAATATTAATAAGAGTTACAAATCAAGTATTCATATTTAAGGCATGGGAACTGGGTGCAGGTTCACGAACCAGAAAGGATCAACACTGACAGCGACGAGCAGCACTGGCTGCCAACGGACAAAACAACAGCAGCCGCGAAGCACCGACACCGGAGCCGTTACAGCCGAGACAACGGCAGAGCGCAGCACAGCCGAAACAACGGCAGAGCGCAGCGCAGCCGAGGCAGCGGCAGAGCGCAGCACAGCCGAGGCAACGGCAGAGAGCAGCGCAGCCGAGGCAACGGCAGAGCGCAGCACAGCCGAGGCAACGACAGAGCGCAGCGCAGCCGAGGCAACGGCAGAGAGCAGCGCAGCCGAGGCAACGGCAGAGCGCAGCACAGCCGAAACAACGGCAGAGCGCAGCGCAGCCGAGGCAACGACAGAGCGCAGCAGAGAGCAGCGCAGCCGAGGCAACGGCAGAGCAAAAGCCGCGAAGGGCGGCTACAGCCGAAGCCATGGCAGAGGCCTGAGCGGCCGAAGATCGCCCATGCAGAAAAATGCAAAACGCCGGGATTTTAGTCACGATCGGGCCGCGCTCAAAAACGAATGTGCGAAAGTAAAGTACGCAAGATCGCGGAAAACAACACAGCAGCAGCGACAAGAACAACAACGACAGCGGAAAGCGGCCAACGTGTGCGAAGCACCATATTTTAAACTGCAGCGGAGCCGTAGGCGAAGGATAGAGATGGAGCAGGGGTAAGCTGACCTTCGGTCTGCGGGGATTTAACTGGGCGGGCAATTGTCTTTGTTGCGGTGTGGTGTTAGGTTTTTAAATGTGAAATGAGAAAATATAAATTAAAGAAGTTGAAAAATATAAAAACAAGTGCGTTTTGCCAGTGCCCCCCCCGCTTCGCTGTTAAAAGGCGTGCCGTATGGCCGCAACACGTGTTCCGAGCGGTTCTCTGCACGTTTTGCGGCTATCCGGCATAGCCCGGGGCACCATAAGACCCAACACAGCGCGTTCCGAGGGTTTCTCTGCGCGTTGTGGTGAGTCTTGTAGGTGTCCTACAGCCCCGTTCGTTGTTATTTGTTTCGCTAGGCGGCTAGGGGCGTGCCGTATGGCCGCAACACGTGTTACGAGCGGTTCTCTGCACGTTTTGCGGCTATCCAGCATAGCCCGGGGCACCATGAGACCCAACACAGCGCGTTCCGAGGGTTTCTCTGCGCGTTGTGGTGAGTCTTGTAGGTGTCCTACAGCCCCGTTCGTTGTTATTTGTTTCGCTAGGCGGCTAGGGGCGTGCCGTATGGCCGCAACACGTGTTCCGAGCGGTTCTCTGCACGTTTTGCGGCTATCCGGCATAGCCTGGGCACCATGAGACCCAACACAGCGCGTTCCGAGGGTTTCTCTGCGCGTTGTGGTGAGTCTTGTAGGTGTCCTACAGTTCGTTGTTATTTGTTTCGCTAGGCGGCTAGGGGGGTATGGCCGCAACACGTGTTCCGAGGGTTTCTCTGCACGTTTTGCGGCTATCCGGCATAGCCCGGCACCACGAGCCCCAACACAGCGCGTTCCGAGGGTTTCTCTGCGCGTTGTGGTGGGTCTCGTAGGTGTCCTACAGTCCCGTCCGTTGGTATTGGTGTCGCTAGGCGGCTAGGGGCGTGCCGTATGGCCGCGACACGTGTACCGAGCGTTTCTCTGCATGTTTTGCGGTTATCCGGCATAGCCCGGGGCACCGCGAGGCCCAGCACAGCGCGTCCCGAGGGTTTCTCCGCGCGTTGTGGTGGGTCTTGTGGGTGGCCTGCCGGCTTCTTTCGAGCACCTTTCGAGCGTTTCTCGAGGTGCGCAGGTTTTGGATTTGTATGAGGATTGCCGAAATACTCTTAGAGTCTCGGTATTTTATAAATTTATTGTAAAATGATCCTGGCCTGAGCTGAGTCCTACCTCAGCCTTAGATCGCTACTTTACAGTTTTTACCTCTATTTTACTCAATACAGAGGTAAATGATAATAGAATTCACTATTATTATATTATTATTATATATTGTTTAGAGGAGGCCCTTTTTTGTGTTCACCTATGTTCGAGCTGGTTCAGAAGATTAGGGTCTTTTTGTGATAAAACACGATCAAGTTGTTACTGGTTTTTCTTTATACGAAAGAGTTTAATTCATTTGTGATTTCTTTGTGTTTTGTACACAAGTGTTTCTTATTTGTATGGGTGTATGTACAAGCGTGTTTTAATGTAATTCTATACGCGTGGGTTTGTGCCGATACACAACCGCAGCGAACGAGACGAAAAACGAGAGTGAGTGCAAGCGTTGTCTATGCTAAGCAAACGCGAGAATGGTTATCTATGCAATTAGATAAATTCGCATGTGCAAAGCAAAGACAAGGATTAGTGATGCGCAAGCAAGCGACTTATAGCTAAGTTAGAGTTATGTTGGCTGCTCCTCAGTTGCTGATTGGCTGCTGCTGCCTCCGACATGCTCCCCCCATTGGAATGCGAGGCTTTCAACCGACTTGGTTTCCAGGGGCAGTACAGCAATCTTGCTCACGGCTCTTCTGACGGTGCCAGCTGCCGTTTTGATTATTGCAGCTCGCGAGACGCCATCCTCTCCAGATATAGTGCTCTCGATCCTGCCAAGACGCCATTGAAGAGGCGGCACGTTGTCGTCCTTCGAAACAACTATGGAGTTGGGAACAAGATTGGGCATTGCTTAGCGCCATTTGGAGCATTCTTGAAGCAATGATAAGTAGCTGGTGCTCCATTTGCGCCAGAATGCCTGCTGCATTTGACAGACACGCTGCCAGTGACTGAGGCGATAGATGTCGAGATGCGTTGTGTCTGGTTCTTCGATTGTGGCATATGGAGCTCCGATCAAAAAATGACCAGGCGTAAGAACTTCAAGATCATCCGGATTCTCTGAAATGGGTCAAAGAGGTCGTGAGTTTAACATAGCATAGATTTCGTATACAAGAGTACAAAGCTCGTGAAATGTGAGAGCAGAGTTTCCAACTACGCGATAGAAATGGTGTTTGGCGGATTTCACTGCAGCCTCCCATAAGCCACCAAAATGCGGAGACCGAGGCGGAATAAAGTTCCATTTGATTCCGCTCGAGAGGCAAGAGTTCGTAAGCTCCTTAATGTGGGGTTCGCTTAGAAAGAGTAGTCTCAGCTCGTTCAGTTCATTCCGCGCTCCAACAAAGTTTGTTGCGTTGTCTGACCATATTGCATTGGGCTTGCCTGTGATGCTGATGAATCGCTTCAATGCAGCTAAAAACGATGCGGTTGATAAATCCTCCACCACTTCCAAATGTGTTGCCTTGGTAGAAAAGCAAACGAATATTGATATGTAGCATTTCGTGGGCGACCTGTTCCTGACGTCTGACTTTACGAAGAACGGTCCACAAAAATCGACACCAGTTGTAGAGAATGGGCGGCTAGGTTGCACTCTATCAGCTGGCAACGGGGCCACGATGTGCTCGAGAAGCTTGGGCTTCATGCGAAAGCAGCGAATGCATTTTCCAAGCACTGCAGACACGGTTTTTCGCCCGCCAATGGGCCAAAATCTTTGGCGCAATATGGCCAGCAAGCTTTGTGGTCCACTGTGTAGGAATTGGCGGTGAAAATGATCGATGATGGCGATGGTGACGGTGTGCTGAGCTGGCAAAATGATTGGGTGCCTAGCCTCGTAATCCAAAAATGAATTTTGTAGATGTCTGCCGACGCGAATCAACCCGCAGCTGTCCATGATGGGGCTTAACGATATAAGCTTGGATTTCGATGAAACGTCTTTCTTGTTAAGCAAATCCTTATGTTCATTGGCAAAGTGGACTATTTGAATTCCTTTGAGTAGGAGATGTGTACCCGCCTTTATGTCATCGACTGTCAGTGCGCTTTTGGAGCGATCTTGAGCCTTTGCCTTAAGCTGCAAGAATCTGTATATATATCCAAAAAATCGTTGCATCCTGGCAAAAGAGTTTTGGTATTTGCAGCTGAACGAGATGTCAAGCTTGCTCGTTGATGCTAAAGCATGGCGACGACGTTCGGGCAAATCCAAGAGAGTAGGGATAATGGGCGGCCACTCAGCAATTGATGATTGTAGGAAAGCCGGACCTTCACGCCAGAGACTCGAATCCAACAGTTCTAGTGCTCCACAGCCTCGTGATATAATGTCAGCTGGATTCATATGGGTAGGAACGTGGTTCCAAATCATCCCCTTAGTACGCTCCTGGATTTGGGCTACCCTGTTGGATAGAGAAAATTAAATTCAGATGGAGCATTACGAATCCAAGACAGCGCAATTGTGGAGTCGGACCAACAGTAGAACTGGCAAGGCGTTGGTATATATTGGGCGATGTTGGCGACGAGCTGTGACAGCAGATGTGCAGTGGCCAATTCCAGTTTGGGGATTGTAAGTGTTTTGAGTGGCGAAACTCTCGATTTGGAGCATAAGAGACGTGACGAGTAAACACCATGTGCTTCCGATCGCACGAAGACACAGGTGCCGTATGCAGCTAGGCTTGCGTCGCAGAATGCATGTATTTCGTATACTACATGTGGCTGTAAAACAAAACGAGGGAATTTAATAGACCCAGCGGCGGCTATTTGTGAGATATGCATAATCCAATCAGCGTGTAGAGACTGCGAAAGGGCTTCGTCCCAATTGAGTTTGTCCTTCCACAGAGTCTGTAGGAAAATTTTAAGCTTCGTGATTATAGGAGCTATCAATCCGAGAGGATCATAAAATTTGGCGATTGTAGCTAGTATGTGGACAGACTGAATAGGAGATGGTCAGAGCAAGTATCCCAAGCCAAACACAGGGCCTTCTTGACGTCCGTTCCATCGTTGAACTTTACGGTTTTTTCGCAGTCCGCTTCCAGCTCACCATTCAGCGCAGCTTGATCGTTTGAACACCATTTCCGTATAGGAAAGTGCCCTCTACGAAGCAATTCCTTGACTTGCTGGCGGACTTCAACAACTTCTTCAATTGTGTCGCCTCCGGTAATTAGATCGTCCACGTAGAAATCCCTCTGAACGATCCTTGACGCTAGGGGCAGCGAGTCTTCTTCGTCGTGGGCCAGCTGCTGCATGGCTCGAATAGCTAGAAATGCAGCAGGCTTTGTGCCGTATGTAACCGTGTTTAAAGTGTAAACTTGGACTTCTTTGCTCGTGTTGTCACGCCATAAAATGCACTGTAAATATTGATCAGGGTGAGATACACGAACGCAGCGGTACATCTTTCAAATGTCGCCGCATAGTGCAATTTTATAAAAGCAAAATCTGAGCAATGCAGTGAATATTTTAGGCTGTATGGATGGCCCAGCGAGTAATAAATCGTTTAGTGAGCGACCAGAAGTGGTTTTGGCCGAGCCGTCGAATACGACTCGCAACTTAGTAGTTGTACTATCGAGCTTCTGCACGCAATGATGCGGCAGAAAATATTGAGGTACAGAGATTTTTCCGAAGCT
The DNA here is from genome assembly GCA_018901835.1 of Scaptomyza graminum. NCBI lineage: Eukaryota > Metazoa > Arthropoda > Insecta > Diptera > Drosophilidae > Scaptomyza > Scaptomyza graminum. The sequence continues at coordinate 173,832 of JAEIFL010000294.1, forward strand.
AAGGACATGTGGTTTAAGTTAATGCATTCGTCCATAAATGCAACGTACTATGACTTTAGCAATGGATTCTTGGCCAGTTTCGATTTGAGTGCGTTGAATCGACGTAGAGCACGATTGTAAGAATCTCCAAGTGCATCGAAGCGATCCTTGGCAGGGAGCCGAACAGAATACTCGCCTGATTTGAGACGCGAGTAGTTTTGAAGAAATAGCTGTTCGCAAAGAGCATCCTCGTCAGACAGCGTATTTGCAGCGCCGCAACAGTTATCTATTTCCCAGAACTGCTTGACTAAATCAGACAAAAGCTCTGGTTCCGAATGTGCAGCAGAATGCTTGATGACAGCAGAGAGCGATGAATGCGTAGGGTTTGCGCAGCCTCCTGAAACTATCCACCCTAATTTGGTTTTCTGCAACGTAGGTAAGTGATTTGCTAGTCGAACTTGCCCCACGCCAAGCAGGTCGAAAAATATGCCAGCACCGATAAGCATGTCGACTTTTTGACCCTTGTAGAAGAGCGGATCAGCGAGGTGTAAATTGTTGGGTACTTTCCATCCTGCAGTGTTGATATCGAAGTGAGGCTGGTAATCAGTTATCTTTTGCGTTACGACGGCAGAAAATGATCCTTGATATGAACCAATGTTTGATTGTGCAAAAATATCGACTGATTTGTTAAGCGAGAAAGAAGATTCGCCTATACCGGATACTGAGATATTTGAACGATGTAATTCCAACCGAAGCTGGTTAGCGAAGCGATTAGTGATGAAGTTAAGCTGCGATGCTGAGTCCAGCAGAGCTCTGCAAGGTACAAAGGTGCCAGATCGATTTCTGACGTGTATGATTGCCGTTGCGAGCAGCACGTAATCGGTCTCATTATGTTTCAGGACTCTAGGATCTGATGTGGAAACAAGCGGAGCAGTTTGAGAGTGCGGTGTGACGGGCGGCTGAGGCGCAACGGAACTTGTGTCCATGTGCAAATAAGAGTGATGCTTCTGCTGACAATGTTTGCAATGACCAGATTTGCATTGCTGTAAACTATGCCCTTTGCGAAGGCAGTTGAGGCAGAGATGCAGCCTTTTAGCTTCTTTGTAGCGAAGATTGGGTGTTAAGCTTGTGAATCGTGGGCATTTCAACAAATAATGCTCAGCTGATTCGCATAATACGCAATTTTGTGTTTTACTCACGATTAACGTATTGCGGGTTTGTGTGTGAGATTTTACCGCCTGCTTGCCAGGTGATTGCGTTACCAAGGCAGATTCCAAATTTTCCAACATGCGGCCAACATGGCATCTCCATTCCAAAAATGTAGACATCTCGGACCATGTCGGAAAACCATTCATTGGCAAGATTTCCTCCCACTTCTCCTGCGTGGCTTGATCCAATTTAGTAGTGATCAAATGAATCAGCAATCCGTCCGCAATATCGCTTGCCGATGCCATCGTATGCAACGCGCGTAGATGCGAATTAATGCTGTCACTTAGTTGACGCAAACTGCTCGCCGAGCCTCTTTCAACACCTGAGAGCCTGAATATGGACCGTACGTGTGCCTGAAAATGCAATAATTTATTATCAAAACGATTTATCAACAATTGCATGGCCTTGTCATAGTTGTCTTCTGTTGGTTCGAAAGCGCGAATCGCTTCCAAAGCTGGGCCTTCTAGGCATGATCGAAGATGCTGAAACTTTTCCACTTTGGTCAGATCTTCATTTTGGCCGACGACAGTGTTGTACATTGCGAAGAAATCTGGCCAGTTGATGTATGCGCCGCCAAAACGTGGAAGTTGAAATTGCGGTAGCCTAGAGACACGCGGTGCTGCTCTCGAGCTGCCAATTGCCTCATCAGGGATACGCCGAAAAGCTGTAGAGTGCAAGATACGCTGATTTGCGAGCTCACGAGAGAGCTTTGATGTCACCTCGCAACGAGTTTGATCGAATTGTGACCTTGTCTCAGTCTCCAGTTCCGTAAGATTGAGCATCTCCAACTTGGATTGCGCAGCATCAAAGTTAGCGCGCATTTCGCTGACTAGTTCCAGTCGTGCCTGCAACTCGGGTTCATCAAATAGCACTAATTGCTCACTTGATAGAAACGCGTTCAGCGCACTGAGTTGCCGAGCCACCGATTCTGCCTTGGCTTTGCAATAGTCCAAGTCAGAGGCTGGAGCCGCCTTTGCAGCCAATGTATTTCCAGGCATGTTAATTGTTAGACACGATTCACGCACGCGATTGTCACTGGCAAATGTGCACTTGTGTCTGTATGTATATTATATGAAGTTGGCGAAGCAACGGGCAAACGAAATGCAATCAAGATTAACGGCGAGTATGAGTTCACTGACCGCTGCGTTACCGAAAGTTCCAGCACAGCGGAATCAATGCACCTTGAAAAACACGAGCCAGCTGTACCAATTACAAACATATGCGAATGCAAGAATGTGGACGACAAACGAAAAGAATAAAACCGAAAGCGAAAATGTGCGAATGTATTTGTGTGTGTGTCGGCGAAAACGAACACTTGTGTGGTCTTTGCATCGAATTATGCAGAAGACGCTTCGAAATGATCATTAACAAGCACGATAGCTTGTGATCTTTGAACTGTACTTTACAATGTAACTTGTACACTTTCACAAGCGCGACGAAAAGAACACACTTCTACACAAAAAAAAAAGAAATCACGTCGGGGTCACCAAATGTTTAGAGGAGGCACTTTTTTGTGTTCACCTATGTTCGAGCTGGTTCAGAAGATTAGGGTCTTTTTGTGATAAAACACGATCAAGTTTTTACTGGTTTTTCTTTATACGAAAGAGTTTAATTCATTTGTGATTTCTTTGTGTTTTGTACACAAGTGTTTCTTATTTGTATGGGTGTATGTACAAGCGTGTTTTAATATAATTCTATACGCGTGGGTTTGTGCCGATACACAACCGCAGCGAACGAGACGAAAAACGAGAGTGAGTGCAAGCGTTGTCTATGCTAAGCAAACGCGAGAATGGTTATCTATGCAATTAGATAAATTCGCATGTGCAAAGCAAAGACAAGGATTAGTGATGCGCAAGCAAGCGACTTATAGCTAAGTTAGAGTTATGTTGGCTGCTCCTCAGTTGCTGATTGGCTGCTGCTGCCTCCGACATATATTATTATAATATTTATTTAGTAAGTTCATATTAATGAATATATAACAATAAAATCATAGTTGTATTAAAAAAATTAATGAGTGATTGAACTCACTAACAAAGCGCGCACATGCATACGCATAAATACGCACAGACACACACAAACACTTACAGACAAACATAGCGAACTTCTTGTGTGTGATACCCTACCTAGTTTATTTGCTATATTAAGTGATTAATTAATTAATATTATTAAACTATTTTAGTAATTTGTCGATTATTTGCTAAGCGCTAACTTATGCTTACTAAGTATGCAATTATTGCATATCTATATATATAAAAGAGTTCGTCCGCGTTAGAATGACTCAGCCACAGCCTAAACGAAAAGAGCTAGACGGCTGAAATTTTCACACAATTTTTTATGCAGGTATTCTGTTTGTCCTAAGAAAGGAATTTTATTTTGGACAACTCCTTCGAGTACCTCCCATACATTTTGGAGCACTTTTACCCACTCCAAAAACAAAACACATTACCCATTCCACTACTGCCGCCTGTTTGTCGCACAAGCTGAGAGTTTGATCGCGAGCGAGAATACAAAAACAAAACAAATGCGCAGTGACGCCTTCGCGTCGCACAAGCAAAGTCATAAAAAAAAGGTTCATACACTCGCAAAAAAGAAACGGATTTTCGCTTCTTCTATATATATAAAAGAGTTCGTCCGCGTTAAAATGACTCAGCCACAGCCTAAACGAAAAGAGCTAGAAGGCTGAAATTTTCACACAATTTTTTATGCAGGTATTCTGTTTGTCCTAAGAAAGGAATTTTATTTTGGACAACTCCTTCGAGTACCTCCCATACATTTTGGAGCACTTTTACCCACTCCAAAAACAAAACACATTACCCATTCCACTACTGCCGCCTGTTTGTCGCACAAGCTGAGAGTTTGATCGCGAGCGAGAATACAAAAACAAAACAAATGCGCAGTGACGCCTTCGCGTCGCACAAGCAAAGTCATAAAAAAAAGGTTCATACACTCGCAAAAAAGAAACGGATTTTCGCTTCTTCTATATATATAAAAGAGTTCGTCCGCGTTAAAATGACTCAGCCACAGCCTAAACGAAAAGAGCTAGACGGCTGAAATTTTCACACAATTTTGTATGCAGGTTTTCTGTTTGTCCTAAGAAAGGAATTTTATTTTGGACAACTCCTTCGAGTACCTCCCATACATTTTGGAGCACTTTTACCCACTCCAAAAACAAAACACATTACCCATTCCACTACTGCCGCCTGTTTGTCGCACAAGCTGAGAGTTTGATCGCGAGCGAGAATACAAAAACAAAACAAATGCGCAGTGACGCCTTCGCGTCGCACAAGCAAAGTCATAAAAAAAAGGTTCATACACTAGCAAAAAAGAAACGGATTTTCGCTTCTTAATGAATAAGTGCATACACAATTAAGTAAACAATGCGCTTGAAAATAATTTTCAATATTTTATGTACATGTATCTTTTCGCACAGTGCACATTGTTTTTTCTTTTCAAATTTGTGTGCCTTTGACAATTGATTTACGACCCAAGTAACGTTTGTTGTTGTTGTAAGTGTTGTTGTTAGGCCCGCACTGCTACTTTTGTTGGTGTCATTGATTGAAAAAAACAACAACAACAAAAAAAAACTTGGTGCGTCTAGAAAAATTTTGCACACCAAAATACATATGTATGTTGAGGGGATGGATTTGCCTACTTGCTGCTAATATAACTTAGACTAAACGTAACACACTTACATTAATAATATACAATTTCGAACAAGTAAAATAGGTTTGTACACTTGCAAAAAAGAAACGGATTTCCGCTTCTTAATGAATAAGTGCATTCACATATAAGTGAACAATGCGCTTGAAAATAATTTTCAATATTTTATGTACATGAATCTTTTCGCACAGTGCACATTGTTTTTTTTTTCAAATTTGTGTGCCTTTGACAATTGATTTACGACGCGAGTAGCTATTAGCGTCGTCCACCCGGCAGATGCGGCGGCAATTGGAACAGTCCCAGCGTCCAGCATGTGTGTGAATAAGAAATTTGCAAACTCGATAAAACATCGTGCAAATTGTTAAGTAAGCCAAAAAATCCCAGAAAATAAAAAAAAGCCAAAAAATAAAAAAAACCAAAAAAAGCCAAAATGCCAGAAAAAGCCAAAAAATAAAAAAAAGCTAAATATTAGAAAAAAGCCAAGAAATAAAAAATAGCCAAAAAATCCCAAAAAAAAAAAAACCAAAAAATCCCAGAAAATAAATAAGAAGCATATGCAGTATCTGCAGTATTCCTTATTGGTGTCCGCTTCATCGCGGCTTATCCAAACTTTAAAATCTGGCTGCTGTAGCCAGCAATCACGAAATTTTTGTTTGTACGAACCTTTCGGCATTATTTAAGTTTATTTTTCACTTTTGTTGTACATAAAATTACAAATGATATCGAAAATCGTACAAAGTATGTAAAAAGATCGCTATTTTTAATAGATTGGATGCCACAATGTTTTTAAAGAAAACTTTGAAAAAAAGATTGAAATAAATGAATCAAATAAAATCTGAAAAAGGCCAGATTTCCGGATAGGGGATGTTTATATATATACCCTTTTTTTTACCCATTTCAGGGTCGCTTCAGGCTTATTATAAACCGTTGTATGCACACACGAATTTGAAACAACAAAGGAGGACTAAGAGGAATGCGATTGGCTTAAGAGCATGAAAATGTGATATTGTTCTGTAGATGAGATCAATTCACATAAATAACAGTAACTCTTTCAATCTCAGGGAATTTTACAATTCTTACTTTAGTGTGCCATTTGCGTATTGCTTCATTTCATTTCTAAAAGTGATACAAGAATGAACGGACAAAATTATTGGGGTGCTTTGCCTGCTGTGGCCCTGCCACAGTTTTATATGCAGCCGCTGCAGCCACAGCAGCAACAGTTTCAGCTATCTTCCTTTTTTTATTCCTGCAGATCTGCTTGGGATGTCAATTGCTATCTTCCTACCAAATTTTGGTGACTCTAGCTCAAAGTTTTTAAAAGGTTGGGGAAGGGTGCTGTGGGCGTTATGGGTGGGCCTGGCTACAAAATATTTTGGGTGTCGCTACCAGTTATGGGCGCGGCATCCAAAGTTTTGATGCAGTTTTTTGGGGATCGTCATCACCTATCTTGGCGCAAAATTTTGTGGCTGTAGCTCAAGAACTGAGGAAGATAAAGTCATTTCTGATTTGAAACTGCGGTAGGGCTGGGGGCGGAAAGGGTGGGCGTGACTCCAAAACTTTACTGCAGATTATTGGGGTTCATTACTAGCTATCTTTCTTCAAAATTCAGAGACTCTAGCTCAACAACTCTGAAAGATACACGCATTCCCGTTTTTAACGAAAAGTTGGGGCAGCTGGGGTTGGCTAGGGCGGTATAGGTGGGCGTGGCATCCAAAGTTTTGATGCAGTTTTTTGGGGATCGTCATCACTTATCTTGGCGATTTAAAACCGCGGGGGGCTGGGATCGGAATGGGTGGGCGTGGCACCACAATTTTTCGGGGATGCCAAAATTTCCCACCAAATTTGGTAACTCTAACTGTAAGGGTGTCCGGAATAGGTGGATTTGTCGATTTTGAGTTATCGAATTTATCAATTTGCCAGCCCCCCAGTTTTCGTAGAACCCCAATCTTAGAACTTGATCTGTCCCGGCCATAGATAAAGACATTTGCAAAGTTTTAAGTCTCTAGCTTGAAGGGTGTGGAAAAAACTTGCGAACATACAGACGGACGGACAGACACCATGACGGACATTGCACAAACCCAATATTCTCTTTACCTTTTGTATCGAGCATAAAAAAGGACAGAAAACAGGACAAAAATTGGTTTGTGCAATATTAAGCTTTTAGCATCAAAATGAAACTTGCACAATTCCGTGAGGTGATAATAAACATAAACATATGAAGCTAATACAGCTTCCTGGTGACAAGATTGGGGACAATCCACCGGCTTAAAACCATTTTTGCTTTAAAATCTGTCTGCTGTAGCCAGCAATCACGAAATTTTTGTTTCTAAGAATCTTTCGGCATTATTTAACTTTATTTTTCACTTTTGTTGTACATTAGATATCAAATGATATCGAAAATACATATGTACAAAGTATGTAAAATAGTATGCCACACCGTTTTAAAAAATCGCTGTTTTTTAAGAAAACTTTGAAAAAAAGATTGAAATAAATGAATCAAATAAAATCTGAAAAAGGCCAAATTTCCGGATAGGGGATGTTTGATATTTTTTCCGGACAAAGCACTTAAAAACAGGACAGATCTGGTCGAAAAAATGCCAAATCGGCATCACTGTTGTTGGGCCCGCTCTGCTACTTTTTGTTGGTGTCATTGATCTAAAAAAACAACAAAGCAAAACTTGGTGCGTCTAGAAAAATTTGGCACACCAGAAAATGTTGTGGGGGTGGATTTGCATACTTGCTTAACTTAGACAAAACGTAAGAACGATAAAACTCAGATCACGCAGCCAGTGGCTTACACGTTGTACAGTGAAGTCAGTTTTGACTTATTTTGAAGTATTTATTTATAATACTTACTTTAAATTAAGTTGTTAATTTGTTTTGTTTATAATAATAAGTCGACTTTAGACTTAATAATTGAAGCAACATTATATATAGTTGCATAAGGACTACTGAGGAAACCACAATAAAAAGCAAGTGGAAACGTTGCAGTCGGACGCAATCGACTGCGCTATACTCGATACCAGTATTTTAACCGGTAAAAGAGGCCTGATTGCAAAGGGGTACGGATGCAGCAGGAATGAAAGCTGCCTCAAAAATTCTGATACAGATGGGCATGCCACCAGCTATCTTCCTTCCAAATTTGGTGACACTTGCTTCAAGTTTGTAAAAGGTTGGGGAAGGGTTCTGGGGGCGTTTAGCTCAAAAACTATGAAACATACACGCATTCCCGTTTTTAACGAAATGTTGGGGCGGCTGGGGTTGGCTAGGGCGGTATGGGTGGGCGTGGCATCCAAAGTTTTGATGCAGTTTTTTGGGGATCGTCATCACTTATCTTGGCGCAAAATTTGGTGGATCGAGCTTAAAAACTGAGAAAGTTATAGGCGTTTTTGATTTAAAACCGCGGGGGGCTGGGAGCGGAATAGGTGGGCGTGGCACCACAATTTTTCGGGGATGCTAAAATTTCCCACCAAATTTGGTAACTCTTACTGTAAGGGTGTGCGGAATAGGTGGAATTGTCGATTTTGAGTTATCGAATTTATCAATTTGCCAGCCCGCCAGTTATTGTAAAGCCCCAATCTTGACACTTTAATTTACTATGCCATAGATAAAGAGAATTGGAAAGTTTCAAGTCTTTAGCTTGAATTGTGTGGAAAAACGTTGCGTTCATACAGACAGACGGACAGACAACATGACGGACATACTCCTAATATACTCTTTACCTTCGTTACCGAGTATAATGACGCGCCTCAATGGTGGCGTGGAAAAGAGAATGTTAAATACTTTGCTTTAATATTTTGTGAAATATTTTCTAATTTATTTATTTTATCTATATATTTCTGTTGCTAAAATTTATATAAACTATCCGCGCAGCGAAGTAAGCGGGCCACTTACTAGTATATTATATCCACAGTAGCACTTATATAATATTAGGGTACCTAACATTCTTCATTCGTCAGTTCATTTTCTTATTATAGAAGTCCGCTATGTTTGTCTGTAACTGTGTGTGTGTTTTGTGTCTGTGCATTCACGAAGAAGCAAAACAGAATTGCCTTGGACGAATGATGATTGCTGCATACCCTAACTAGCTTATTTGCTATATTTATCAATTAATCAATTAATATTATTAAACTATTTTAGTAATTTCTCAATTTTTTGCTAAGCGCCAACTTATACTAATAAAAGTATGCATTTAAAGCAAATATATTATTGAAGTACATGTCCACAATAGCACTTATAATTTATTAGGGTATTCAACACTCATCATTCTTGTTGCTTAACAGCTGCATAGCTCGACCGTCCCGGGCCAATACCATCATACTTATTTTCAGCAGAGAAAATATTTTTACAACAAACACATACTATTTGCTATAATAACGCTACGCTAGCGTCGACGCAGATAACGCTGTGATGCTAACGCGGTGTGAGGTTTGCATGTATTGAACCGCTTGGTTTTTGCTACCCGCGCCTATAGATGTTAACACATCAAAAACAAATCTATAATTTTTGTGCCCTTGCACATGTGTTAGCCGAGTTCGAAACAGCTGATCACATTGATCGAATTGCGCGCAAATGCTCCCGCGTCCAACACCGTCGAGTACTTCTCTGCGGCTGCGCCTCATCTACTACAGCAGCAGCAGGAAGAACTGCCTGCGGCATTATTGAATTATATGCTAATATAATGGCTTTGTTCTTATCCATTTTTAATTATTTTAATTAAGTTTCTCTAAATTTTGCACACAACGTAAAACAAACATCAGCTGTTCAATGCTCATAGATAGCTGTAATACAATTTCGAAAAATTCACATGTCTTAGCTGAGTTCGAATCAGCTGATTGCATTTTTCACAGGTTGTTGACGCTGACATTGTTAACTAGCAACGTGAATTTAAAATTTTTAAAAGCTTCAATCTAAGCCAAGCTGACATTGTAAGCCCGGCATTATCGTAGACTTTAGCGAACTTAGCATTCTTTTGATTTGGGTGATGCGATTTATACCAGTTTGCGTGGCCGGCTTCTTAATTCTGCTGCTTGCAGTTTATTTTGCTGACGGCGCAGCAATCGTTGTGTTTGTTGAGCGGGGAATCGGTACCGGTATAGTTGTTGTTGTAGGCGCACTTCGGGCTGTGTAACGAAGACTTGGAAAATGCTGCTTTAGCTACGAGCTGCCGAATAATAACCTTCGATAGATTGGTACAAATTTAAAGTCGATACTTATTTCCAGATTAAGATCACCCTATAATAATACTGTAATAAGCATTAAAAATCTATATATTTATATATAAATTTCTTGCAAAGAGTGATGTGATCTTTTCACTGACGAACGGAATAACCGAATTCGCTGAAACTTGTAGAGTTTGTTTGTATGGTCGTGTATATTGCATTTTTCCATGTTTGCACGATATCAGTCGACGCGTTCTTGAGTTATGAATTTTAATGTCCACATGTGATTTTGTCCTTTAAAAAAAAAAACAACAACAAATACGTAGGCGCTTCTTACTTTGTCTTATTTTGTAAAATTGAACTGTGTAAATTGTTCGAAATGCCTCCAAAAAAATCATCAATTGGGGAAAATAAAACGAAAGCAATGAAACAAAAAGCACGTTTAAGACGTGAAAAAGATCAAAAACGAGAATATCGCCTTCAAACACAACGCGTCACCATGTGAATATTTGAGAGGAGGAACAGACGATCAACGATAAAATCATGGTTTCTTTGTTCCTAGAGCAGACACTAAAAAGTACCAAAGCAGCGCGTGGGCAGGAACACTATTCTATATATGTATATAAAAGAGTTTGTCCTGACTGACGTGTTTGCCACAGCCTAAACGAAAAGATCTAGAAGGCTGAAATTTTCACACAATTTTCCAAGCAGGTAGTAAGTGAGAACTAGAAAGGAATTTTATTTTGGACAACTCCTTCGAGTACCTCCCATACATTTTGGAGCACTTTGACCCATTCCAAACACAAAACACATTACCCATTCCACTACTGGCGCCTGATTGTCGCACATGCTGAGGGTTTGATCGCGAGCGAGAATACAAAAACAAAACAAATGCGCAGTGACGCCTTCGCGTCGCACAAACAAAGTCATAAAAAAAGGTTCGTACACTTGCAAAAAAGAAACGGATTTCCGTTTCTTAATGAATAAGTGCATACACAAATAAGTGAACAATGCGCCTGAAAATATAAATTTCATAATTTTTTGTACATGTATCACTTCGCACAGTGCAGTTTTTTGTTTTTTTCAGATTTGTGTGCCTTTGACATGATTTACGACCCAAGTAGCGTTTGTTGTTGTTGTTAGTGTTGTTGTTGGGCCCGCACTGCTAGTTTTTGTTGGTGTCCTTGATTTAAAAAAACAACAACAACAAAACTTGGTGCTTCTAGAAAAATTTGGCACATCAGACTATGTTATGGGGGTGGATTTGCCTACTTGCTTAACTTAGACATAACGCAAGAACGATAAAACTCAGATCACGCAGTCAGTGGTTTACGTTCTGCGCAGATGACGTCACATGTGCCCAATGCTTTCATGTTTACATGGTATATAACCGTTATGTTACTATGTTTTGCTTTGAATGTCTTTTAAAAACATTTAATAACTAGTTAGTGCCCCGCTTACTTCGCTGCGCGGATAGTTTATATAAATTTTAGCAATAGAAGATATAAAATAAATATGTAAATTAGAAAATATTTCACAAAATATTAGAGCAAAGTATTTAACATTCTCTTTTCCACGCCACCATTGAGGTACAGAATCAGGCGCGTCATTATAGTCGTTACCGAAGGTAAAGAGTATATTGGGAGTATGTCCTTCATGGTGTCTGTCCGTCTGTCTGTATGAACGCAACTTTTTTCCACACCCTTCAAGCTAGAGACTAGAAACTTTTCAATTCTCTTTATCTATGGTATCTATAGTAAATTAAAGCGTTAAGATTGGGGCTTTACAATAACTGGGGGGCTGGCAAATTGATAAATTCGATAACTCAAAATCGACAAATCCACCTATTCGGCACACGCTTACAGTAAGAGCTACCAAATTTGAAAGGAAGATAGCTACTGGCATCCCTGAAAAATTTTGATGCCACGCCCACCCATTCCGCCCCCCGTAATTTTTAATCAGAAAAACGCCTACATCTTTCTCAGCTTTGAGCTAGAGCCACCAAAATTTGCGCCAATATATATGATGACGATCCCCAAAAAACTGCATTAAAACTTTGGTTGCCACGCCCACCCATACCGCCCTAGCCAAGCCCAGCCGCCCCAACTTTTCGTTAAAAACGGGAATGCGTGTATGTTTCATAGTTTTTGAGCTAAACGCCCCCAGCACTCTTCCCCCACCTTTAACAAACTTTGGGCTAGTCTCACTAAATTTGGAAGTAAGATAGCTGGTGGCATGCCCATCTGTATCAGAATTTTTAAGGCAGCTTTCACCCCTGCCGCATCCGTACCAGAGAACTGCATGAGTGCACTGCAACTACAAGTGCACCCAGTAAACACCATGGTGTTTTTGTCACCCTGGTGTCTTAAGACACAGTAAAGACGGGTGAGAGCACACACTCAGCAATAAATGTCGGGTGTGTAGACTCACCCGGGTATCTGTAGGTACCGTATACTTTTTGCATGTGTGCATGAGTGCGAGTAAAGCAAAAAACACTAGCGTGAAGGGGTGGGTGTGAGAGTGAACACGGAATCGAGTGATGGAATGTTCTCGGCGACATTTGTTTTGTGTTGTCTTGTGTGCGTCCTTTGCTTGTTTTTTTTTAAAGTAGCTATAACAAAATAGTAAAAAATATTGACATGCTATAAATTGCGATTATTATTTTATTTTTGAGTATTTATGTATGTATTTAATAAACTAAGGTTAAGGAACTTAAAACTTTTACATATAACTAACAATAAACTTATAGTAAAAATTATCATATTAAGCTTAATCTATTAAATTTTTATAAAAAGAATGTAAAAAAAGTAGGGAATCTACAGATTTCGGTCCCAATCTATTTCTTTTTTCTGTTATGATGTTTCCTGCCAAAGAAAAAACTCGTTCGGCTGCTGCACTACTTGCAGGTATTGATGCATATGAAGCCAAAACACCGTTTTTTGACAAAAATATAACTGAAACACCATGGTGTCAAGTAAAACACCATGGTGTCAAGTAAAACACCATGGTGTTTTACTTGTGTTTTGCGTACCCGAACCTTTTTTGCATGGGTGCCTGTTTTTACTTGTTGCCTGCTGCTACATTCCGTTATGAGTGTAGGTACGTAGGCGCGCGTCATCGGAAAAAAACCCGGGTGAATGAGTGCGCGATGTGCAGGCCACTCGCAACACCCGCTATTTTTTGTGTGTGTGCGCATTGTTACTTTGTTTTGAGGGTGAAGTGTGCCACCGGCACTCATAATTTTATGGGTGTACGTAAGATGCCGAAAAGTGACACCCGTGCAGTTCACTGATCCGTACCCTTTTGCAATCAGGCCTCTTTTTACCGGTTTAAATACTGGTATCGAGTATAGCGCAGTCGATTGCGTCCGACTGCAACGTTTCCAATTGCTTTTTATTGTGGTTTCCTCAGTAGTCCTTATCAAGGGCGTAGCCAGGGGGGGGCAGCTGAGCCCCCCTTGACAAAAATTATATTAAATTTTTTTTTGTTAAAATTCCTTATTCATAAGCAAAAATAATAAAATTTATCGCAGAGTTTGCTCATTGCTTGTTATCGACATTCATATCGAAACTTGCGTCTGATAATTTGGATAAACAATAACATCGCGTACAATTATATTTGGAAAAAACAAAATATGGACATTCATGAGCAGGGTGACCGAATATGGTATTTTATATACTTTTTGGTATTTAATTAGCTCAGATTTTGCCCAATAGTAAAGTTGTGGTATATTGGTATATTATAGTATTTTTGGGAAAAAATTTGGTATTTAATAGTATATTGTTTTCGGTCACACTTTTCTTAAGCTACCAAGAAAGTAGTTGTGTTTAAAATATCTAAAATAGTATGAGCAAACAAAAATACAGGGATGAGTGGGAGACGATGCCCGAAAACAGCAAGTGGCTTGGGAGGAGCGCTAATAAAGAAGACGCCTTCTGCAAGGCAATGTTTCCATTATGAGCAGATTGGCTTCAATCCGTCAGCACGCGGCAACACAGAAACACAAAGAAAAAATTAAATTTTTCTGTGGAAAGTCCAAAGTAAGTGATTATTTAGATTTAAATCACATTCATAAACAAATTTTGAATTACAATTGTAAATTGATCTTTCTTTAATTTGATATATGTATAACTACAAGCTACAAATCAAAGCTAAAGGCTAAAGTACGTGTGAGTTTTGGCTATGCAATTCACTTAACTGCAGCTTTTAGATATGTTTTGCTTTGATTCAGTGCGTGCGAAGAAGGCAGCGATACTACGCTCTTTGTTTGACTTGCAGAGCGCGCGCATACATAAGAGAGTGAGCCGAAATCATCATACAAAAAATACCGATAACGCATTGCGCATAAAAAACTGTTATGCGTGACGTCACATGTGACCGGTTGGGAATGATTTTCATATTGCATACAGATTTGTAGTGGATTTGAATAAGTTACTACTGTTAACAATTTTAAGAACAATTTGTTATTATTGTTTCATCTAAACACTGCACAGCGCATTTTCAATCAATTAATTCACCTTTAACAGTCGTAACTTATTCAAATCCACTACAATGTATGATGCAAGATGTCACATGTGACGTCATCTGCGCAGAAGGTACACCGCTGACTGCGCAATCTGAGTTTCATCGTTCTTAAGCCGAAATAGGTAGCAACGAAGGCGCATGATCGGAGCGTGACATAAAAATAATTGGTCATCCAGCGCCCTACATGAAGAGCGATGCGCGAGCGTGTTCAAGTATAAGCTGCCTCTTTGGGTTTGGGACCAACTGCGCTCAATTTACTTATAGTTCTTATAGTTCATACATACGGACGGACGGACAGACGGACCGAAGGACAGACGCACATGGCTGTATCGACTCGGCTGTTGATGCTGATCAAGAATATATATACTTTATATGGCGTCGGAGAAGCTTCTTTTTGCCTGTTACATACTTTTCCACAAAACAATTATAACCTTTTTTACCCATTTCAGGGTATAAATATAACTGTGAATGCAAAAGATTTGTTGTTGCTGTTTTTGTCTATCGCTTCAGGCTTATTATAATGTATGCACACACGAACTTGAAATAACAAAGGAGGACTAAGAGGAATGCGATTGGCTTAAGAGCATGAAAATGTAATATTGTTCTGTAGATGAGATCGATTCACATAAATAACAGTAACTCTTTCACTTTCAGGGAATTTTAAAATTTTTACTTTAGTGTGCCATTTGCGTATTGCTTCATTTCATTTCTAAAAGTGATACAAGAATGAACGGACAAAATTATTGGGGTGCTTTGCCTGCTGTGGCCCTGCCACAGTTTTATATACATCCGCTGTAGCCACAGCAGCAACAGTTTCAGCTATCTTCCTTCCAAATTTGGTGACACTAGCTCAAAGTTTGATAAAGGTGGGGGAAGGGGGGCTGGGCGCGTTATGGGTGCGTATGTCATTCAAATTATTCTTGCAGATCTTCTTGGGATGTCAATTGCTATCTTCCTACCAAATTTGGTGACTCTAGCTCAAAGTTTGTAAAAGGTTGGGGAAGGGTGCTGTGGGCGTTATGGGTGGGTCTGGCTCCAAAATATCTTTGGGTGTCGCTACCAGTTATGGGCGCGGCATCCAAAGTTTTGATTCAGTTTTTTGGGGATCGTCATCACCTATCTTGGCTCTAGCTCAAAAACTGAGGAAGACATTGTCGTTTTTGTTTAAAAGCTGCGGGGGGCTGGGGGCGGAATGGGTGGGCGTGGCACCAAAATTTTTCAGGGATGCCAGTAGCTATCTGCCTACCAAATTTGGTAACTCTAACTGTAAGGGTGTGCGGAATAGGTGGATTTTGAATTATCGAACTTATCGATTTGCCAGCCCCCCAATCATCGTAGAACCCCAATCTTAAAACTTGATCTGTCCCGGCCATAGATAAAGACATTTGCAAGTCTCTAGCTTGAAGGGCGTGTAAAAAAGTTGGGAACTTACAGACGGACGGACGGAATGACAGACGAACAGACACCATGACGGACATTACACAAACCCAGTATACTCTTTACCTTCGGTATCGAGTATAATGACGCGCTTGATTTTTTACCTCAATGGTGGCGTGGAAAAGACAATATTGCTTTAATAGTTTGTGAAATATTTTTAAATTTATTTATTTTATATCTATCTTCTGTTGCTAAAATTTTTTAAAAACTATCCGCGCAGTGAATTAAGCGGGGCACTAACTAGTATTCAATAAAATGTTATGCAAAACCTTAAGATAAGCTCTTCTCTATTGCATTCTTTTTTAACAGCCACAAACATGCACGCAGGGCTTTTGAAGTTTCATAAGCCCTGGCATAATAATAAAGAGCGGAGCTGCGGAGCTCAACGGTCTCAGTCGGCTACATAAAAACCTTTCTTTTTTTTTATATAAAAACTAGTAAGTGGCCCGCTTACTTCGCTGCGCGGATAGTTTATATAAATTTTAGCAACAGAAGATATAAAATAAATAAATCAGAAAATATTTCACAAAATATTAAAGCAAAGTTAATAACATTCTCTTTTCCACGCCACCATTGAGGTAGAGAATCAGGCGCGTCATTATACTCGATATCGAAGGTATAGAGTATATTGGGAGTATGTCCGTCATGTTGTCTGTCCGTCTGTCTGTATGAACGCAACGTTTTTTCCACTTAATTCAAGCTAAAGGCTTGAAACTCTTCAATTCTCTTTATCTATGGCATAGTAAATTAAAGTGTCAAGATTGGGGCTTTACAAAAACTGGGGGGGCTGGCAAATTGATAAATTAGATAACTCAAAATCCACCTATTCGGCACACCCTTACAGTTAGAGCTACCAAATTTGGTAGGAAGATAGCTACTGGCATCCCCGAAAGAGCCACGCCCACCCATTCCGCTCCCAGCCCCCCGCGGTTTTAAATCAAAAAAGCCTATAACTTCCTCAGTTTTTAAGCTCGATCCACCAAATTTTGCGCCAAGATAAGTGATGACGATCCCCAAAAAACTGCATCAAAACTTTCGATGCCACGCCTACCCATACCGCCCAAGCTAACCCCAGCCGCCCCAACTTTTCGTTAAAAACGGGAATGCGTGTATCTTTCAGAGTTGTTGAGCTAGAGTCTCTGAATTTGGTAGAAAGATAGCTAGTAATGAACCCCAATGATCTGCATTAAAGTTTTGGAGTCACGCCCTCCCTTTCCGCCCCCAGCCCTACCGCAGTTTCAAATCAGAAATGACTTTATCTTCCTCAGTTTTTGAGCTACAGCCACAAAATTTTGCGCCAACATAGGTGATGACGATCCCCAAAAAACTGCATCAAAACTTTGGATGCCGCGTCCATAACTGGTAGCGACAGCCAAAGATATTTTGTAGCCAGGCCCACCCATAACGCCCACAGCACCCTTCCCCAACCTTTTACAATTTTTGAGCTAGAGTCACCAAATTTGGTAGGAAGATAGCAATTGACATCCAAGAAGATCTGCAGGAATAATTTGGACGCCATACCCACCCATAACTCGCCCAGCCCCCCTTCCCCCACCTAAACTTTGAGCTAGTGTCACCAAATTTGGAAGGAAGATAGCTGAAACTGTTGCTGCTGTGGCTGCAGCGGCTGCATATAAAACTGTGGCAGGGAAAGCATATAAAACTGTAGCAGGCAAAGCACCCCAATAATTTTGTATGTTCATTCTTGTATCACTTTTAGAAATAAAATGAAGCAATGCGCAAATGGCACACTAAAGTAAAAATTTTAAAATTCCCTTAGAGTGAAAGAGTTACTGTTATTTATGTGAATTGATCTCATCTACAGAACAATATCACATTTTCATGCTCTTAAGCCAATCGCATTCCTCTTAGTCCTCCTTTGTTGTTTCAAATTCGTGTGTGCATACAACGGCTTATAATAAGCCTGAAGCGATCGACAAAAACAGCAACAACAAATCTTTTGCATTCACAGTTATATTTATACCCTGAAATGGGTAAAAAAGGTTATAATTGTTTTGTGCATAAGTATGTAACAGGCAAAAAGAAGCATCTCCGACCCCATAAAAGGTAGATATATTCTTGATCAGCATCAACAGCCATATGCAATATGAAAATCATACCCAACCTGTCACATGTGACGTCACGCAAAACAGCTATTTATGCGCAATGCGTTATCGGTATTTTGTATCATGGTTTCGGATCACTCTCTTATGTATACGCGCGCTCTGCAAGTCAAAAAAAGAGCGTAGTATCGCTGCCTTCTTCGCACGCACTGAATCAAAGCAAAACATATCTAAGAGGCTGCAGTTAAGTGAATTGCATAGCCTAAACCCACACGTACTTTAGCCTTTAGCTTTGACTTAGTGTGTGCGGAGGAAGTAGGGTTATTGAACTTTATGATTGACATGCAAAGCGCGCACATAAAATATAGAGTGAACGTAAATGAGCAACAACAGAGGAGCATGATCGGAGCGAGATTTGAAATTATCTAATTATCATAAGAGCAACGCGCGCACTCTGTTAAATTTTAAGCGGCTCTTTGAGTTTGGGACGAACAACGTACATAGATTTGTGTAAAAACTAATGTGAACGGCCTTTGCTTGTTCGAAATTGTATATTATTAATGTAAGTTATACGTTTAGTCTAAGTTATATTAGCAGCAAGTATGCAAATCCACCCCCACATTATTTTCTGGTGTGCCAAATTTTTCTGGACGCACCAAGTTTTGCTTAGTTGTTGTTTTTTTAATTCAATGACACAAACAACAGTGATGCCGATTTGGCCTTTTTCCGGAAAGATCTGACATGTTTTTAAGTCCCTTGTCCGGAAAAAATATCAAACATCCCCTATCCGGAAATCTGGCCTTTTTTCAGATTTTATTTGATTCATTTATTTCAAAGTTTTCTTTAAAGACATTGTGGCATCCAATCTATTAAAAATAGCGATCTTTTTACATACTTTGTATGTATTTTCGATATCATTTGTAATCTAATGTACAACAAAAGTGAAAAATAAACTTAAATAATGCCGAAAGATTCGTACAAACAAAAATTTCGTGATTGCTGGCTACAGCAGCCAGATTTTAAAGTTTGGATAAGCCGCGATGAAGCGGACACCAATAAGGAATACTGCAGATACTGCATATGCTTCTTTTTTATTTTCTGGGATTTTTTTGGTTTTTTTTTTTTTTTTTTTGGGATTTTTTGGCTTTTTTTTTATTTTTTGGCTTTTTTTTTATTTATTGGCTTTTTTTTATTTTTTGGCTTTTTTTTTTATTTTTTTTGTCTTATTTTTATTTTGTGGCTTTTTTTCTATTTTTTGGTTTTTCTTATTTTTTTTTGGCTTTTTTTATTTTTTGGCTTTTTTTTTATTTTCTGGGATTTTTTGGCTTACTGAACAATTTGCACGATGTTTTATCGAGTTTGCAAATTTCTTATTCACACACATGCTGGACGCTGGGACTGTTCCAATTGCCGCCGCATCTTCCGGGTGGACGACGCTAATAGCTACTCGCGTCGTAAATCAATTGTCAAAGGCACACAAATTTGAAAAAAAAAACAATGTGCACTGTGCGAAAAGATTCATGTACATAAAATATTGAAAATTATTTTCAAGCGCATTGTTCACTTATATGTGAATGCACTTATTCATTAAGAAGCGGAAATCCGTTTCTTTTTTGCAAGTGTACGAACCTATTTTACTTGTTCGAAATTGTATATTATTAATTAAGTGTGTTACGTTTAGTCTAAGTTATATTAGCAGCAAGTAGGCAAATCCACCCCCACAACATACATATGTATTTTGGTGTGCAAAATTTTTCTACACGGACCAAGTTATGTTTTGTTGTTGTTGTTGTTTTTTTAAATCAATGACACCAACAAAAGTAGCAGTGCGGGCCCAACAACAACACTTACAACAACAACAAACGCTACTTGGGTCGTAAATCAATTGTCAAAGGCACACAAATTTGAAAAAAAAAAACAATGTGCACTGTGCGAAAAGATTCATGTACATAAAATATTGAAAATTATTTTCAAGCGCATTGTTCACTTATATGTGAATGCACTTATTCATTAAGAAGCGGAAATCCGTTTCTTTTTTGCTAGTGTATGAACCTTTTTTTTATGACTTTGCTTGTGCGACGCGAAGGCGTCACTGCGCATTTGTTTTGTTTTTGTATTCTCGCTCGCGATCAAACTCTCAGCTTGTGCGACAAACAGGCGGCAGTAGTGGAATGGGTAATTTGTTTTGTTTTTGGAGTGGGTAAAAGTGCTCCAAAATGTATGGGAGGTACTCGAAGGAGTTGTCCAAAATAAAATTCCTTTCTTAGGTCAAACAGAATACCTGCATAAAAAATTGTGTGAAAATTTCAGCCTTCTAGCTCTTTTCGTTAAGGCCGATATGCTATCCATTTTAACGCGGACGAACTCTTTTATATATAGAGATTAAACTGTGACAAAATCAAATTTGCAGGTAAAACTGGCTTGTTATAACAGACAAGTTAATGAAGGCCAAAACAATTCATATTGCTGATTGACTGACAAATTAAGATAATCAGAGCGGTAATTTGTAGTTTTGCTACTTCTACCAAAGACAATAGAGTATACAAGATATTGCAATTGGTAATACGAAGAAGAACAGTTATTTCGTCTCATGCCCCGGGACCTAGGCATAGCGGTACTTTTCTATGTTCTGCCTGTGCGTGAGCGCGATAGCGGATAGCATGTGCAGCCGTTCTTGTTTCAGCACTCAGAAAAGGGTCAAAATGTGTCGTGTGCGTTGTTTACATTTCTTGCTTTGCCTGCCTGTCGAGATTTTTGCTATTTTTTGTTATTTCTGTCGTTGTCTGTCTCTTTCTCATTTGAACTACTGAATACACTTTCGAAATTTGTGTGCATCTTTGCTAAACTGCGTGGCATAATTCTTGGCTAGTGTCATAGAACTAAAAATTTTAAAGAGTATGAATGACCAGCAATTTTCAAACTGAAATTTGGCTGTTTGTGTACATCTATGCATATTCAAATTCAATGTGTGTGTGTGGCAATTGTATATCATTTATTGACTTGCCACAACTTTAATGATTTGACAATTTAGGAAACAGCTAGAGAAATTCATACAAAATGCATTGCTATTATTTCTTTTATTTTATTTTTAAAATATTTTTAAATTATTCAACAATACTTTTTTTAAACTATAAAATTAATGTATATTTGAAAGCACAAAATATTATTACGAACACCAATAATAATATTTTGTGCTTTCAGCTAGCATTCTATCTGTTTCATAAATTGTCAAATCATTAAAGTTGTGGCAAGTCAATAAATGATATACAATTGCCACACACACACATTGAATTTGGATATGCATAGATGTACACAAACAGCCAAATTTCAAGCCACAAGTAAGAGAAATAGGATCACATGTTTGTTACCTAACTAGCCAGATGCACGCTGTGCCTTACAATGTGACCAAATTTTTTTTTGACAAAAATACCAAAATATGCTCGATACCAAGTATTTTTACTCGATTCTTTGGAAAATTTTACAGCACTATAACTTCAAATTTTTTGCCATTTTACTACAGTTTTTTTAGACATACCCAGGGGTATAGTAAACGTCGTACATTTTTTCTCATGTATTTTGTTTTTTTTTTTTTACACTTTTGAGTTTACGACTTTACGCCTTACGATTTTACTAGGACTTGTGAATACCCCCAATGTTTAGTCTGACGACATTGAAAAAATTCTCACACAATATGCAAACATTCATTTGGTGAAATGACAGTGTATAGACAACACTCTTGTTTTTTGGGCCGAAGTGGCAAAATATAAAAACTCTGCAGGAAATAACACGTTTTGCCAGCTTGCCACGTTTGCTCTCAACATTTTGTCGCTGCCATACTCGAACGCAGAGGTGGAGCGTGTGTTTAGCCAGGTGAGCTTAATAAAAACGAAGCTGCGGAATTCTCTCCAAATTTCAACGTTAAAAGCTATTTTGTCCATACGGTAAGACTTGTTGTTTATTATATTATAATATAAAAGATAATAGAAATTTTTACATCTAATAGCCTATTTCCATTGCTCAGTAACTGTTAAATTTAACAGTCAGTTACGAAAGTTGTTTCCATTGCTCTGTAACTGAACCTCAGTTAATGAATCAGCTGTTCGGTCCATCTGAAAATAGCCAAGGCATGGAAAGTTTTGGGAGCTGGGTATGCCACAAAATAGTGATGATTTTTTCAAGGACAATTTGTGGATGGAGCAAGCAAGTTTTAATATCTTTCTGGAGCGCTTGCAATTGAACTGTCGCTCCATCCACGTCCCGCATTCTCTGCCACTTTTGCAAATACGTGGGAGTTTCTCTGCATTAAGTTCTCCTCCCACAACTCCATAAACAAGTTCTCCATACCCTGCTCCCAAATAATATATTTTTTTACGCGCATCCATCTAAAAAAGAAGTATATTAATTATTTTAAAAATATATTACAAAATTGCGCTTACATTTTCAATGTTCAATCATCTGTTTTGTAACTTTTTCGATGAAACATCGCGATGTTTTATCGAACATGTGTTCAAATGAACTGGTTTCTCTTCAGTTATGCTTCAGTTAATATTTACGGTCAGTTTTACTTCAGGTAATTTTTTATGGGAGAATATATGCAAACTGAACTTCAGTTAATGTTAACTCACTGTAAAATGAATAACTGGACAGTGGCTATAAGATTCGGATTACGTCGACATAACAAATACTACGGTATACTCGAGAAATTTTTGAGAATTATTGGCACAAGTGCAGATTAATTTGAAAAATAAAAAGACGCAGAAGACGAAGAAAAAGATATTATCAACGCAGCTATGAAATTATTATAATATTTATTTAGCGAAATACAAACTTCTAACGAAAAGCGATGTTAATTTCTGTCTTCTTTTTCTGTCCTTATTAAATTATTTTCATCCGTTTTTAGTCCTTATTTTTGGTCGATCTATCCTTTTTTGTAATCGATAGTTGGCAGCACTGATATTAACCATTAACCGCTGGTCGCGTTCACCAGGAAAATAATCGGCAGCATATAAATGATTCTGAAGCAAAACGACCTGGTGAACGCAGCCATTGTTTTTGTGATATATATGAAGCGTTTTTTTTTATCGATATAAACGATTCTCAAACAAATCGAAGCTATTGCTATTCAATTATCTCTAGCCGAAGGCGTTTACCGTAAAAAGGAATTGTGTGAAAAATATAGAATTTTAGATCAAATATGGGCTCTATATCGGATTTTGGACAAATTGCACTAAAATGGGATCCAAAAAATTTAGAAATTCGTACCATGTCGGTAGAGAAAACCTTAGAGCCCTTGGTTCTTCAAGTGACAACGCTTGTGAACACGAAAGGTCCCAGTAAAAAGAAAAAAGGTAAGACACTTACATAGTTAAATGTGTATTGCATTACTTAAACTTAAGTTACCATAATATTCAAGTGCATTATGCATTATGCATTATGTTGTGTATAAGTACACAACTAAACTTGCATAAAATGTACGCATTATTGTAGGTCAATTTTTAGTTACATGTTATATATGTATGTAGTTAAGAACTCGATACAAATTTATGTACATATGTATATGTTTGTATGTATATGTACATTTGCATATGCGTATCTGTATCTATATTTACTACCGAACACCAGCCCTTAAACAGAAAAACTGGTTGCAGACTAGTCAGTAATTATTTCTTGTTAGATGCCTCGTTTATGTTTACAAAAAAGTTTTTATTTACACGACAATGCCCCTAAAATTTCCACCACCATAACTCTGCGTAGGTGCACAAATACATAGCTCTACGAAGTCAAAGTTGGTTCTTTGGAGTTCAAACAACCAAAACTTTAACTAGCAGTAGCAATAGTTTAAAGTTAAATTATTAAAATTGAAAAGAACGAATTTAAAAATCGCTTAAATAGGTAATCGAATAACTTGGAAATAAAATTATAGTGAAGCAATTGCAAAAAAACTTGAAAGGCTTGAGTCACCAAATTTTTTAGGAAATTGTTTTGGAAAAATTTTGATCCCATGTCCACTCATACCGCCCGCATTTGAATATCGGAAATTTGTAAGATATAGTTATTAAATTTGGTGGCAATTTAGCTTGCGATGTCCCCAAAGATGTTCATCAAACTTCTCTTCTTACCAACCGTTATTGATTTGATATCAAAGTAAACCGCAACCGGTTGCGTCCGGCTACAACGCACAGTGGGGCCTTTGCTCATTTAGCTTATCAAAAATCATATCTTCTAAACTAATGAAGCGATTTCAAAAATTTAAAAAGCAATTAATAGATGACTTTTCAAGCTTTAAAATGAATGTTCGCCAAGAGTGCTAGGTGTCCGTGGTGCTTAAATATTCAAGGTCAAAGTCAAGAAATATTTCCAGCACATTTTACCTGTAAAATTCCAATTAAAAACGTTTGTTTTTAATCATAACTGAAAAT
The DNA here is from genome assembly GCA_018901835.1 of Scaptomyza graminum. Lineage (NCBI taxonomy): Eukaryota > Metazoa > Arthropoda > Insecta > Diptera > Drosophilidae > Scaptomyza > Scaptomyza graminum. Next base: position 198,285 of record JAEIFL010000294.1, read on the forward strand.
TTTGTATAACTTCAATGACTATATCGCATTTTTTGTTGTTTTTATTCGATTTTCTAACTTAAATACATAAAATTTAAATTCTTATTTTTGGGTGATTTTTTGAGGTTAATTTTTAATATTTGCTATCGATGGCTGATTTTCAACCAAATAATCATCAACATTAATGCTAAGGTTAACATCTAATAAACTCAACATTTCGGAACTATTTCATATTTCTCCTTAGTCAGTCCCAAGTCCATAAATAGGGAAAACGCTTCTTCGTGAGTGTACTTAATTCCGACTGAGTTTGGAGGCGTGGGAATACTTCCCTTAATCCTATGCAGCCGTAAAGGACTGGCGACCTGCACAGCTTTCGTAATTGTCGCTCTTGCCCTCTCTTGTTCCTTCATATACTTGGATGAAAGTGCTTCCGACAGATGTTCAGTTGTTAAGCTATCCGTAGCATCCTCAAGCTTACGTTTCCTTGTAACACATGAACACTCCTCCATACTTTTTTGCGGCCTTCCTCTTCCTCGGCTAGTCGATGGGTAAACTTCTTCCTGTTCTGAATATCCGAATGTTGTACATTCCTCCAACCAATTTTCATGCTTTTTTAGGAAAGCCGACATGTTTCTATTGGCCAAGTTTCATTTTCGCTTCAAGTTAGCGTGAATGAATTTATTTTGTGTCTGAAGCGCACAGCTAGCGTTTTCGAGTACGCCAATCTCTTTAAGCAATGCCACTTGAAAATCGTTAATATTTTCAGAAGCACGAAAAACTTCAAAAATCTTTGAATTTTTTAAATCCATTATTGCGCTTATTTATCAAAATTTCGTGAATTATATTGAAAAATACTATTCAATCTGAAAATTTCTTATTGTTCGCAGCAATAAACAACAAGTGTTTCCTCTTATGAAGTTATGAAATAACTGTTGCCATCAAGTGACATATTTTGCACTTTATACCATATTTTTGAGTTAGCTAGGTAAGCAAGCAAAATTGGTATAACCCTTTTCCAATTAGCTAGGTAAAAAACAATATATACCTAAGGTATTGATTTACATTAAAAATAGGTAAACGGAGAAATACAGAAATTAAAAAAAAAAATAACCTGTAGTACCGCAACTTTCCATCAACTACAATTATATTTACCTGCCTCCTCAGACCTTTTCCATTCAGGTAATTAGAAAGGATAGGAAGAAAAAAAGGATTAGAAGGGATATATATAGACAGGTAGTACTTATAATACAACATTTAGAAATGTTGTCAATAAACAGCACACACGCTACAGCCAAATTTGTATGCGCTCTTCTTCTTCCTTATACCTGCCGCGTGTTTTTAACTCGAGGTATCCCTAGTTTTTTGGCTCGCGTTTCCAAAATGCAGATTTTCGCAGATTCTGACTATATACATATGAAAGGTATATATTATAGCTTTCAAATGCATGTAATCCCACCGTGACTCTGAGAGATACTTTTTTGTTATAGTCCACGAAAGTTCAAAAAATGCCAAAATTTAGTGTATTTTTTAAACGATTCTAATTTAATAAGTATTTCAGATATATTTAAACTGTATACAGAAAAAGACTGAGATTGAACATACTTTTCAGATAAAAAAAAGATCGAAGATCGGTTGTGTACGTCGCCCAATATTCAGTTCGAAAGTGGTAAATTTCTGTAAAAATTGTCATTTTTTCGTACTCACGTAAAATTTCTCAACTTTGAGGAGCTCTACCACCCATAATTATTAGCCGATTTAAAAAATCTTTTGGATCCATAATCTTTGAAGTATTCTCTATCGATTACATATTTCACTTTTGCCAAACGCGTTCATGAAAAAAATGATTTTTGATAAGCTATCCGAGAAAAGGCCCCACTGTGCAACGTTACCAATTTTTAAACATGTCTGTTAGTTCGACTCCGGTCGACTTCAAAATTTGAACAAGTGCATCGATAAAATACTATAATTTATTAAGAAGTCTATGTTCTGCCAGGACTGCCAGGATAAAATAAAAAATATAAAAGAAATTGCTTGTTCTGTAGAAGTAAACTGCTTGATTGACATAATTAATCTGCTTGATTGACTTAAGATTTAGAGTTCTAGGTATAATTGATTAGTTCATTTTATTTTCGGTGTGCTTGGTGTCGTTGTTGCGCGTGGTGGTGTCAGTTCGCGTGGCGGCGTGCGTGCGCGTGGTGGCGTCGGTTCGCGTGGTGGCGTGCGTTGTTCTGCTGGTGGCGGTGTGCATTCGCGGATCGAAAAACCTTCCGCCCCCGCCCGACCCCCCCACTCCCACTAGCACCCCAACAGCAACGTAACCGCCAGGACCCCATTTAAATTTTTGTTGGGCGTCGACACGGTGGGGCCGCGTATGCCCCCTCCTCCGCTTCCGGGGCCTTCTCCTCGTCCTCCGATTCTGACGAGATGGAGATCACCTCATCCTCGATATTTTCCCCGCGTGGATAAGGTGATGGCGGCCGCGCAGGGCGCCACTCCGGCGGTGGCGAATCGGGCAACGTTGGTGACGGCACTCGCTCGGGGCTATCCGGGCCCACTTGGTTATCCTCGGGAGTTGGTGGCGCCTCCGGGTACCACATCCGGATCCACTCCGGGTTCACCTCGATGAACCGGGCCTCGTCCTGGATTGGCGGCGTCACCACCTCCCGCGGACGATCCCACTCGTCGCTGTCGTGGTCCAAATCACGCTCGTGCCGCCACGCCTCGTGCTCCAACCGCCGTGCCTCTAGGCGTTCGCGTTCCTCCCTCGACTCAATAATCGGTGAAGCCCTTAGCTCCAACACGTCAGGCGACGAATCCCGCTCCTTTGTGACCCTGGGATAGGGCTGACCAGCCCAGCGTCCTCGACGCGCGACGTTGCGCCGCCCTCCTTCCTGGACACCCATGGTGGCCGCGTCAACCACACGCACACCTTTCGCCTGCCCGCGAGGATGCACGCGTGGGTCACGGCTTGGCCCATGGGCCGTCCGTCCTCCAATGTTCTGGCTGCTTCCGTTGTCCATTTTTCAGGTATGTACTTACGTTTCGTTCTTAATTTGAAAGAGCCGATTTCCTCGTGGTCGACTCCTTTTATACCTTTTTCTTGTGCGCAAACGCGCCAGTATTAGTGCGAAACGTACGGTATTCTTCCCGTCGCGGCTGCCATGTTTGTCAGCGCTCTCCGCGCATTATTGCGGTTTATCTTGTGTCTCGTTTGTGGCAGCGTGCCTGTTCGCACCAATTTCGCCGCTGTCAGGCCTGGCTCGCGGTTTCAAGCTAGGCCCTGTTAACTTTTTTTTTTTTTTTTTTTTTTTTTTTTTTTAAAAAAAAAATTTATTAACATTAAAATTTTTATTATTGTTATTTTGTTTTTATATATTACGCCTGACATGTAATACCTTACATGTTCATTATTACTAATTCTTCTCTAAACAAAATAATTAATTTTTATAAAAACATTTCCCTTTTCAGGAAGCAATGGGCATTCAGGTGAGTAAATGAAGTACGTCCTACACTGCAACCATTAATCACTCCTTTTTCATTTCAGATTATTTTTTTTCTATTACGTGTATATATTTTTTTTTTATAAACATACGACTAGGCTGTTCCTTTGTCCGCTTCACCTCCATGAGGTTTAATATCGCATATGTGCGCTGTCCTTAACTTCTCCCCTGCTTTGCCTTGCAATTTGCAGATTACCGGCGACACAAAGTTTACTATCGTGTAGGGTCCAGCAAATTTCGGGGCAAGTTTGGCAGCGAACCCTTCGGCTGCATTCGACAAGTGGTGCTGCTTCACCCACACCTTGTCACCTACAGAGGGTTTCCACTGCCGTCTCCGTAGGTTGTAGTACCTCGCCTGGTCCTGAGCGGCCTTCTCCAAACTCCTGCGCACCAATTCAAAAACCTCTTTCAGTTTTTGCGCGTTTTCGCTGGGTGTTTGCGTTGGTAGACCCGTTCCGAGTGCAAGGTTGTCGTACAATGCATTTGGTAGCCTAGGTTCACGCCCTTGCGTGACATACGCTGCACTGTAACCTGTAGATGCTGATACGCTGGTGTTTACGGCTAGTGACAATTCTGGCAACAATTCGTCCCAGCATCGCTGGTTATCCTTTGTATATTGTGCAATCATTGTTTTCACCGTGCGGTTCGCGCGTTCCGTGGGGTTTTCCTGCGGCGTGTAAGGTGCCGTGAATTGCTGGCGCACTCCTAATTCCTCGAGAAAGCGCTTGAAAGCTTTACTCGTGAATTGAGTACCATTGTCTGTTATGAGAACTTTTGGCACCCCAAACCGTGCCAAAATCCTCTCTCTAAATCCTTTTTGTAGCGTGGCTGTGGTAGCACTCCTTAGCGGTACCAACTCAGTCCACTTAGAAAATCTGTCGAAAAATACCAACAACATCGAGTTCCCATGTTTTGACCGTGGTAGTGGTCCGACGAAATCAGCGCACACGGTACTCCAAGGCTCTTCTGGGATCTGTGTCAGCATTTTGCCTGCCGCAGCCACTTGACTCGGCTTGTATTGCTGACATGTTTCGCAGTTGTGTACATATGTACGCACGTCTCTAAACATGCCCGGCCAGTAGTAACGTGTCGCTACCCGAGCTATGGTTTTCCGACTTCCCAAATGACCCGCTGTGGCCGCGTCGTGGTTTTCTTGCAAGACCCCTTTTCTCTTACCGCTGGGTACACACAGCTTCCATGCTTCTACGTCCCCACCTCCGGCACGGTGCGGTATATGACGATACAAATTTCCGTCTTCTTCTACGTAGTCCGGGTATTTCTCGGGTCTTTTTGCTATTTCCTTTTTCAATTTTTGGATCCATGCGCAGCTTGCGTTCTCCGATGCCATCCCTTCTTCCGTAGTAATTTTAGTAAGGCCGCATGTCTCCGGCAGCGGCTGTCTTGAAAGTGCATCGGCGACGACATTTAGGTTGCCCTTTCGGTATTTGACCTCAAAGTCGTATTGTTGCAGTTCAAGTGCCCAACGCGCTATCCTGCCAGATGGACTTTCTATTGAGTTTAGCCACTTCAATGCCATGTGGTCTGTTATAACCACGAAATGGTAGCCCTCCAGGTATGGTCGTAGGTGTCTGATTCCCCAAACTATTGCTAGACACTCCTTTTCGGTGGCCGAATAGTTACGTTCGGCTCCGTTTAGTGATCTACTGGCGTATGAAATTACCTTTTCACCTTGCTCCGAATGTTGGGTTAATATTGCGCCCAGGCCATAGTTACTAGCGTCCGTCTGTAAACAAAATGTTTTTGAAAAGTCTGGACATGCCAATACTGGGGACTGAGTCAGCTTCCCCTTGACTGTTTCAAAAGCCGCTTGCTGTTGCTCAGTCCAATCCCATTTTGCGCCTTTTTTTAACAACGAGTTCAGTGGGTGCACTGTAGTTGCAAAATCTGGTACGAAGCGTCGGTACCAATTGGCCACGCCCAAGTATTGCCGTAACTCTTTCGGATTGGCTGGGGGTTTCAACTCTGCAATCGCCGCAACCTTTCCCGGATCTGTGCAGATCCCTTCATCTGTGACTCTATGGCCCAAATACTTCAACTCCTTTTTGAAAAAGTCGCATTTGTCCACGTTGATCCGCAGATTTGCTGCCCGCAACCGCCGAAATACCTCTTTTAGATTTGCCATGTGTTCCTCTAGCGTTTTTCCGATGACTATAATGTCATCTAAATATGCAAACGCGTGTGGCATCATCTCTGGGCCAATGACACGGTCCAAAGCCCTCTGGAAAGTTGCTGGTGCAGAGTGTAACCCGAATGGCATCACTTTCCACTGGAACAATCCTTTACCTGGGACTGTAAACGCCGTCAGTGGTCTGCTTGATTCTTCCATGGCTATCTGCCAATACCCGTCTTTTAGATCCAAGCTAGTGATGAAATGTGCCTCACGTAGCTGATCTAAAATATGAGTCACCCGTGGCAGTGGGTACGCGTCTTTGACCGATCTGCTGTTAAGCTGTCGAAAATCTACGCACAGCCTCCATTTCCCAGTTTTCTTTTTCACCATCACTATTGGTGCGCTGTGTGGGCTGTTTGAGGGTTCAATGCAACCTTTTGCCAAAAGCTCATCCACTTGTTGGTTTATTTCTGCCTGCATTTTTGGATTCTTTGGGAAATATCGCTGCTTTATGGGTCTATCGTCGCTCATCACGATTTTATGCTCCGTTATTGGCGACGTTCCCTTAAGCTGCCCAAATGCTGCAATTTCGCGCTGCAGAAACTCCTCGATTACCGGATTCTCATGGTAGCTCTTGGTGACGTTTTCTGTGTTGTTATCATGCACACCTGTATCGAGCTCGGTTGATGTCTGGACAACTGCCACCGACAGCCTCTCCTCCAGATGTTCAACCTTGCGTCGACGTGCGGGGATGGTGACCACCAGTCCCCCACAATGTAATACCGTGCCCATGCCAGTTAGAAAATCCCAACCCAACACCAAATCGTCAATGACACCCGGCATTATCAGTAGCGCTGTTTCCAAGCTACGATGTCCCAGTTTGACGACCACGTCCATTTGCTCCGAGATTCTATTGTTATGACCGTCTGCCAATCGTACTTGTCGGCTTGCGAAGCTCCTTCGGCCTACATTTTCCAGTCTACGAGCTAGCTCTTCGCTAATAAAGCTACTTGTAGCCCCTGTGTCAATTGTAGCCTTATATTGACTATCGCCGATCCACACGGTGGCAGTCAATTGCGTCCCTTCGTCTTGCAAGTTTCCGATTAGTGTCTGGGGGCAGCCCTTGGCGGCTCCCGCTCGCCCCTCGATGGCGGACGCCGCTGGCCGTTTCCCGACTGACAACACAGTGCCGTGCGTTGACCGATGCGACCGCACACCCAGCAGAATTCCAACATTGGATTTCTGCACTCTATCGCCCAGTGTCCTTCCTGTCCACACACACGACATGCCCTTCCTGGGTTGCTAATGTGTGTTCTAGCTTCGTTTTGCTGGGTTCTAGGTGTTGGTCTTGGTATTTCGGTGGTCTCTCTACCTCCGTTGTAACGGTTCTGCTCCTCCATGGCCATAAATCGCGTACGATTTGGACGTCCCTGATTGTTTTCGCGAGCGTTTTGGTGTGTGTCCCTGTGTTGTTGTGGCTGGTTTTGCTGGTGCTGGTTTTGTAATTGTTGTGGCGGGTGCTGGGTTCTTACGCTATGTAATCGCAGATTTTCTCGATCTTTTTCCAATTCCTCGAACTCTTCTGCCAACTGCATCAGTTCGAACAGAGTCGAGAACTGGTTTGGACGTGCGTATCCGCGCAAATCTGGGAGGCTGTTGTTATATATTGTCCTTATCTCCTTTTCCGAGGGAAAGCGCAACGGCCTCATCAGCGTCTGCATTTCAACCATGTAAATCTTGAACGGTTCTCCCAGAGCTTGCCGTCTTCTGCGCACTTCGTCTTCTAGGTTTTCGAAGTAGTCTCTTGGCAGGAAATATTCTTGGAAACTCGAGACGAATGCTACCCACGTGGTCCAATGCTGATTATTTGCGACATACCATTTCAATGCCATTCCTTTAAGTAGCTCCGGCATGGCTCTTGGAATTAAATTTAAATTTAATCCGTACGTGTCTGCCGACCATTCTACCTGCTCTAGGAATTCGAGTGGCTTTGATAGGCCGTCAAATCGAAAGCTCCACTCTCGCACTTGTTTGGCTACTTTTTGGTATTCGTTTGCCAAATTCGTGGTTCGCTCTTGCGTACGATTGTGGCTAGGCTCCCGTGGCTGTACGACCGACCCCCAGGGTGATCGGCGGGCTTCTTGCGCGTCCCGCGCCCGGGCTGCAGCGCTGGTGCTTGGGAAGCTTAGCCGCTCTACGTTTATTCCAACCAACTCCTTTTCATCCTCCTCCTGAACGCCGAGCATCAGTTCGAACTCCTTACTGGGTGAGTTTCGACCGTGTAGCTTGGCCAGTTCGTTGATGCGAATGCTATGTGGAAGAATGTTTTCGTTTTGACTTACCCAGTCTCCGAATTGTCTTCTTAGGACGTCTACCGTACCAGACAGCTCCAAACCGAATTCCGCACCATATTTTAAAACTTCTTCCTTTTTAAGGTTATACACCCACGCGCGCACCATTTTAAAGTTAATTTATACGTATATTTTTAACAAAACTATGTGTTATTGCCGTAGATCCACAGTTGGGCGCCAGTTGTAACGAACCAGAGGCTGTCACGGGTTTTTAGCTGGGCTAAACTCTCGCGGTGCTGAGGGAACGTGCCAACAAATTTGTATTTGTGGCGGCTACGACAATAAGAACACAATTGTTTATAGTTTAATACGTATATTTCTCAGAGACCAAACTCTGGCACTTATCTTTGTACAATGGTCGATTTACTTAATATTACACAGTGTTTCCTTAACTCTTTGCAAAACCCTTGTTAATCGGCTTTTATCCTGCAATTATGGTGCTCCAGCAGCACCAAGCACCAGGCTCAGCTGTTCGCCTACTCGACAAGGTTTTTAGCACGCGACGCCAGACTCGCCAGGACCACTTTTGGTTTCCTTGTCACCGCAAGGATTCCACCAAAAGCTCTCCTACTCTCAGGCTCTGCGTTTTGCTGCACCTGTCTTTCGCCAGGCTAGCTAATTTCGGCACTTGGTTTTAGCTTGGATTGTACCCTTGCACAATTCAACACTACACAAGGCTTTGCTAGGTTAAGTTCGCACAGTTATATTATATTTTAAGACCCTCTAGAAATCCTTATTTCTAGGCGAGTCCTTGCTCGGTCTGTTTCTTAGACTTTATCTTAAATAATTCACACAACGCACGTTGCCTCGTGACTTTCGATTTTCGCACTTCGTAGTTTAAATAACGCGTCTCGTGTACTCTTGTTTCAACTGCCCCGCGTTGTCGCAACCGGCTCCTTTTATATCTTCCTGCTGCCGTGCTGGACCGGGGCCTGTCAGCGCCGTCAATGTCAAATCAAGGGCAAAGGTGGCGTGATCGTTCCAGAAACGTCTGCCTAGCAACAACGGTTCCTCGCTGTTACTGATCACGCCTGCCGTTGGTATGACAGAGACCACTATCCTCCGACAGCGCACTGTTCACACACCAACGGCGCTTCGCCCGCAATTACGGTACGTGTTTATATGACCCCTAGTAGTCAAACACGTACCTTAGCGCTGACACCCTGTGCCAGAGCGAGACAGCAAGCGAATTCGCCGCAACTCAGGTCCGGTTGCGGTAACTCAAACCATAAACGTCTGCGAGGCGCCATCATTCATTATGGCTCCTCTATTTT
>JAEIFL010000002.1:0-175000 GCA_018901835.1 Scaptomyza graminum
ACTTTCATTAAAAATCTTTTTTTGATTTTTTTTTTTTGTTAAAACAAAACTCCCTTTTAAATTTAAGATTGATATATTCTATTCAACATCTAGGATAATTGAATATTTGTTTTCATTTGGAAGTTCTCATCACAAAATGCGAAAGTAGTAGGGAATTGCCGGCTCTACGCCAATTTATGACCTTTTTTTTGACCGTTTTATTACCCCCCATTCAATTTTATGACCCCTTTTTTACACTTTTATAACCCCTAACATTTAATTTCCCATGATCTTGCCTTTCCCCCACACCCCCTTCCCTTTTTAAAATTAGACTAGGTATTAAAGACAAAGGAATGACATTCATAGGCCACATTGAAATTATCAACAGCATCCTTGAGAATCAGTGATCATAGGATCTGGTGTCAAGTGTGCTCCTGTTTAAAAAGCTTTGCCTTGCACACGTGCAACGCGTGGTGTGCTCTTAAAAACTGCTCTAATAAATGTTATCCATCTAGGCACTAAGTTAACGGCGAGAGCGCTGATAGGTTCAGGCTCGGAAGCCACTTTCATTTCAAAAGGGATTGTTTGACAAAATCGAAATGCCTTTCCAAAGGGTTGAAGTCAACGTTTCAGGGCTCAATCAAGCGGTTGCAGCCCAACCCCGGAAGCTATGCCATTTCCATGTTGGGTCTCCTCTAAGGCCTAGACTTCAAATTAAAGTTTCAGCATATGTGATTCCAGAGTTGTCGGGAAATTTGCCGTCATACTCACTTCCTCCAACCTTACTAAAGGATCTACCAGACTTCCAATTGGCAGATCCGTTATTCTTCCAAAGTGCACAAATATATGTGCTTTAAGGGGCGGATATCCTTCCGTCCATTTTCCAGGGAGCTTCTGGTCCTAATGTCTGTGGCAAGAGACGGTCTTTGGCTGGATACTCACCGGCTCGATCTCAAAGACCACACCTGATTCCATCTCGTCCTTTTCTACACGCATTTCTGTAAAGTCCGAGTCGCGGTTAGAGCATCTTCTTACAGAATTTTGGGAGGTGGAGGATCTACCAGCGAGACCAGTTAAAGAGTCTGATTCCTCTTGTGAGAAGAACTTTTTCGAAACGACCACAAGAAATGAGCAGGGCAGATATGTAGTGACGCTTCCATTTCGCGATCAAACAAACGTTTCATTTAAAAAATCTAATTAATTGGGTTGAAGCCTAAGCCTTAGGTTCTATGGTTCGAAATGCATTGTTTATGCATGTTTATTTGTTAAAACTATCGATTATTATCGATGGTTTTGCAGAAACAATCGCCTACTATCGAGGGCAATGACTATCGATGGTTTGCGATCTCTACCAACCGGTCATATTTCGAACAATGTACCGAACATGATATGAAAAAGCGAGTGCGGAGCTTAAATAAACTTGATGACTATTATCGAGAAGAAAAATAAATATTAGAAATAATAAGTAGTGCTGGGAAAACATCGGAGCACTATCGATATTATCGATAGTGAGCAAAATTTTCAACCATCGATTGTTGATTTTTGCACTATCGATGTTTTGAGAAAATTTTCCATCTCTTTACATTTTATGCGTGGCTGATTTGGAGTAAGTAAAATAAGTCGGAATTAAATAAATTTACTAATATTCTTTAATTCATTAGTTGAATAATAATAATTGGTGTTGGTGTTCGGAAGGTCGCAAGGATGGATAAGTTCGTTGGGAACAGAAACAAAGGTAATTATAACTTACAATTATTGTCGTTTGAAATTGCATATTAATTTTTTGTGTATGTGTGTATGTGCTTATAGAAAACAACATGGCGAGCGCTGCATGTATAAATGGTTCGAACGAGGAAATCAGCAACAAAAATAAGTTTGGAAGATCGGAAGTGTGGAATTTTTTTAACAAAATAAATGGTTCAAATGCTAAGTGCAAAGCCTGTGGGAGAGTTTAGAAGACTTGCGGTAACACGTCAAACCTCAGGGATCATCTTCGGCGATTGCATCCAGATATAAAGTTATCAGATCTAAGAGAGCTACCTAAGTCTCCTGGCAGTATTTTGTCGTTTTTAGAAAAAAAGTACGATAAAAGTTCTGCACGTAAAATACTGATAGACAAAACGGTTTCCGAGTTCATTGCATGTAGCATTCAACCATTCACCCTCGTTGAAGAGAAGAGTTTCCGTAAATTAATGAAAGTGATGGACCCCCGCTATGAATTGCCATCTAGGAAGACTTTGAAGCATGTGCAGATGGAAAATTTGTTTATTGAAATGAAAGCTAAGTTGTGTACCACTTTGGATAAAGTTGAGCATCTTGCAATTACGACCGATCTGTGGACTTCACGAAAAAGTGTATCATTTATCACCATCACATGTCATTTTATCGATGATGATTATGTTTTACGTTCAGCTGTGCTTTCTACAAACCTTTTGCTTAATGAAACAAACCATTCAGCAAAAAATATTGGTGAAACAGTGCGCTCGATTTTAGATAGTTGGCAAATTTTCAACAAAGTCAACGCAATTGTAACCGATAACGATAAAAACAATGACAAAAATGTGCGAGAATATTCAGAAACGAAATCTGCCTTGCTTCGCTCATACGCTTAACTTAATTGTACAGGAAGCTCTTAAGATGGATGGTATACATTCCCTGGTTGAGAAGTGCAAGCTCATTGTTAAATTTTTCAAACAAAGCAACGTCTCATATGCAAAGCTAAGAAATGCTCAGCAGCCAGGAATGGTGTACAGCTTAAAGCAAGAAGTCCCCACCAGATGGAACAGCGCACTTGCTATGATTGAACGAATAATCCTCATCAATGAAGTACTTGGAAAAGTTCTACTAAGCATACCAAAAGCACCTGCACCTCTGACGGCGGAAGAAGTTTCTATTTTAATGGAGATCGTAGAAATGCTTGCACCTTTCAACACCGTTACAGAAAAAGTATCATCATCAACAAATATAACTGTTTCGCTTATAATTCCGGTGGTGTGTGGGTTGCTTGATACTATGGAAAGTTTAAAGCCCAAAGTACAATCTAAAGAAGGTTCGGATATGCTATTAAATTTAATTGACAGTAGTAAATTAAGACTGTTGGAATATGAAAAAAGAACTGTGACCCGATTATCCACGTTGCTTGATCCTCGGTTCAAAAAGGAAGGCTTTCTTTTTTCTCACAACGTGTCAGAAGCCACAAAAGCGTTGGAAAATGAACTGACCCATCACAACAAAAATCATGCACCTGACAACACCGAGCCACCAACACCAACTGAGAATGCTGCCAAAAATCAGCCACTGTTTGCTTTCTTAAAAAGGAACATTGCCAAAAATTCAAGGACTGAACGTGTTGGCTCCATTTTAAGCCTTCGGAACTTTTATGATAGTCCGTATCTGGATGAAGACTGTAACCCTCTTGACTATTGGAAGGTAATTTTTTTACTATAATACTTTTTAAGATAAATAATATAACTATCTTGTTTTGTAGAACATGAATGGAAATGACGGTCTGAAAGCTTGCTGCAAAAAATTCCTATGCATTCCGGCAACGTCAGTGGAAAGTGAACGCATTTTCAGCAAAGCTGGAATTGTAATTAGTCAAAAGAGGGCTTCACTTCAAGCTTCCACAGCAGACAAGATTATTTTTATGAGCCGCAACAATTGGTTACTAGATGAAGATTCTGATTGATCTCCAAAAAAGTTATTATTATTATTATTATTATTATATACAATTGAATTGTGTTATTTTTTGTTATTATTTTGAGTTTTGATTTAAATAAAATAAGCTTTAAATAAATGTTTTTTCATGTTATATTTGCCAAGATTGCAAATTAAAAAAATTTATTTTCAGTCCATTGGACAATCGATAGTATCGATGATTTGTTAGTAAAAAAAAGTCGAAACATCGATAGTGAAGAACATCGATGTTTTCCCAGCACTAATAATAAGCAATATCGTAATGAAGGCGCGATTCCAAGTCGCCTAAATATAAATTAACAACATAGCCACTTACGACACAAGGCATAAGAAAGCAGTTCAATATGTCAACTGCTGATATATGCAAGCACCTAATGTCGTAAAAGTTAAAAGCAGTTGAAAATTACAAGCCAAAAAAACACAAGCGGGCATGCCGTGAATGTTAGAAGCAGTTGAGAATTACAAGCCACAAATTAAAAAAATAGTAACAGCTCGGTGGGAAAACTGTTGAACTTGATCAAATTTGTAGCCCCTTGATTAAAAAGTTATATAAACCAACTCGATATTCAGCTTAAGCACAAATACAAATACAGGCAAACCCCGATACTGTGAACAAAACGAAAATCAAAATTTTGAAATTTGTTCACACAATCGAGGTTGTTCACATTATCGAGGTTTTTTTATTTTGTTAATAAATTGAGTTAAACGGGTACTACATAGTTAAGTAAATTATTTAATTTGTTGGTTTTATTCAAATTCACTTTAAACACAAAAACAAATTCCATTTCCATAAAAATTTATAAAAATAACTTTTTATCTGTGTACGTAGAATTTTCTACAAATTCATATAAATTCGCAGAAATCGTTAAAACTGTTCTTACAAATGTTGAAGCGATGAAAGAGCAAATAAAAGGAATGAAAAAAAAATTTTCATACTAAAGAGGTTTTTTTTTTTCAAACGCGATAAGGTGAACAAAATATCGAGTGTTCACACCAACGGGGTTTGCCTGTAATTACAAACTTTCATTAAAAATTTTTTTTGATTTTATAAACTTCTTTTGTTAAAACAAAACTCCCTGTTAAATTTAAGATTGATATATTCTATTCAACATCTAGGATAATTGAATATTTGTTTTCATTAGGAAGTTCTCATCACAAAATGCGAAAGTAGTAGGGAATTGCCGGCTCTACGCCAATTTATGACCTTTTTTTTTACCGTTTTATTACCCCCCATTCAATTTTATGACCCCTTTTTTACATTTTATAACCCCTAACATTTAATTTCCCATGATCTTGCCTTTCCCCCACACCCCCTTCCCTTTTTAAAATTAGACTAGGTATTAAAGACAAAGGAATGACATTCATAGGCCACATTGAAATTATCAACAGCATCCTTGAGAATCAGTGATCATAGGATCTGGTGTCAAGTGTGCTCCTGTTTAAAAAGCTTTGCCTTGCACACGTGCAACGCGTGGTGTGCTCTTAAAAACTGCTACTTTCATTTCAAAAGGGATTGTTTGACAAAATCGAAATGCCTTTCCAAAGGGTTGAAGTCAACGTTTCAGGGCTCAATCAAGCGGTTGCAGCCCAACCCCGGAAGCTATGCCATTTCCATGTTGGATCTCCTCTAAGGCCTAGACTTCAAATTAAAGTTTCAGCATATGTGATTCCAGAGTTGTCGGGAAATTTGCCGTCATACTCACTTCCTCTAACCTTACTAAAGGATCTACCAGACTTCCAATTGGCAGATCCGTTATTCTTCCAAAGTGCACAAATAGATGTGCTTTTAGGGGCGGATATCCTTCCGTCCATTTTCCAGGGAGCTTCTGGTCCTAATGTCTGTGGCAAGAGACGGTCTTTGGCTGGATACTCACCGGCTCGATCTCAAAGACCACACCTGATTCCATCTCGTCCTTTTCTACACGCATTTCTGTAAAGTCCGAGTCGCGGTTATAGCATCTTCTTACAGAATTTTGGGAGGTGGAGGATCTACCAGCGAGACCAGTTAAAGAGTCTGATTCCTCTTGTGAGAAGAACTTTTTCGAAACGACCACAAGAAATGAGCAGGGCAGATATGTAGTGACGCTTCCATTTCGCGATCAAACAAACGTTTCATTTAAAAAATCTAATTAATTGGGTTGAAGCCTAAAGGCCCAGTTACCCGAACTTATCTTGAATTGAACTGAATTGAATTGAATTATTGAACTTGAAGCGGAACTACAAGCGATTACCCAAAACTTGAACTGAATGAACAGCTGTTTGACATTCACACAAATTTTTAGACATTCTCACGAAATTTTTGACATTGTTACATTTTAGCGAGAGATTCTGCCGAAGTATTTTGCGTGTTTAAGTGTTTATAAAAAAATAAGTTGTAATGGATGATATGGTGGCAATATACTATATGTATTTAATACAAATGGGTATTTTAAGCATGGAAATGCCGGAAATGCGAACGCGGCGTTGGGCAGTTCGACCAATCAATAGAGATTGGAATGTCGCGGGGTATTATAGGAAAACATTTAGCAAAATAAAGAACATGGATGATGCGCAGTTCTTTATTCATAACAGAATGTCCAAAACCCTTTTTAACTTGTTGCTTACGTTGTTAGGCAACAAGACGAGTTCAAGACAGCGGATAGCCATGGAAGAAAGGCTTTCCATTACTTTGTTGTAAGTTTATATGAATTGTGAAACTTTTTAAACAAATGTTAATGTTTAAATGAAATCAAGGTTTTTGGCACACGGAACAAGTATGCAGTCAATAGCTTGGAGCTATAAAATTGGCAAGACAACAGTGAGAAAAATAATTTTGGAGACATGCGAGGATCTATGGCGTGTGCTTTCTCCAATTTACTTGAAAACACCCACAATGTCACAGTATGAAGACATTGAGGCGGGATTCAGGAGGAAGTGGAACATGCCAAACTGTGTGGGTGCCATAGACGGCAAGCACATTGCAATGAAGTGCCCGAAAAACTCCGGCAGCTGCTGGTATAATTATAAAAAATATTTCAGCATTGTGCTTATGGCTGTTTGCGATGCACGATATATTTTTACAGACGTAAGCATAGGTAGCTACGGGAGCGAAAGCGATGGAGGTAAGCTGTTAATTTCACACATATACGTATAAACAAAATTATTGATTTCAAATTAATTTTCAGGAGTATTTAGATTGTCTGAATTTGGAAAAGCTTTGTTGGAAGAAAAGCTTCCATTACCTGCAAACAAACCGCTGCCGAATAGCGGAAACCCAACACCATTTCCGCACTATTTTGTTGCGGATGCAGCCTTTCAATTGATGAAAAATTTAATGAAGCCGATTGCTCCAGGACGTGCAGGACAAATGCTGGATTTAAATGCAAAAGTGTTCAATTATCGGCTTTCTCGAGCGCGACGAACAATTGAAAATGCGTTTGGAATACTCGCGGCACGATGGCGCAATTTGAACACGACGTTGGAGTTTATGCCGGAAAACTGCGAGTCTATTACGCTAGCTTGCATAGTTTTGCATAATTTTATAATGCTGAATGATGTTGAGCGTTTGTATTGCCCAGAATCATATGTTGACAGAGATGCGTCTGACAATACAACAATTTTGGGTGATTGGAGGAACGACGTTGGTCCAAACGGTTCTTTAAGAGACTTTGTGTCCCACATACGCCGAAGTTCCAACAGAGCGCAGCAAATTCGTGACGAATTGTGCAGGTACTTCAGCGCAGAGGGGGCAGTCCCATTTCAACCCACTTCATAAACTAAATAAATTAATAAATGCAAATATTTTTTAAAGCAGTCTGATTTCGTTGTTTATTAAAAAAATCAATTTTATTGCAGATCACTTTTCGATGCTCTCTATCTGCGCATCTTGCAGCACCTTCATTAGGCTTATAATTGTGCTCATTTTTTTTATAGGTTCCATTTCACTCAAAACGGCGTACGCAGTTGTGGTGAAACCAAGGGCCACTTTATCCTCTTGCTTATTGATAACATTTTGCACATAATTGTTGAAAGTGTTGTTAACTTCGCCCATCATTTCCATCAAGTCGTTTCTTTTTTGTTTTTTCGCACGCGATTCTGCTTGGCTTGTTGTTCGCTCGGGTGATGCCAAGGGTGTCGACGTCATCTGCAGTTGTACAGACTGTGCTGTCGATGACATTGACGCTTCAGATGTCGTAGTCGCCACATTCGTTGCTGCATTTATAAAAGAATCGCTACTGTCATCATAAAGAAAACTCAATGTCTGAGAATTGGTGTCCGGCTCTGGAGATAATGGTCCCAATGATTGCGACATCAACTTAGGCGCAGCAGATACCAGAGAATCATTCGGCAAATAGCTCGTGCGTTGCCTTCCAATAGAATAGAACAAAATTATAATATAAAATTAAACACAAAAATATTGTAACCTACTTGCGCTTCAGCAAATGGCTAAAAAAAGGAAGCACGACAATAATTCGATGGCGCAGTTAGCGAAGATGGAGGCAGAGCGCAGACAGTTTCGCGAGAAGCGACTGCTTCTAGAGGAGAAGCAACTTGCTTTGGAGGAGAAGAAGTTTTTGAAGCAGACGGAATTGGGGGAGAAGAAGCTTTCTTTGGAGGAGCTTAAAGTTACTAATGATTTTAAGCTAAAGCAGCAAGAGCTCGAAAGCAAAGAACGCATACTTAAGCTAGAGTTAGAGCTAAAATTTAAATGTAATCAATAAATGAACATAAAAAATAATTATCAAATGGGGTTTTAATTAAACATGATATTATATAAAAATTGCCTTTTCGTGTTTGCCGCCACGCAGTTAACACCACTAGACTCTGCATCAATTTGTCCAACAGAGTTTTCACCCACTTCTGGCTGTACATTTTCTGCTTCATTACCCTGCAGTAAAATATTGTGCAGAGTACAGCAAACTAAAACCCAATTGCAAGCGAAACGCTGGCTTTTAGAGTCCTTCAATCTGACGCGTATTTCTTTTAAACTGCAAAATTTTCCTTTAAGGAGTCCAAAGCAGTTCTCCACTCTCACGCGATATTGGCTGTGCCTTTTATTAAATCGTAGCTGCCTGTCCACCTCCATGATTCGGGAGTTACTGCGAAATGGGGTTACCACGAAAGCCGACTGGGGGTATGCAGAGTCTCCTGCAATCCACTGCTCTCCCGACAAATATCGCTCGGGGTGCTTGCCGATCGAGCAATTCTTAAAAACTTTTGCATCGTGGTAGCTCCCCGGACTTCCAACAACGGCATCTCGAATGCGTAGTTTATCGTCGCATACAACTTGCAGCTTTAGCGAGTATATGCGCTGGCGAGAAAAATAAATTTCATGCATTTTGGTCGGCTTTTGGAAAAGCTTTATCTCGCTGCCATCAATGTAGCCCACGCAGTGTGGCAATTCTTGAAAAGTGCGCTCCACAATCTGCTGGCGCTCCACTACATCTGGCCAATAAACATATCTGGGCATCAGTCGCAAAATTGCAGAGAACACCCTATGAGTAATGTTGGCCAAAGTTCCACCGTCGCCAACCCCAAAGACTGTGCACATCTTTCTTACAGACGCACTGCTTCCAGATGAGCCCAGCCGAAAAAGTACAATTGCAAGCTGCAAGTCAGCAAGTCGTCGAATGTGCTGAGAATGTTGGTGCGCCAATCGATGGATTTCTGCACGTTGAAGCATTCTCCTCGACGGCACGAATAAATTGCTACAACATCGTCAACGAAGTCATCCATGACCTCATCAATCTCCGAATCGACTTTGTCTTGCTGGGATACATCTACAAATGTTAAAAGCATGTAATTGAGCAACTAATTAAAACAACAAGCTCTTTTCACCTTCAATATCCTCTATTTCTCTAATAACTTGGTTTGCTAAAGCATCGCATAGCATATCTTTTACACTTTTAAATGGCATTTTCAAGCAGTGACAAAAATTGAAGTAAAACAAATGTAAACAAACAAAAGCTGACAGCTCAAGTTTGAAACGATTGTCACACAAAATCCTGTTCACAAGTTAATCGTTTCAAACTTGAAACTTTGATATGTTGAAACGACTGTTGAACTCCCCAAATACAATTATGTAAATAATATTATACTTACGAAGTAATCCCAACTCCGCAGCAATTACTGACCAAGCTGCCTTTTTATATGCGGGGTCCTTGAAATATTTGCTTGATTTATTATACAAAAAAATCTTTTTCCTGCACCAAGCAAATCAGTCTGTGTTCGTCCATGTCAGTTGTTCAATTGGAACTTGAACTTGTAGTGAACTGAATTTCAAATTCTGTTTTCTACAGGTTCATAATTCAATTGAATTCAATTGAATTCAGTTCAAGTTTAGGGTAACCAGCTAGCTGTGTTTTCCGTTCAGTTGAATAGATAAGTTAATTTCACAATTCAAGAAAAGTTCGGGTAACTGGGCCTTAAGCCTTAGGTTCTATGGTTCGAAATGCATTGTTTATGCATGTTTATTTGTTAAAACTATCGATTATTATCGATGGTTTTGCAGAAACAATCGCCTACTATCGAGGGCAATGACTATCGATGGTTTGCGATCTCTACCAACCGGTCATATTTCGAACAATGTACCAAACATGAAATGAAAAAGCGAGTGCGGAGCATGATGAAATAACATAAGGTGGTCCCGTCGGCAACAGACATCCACTTATTGTATGCTTGCAATAAGTGCGAGTGAAAAGAACATAGTATAGTATGTCGTATTGAGTGTGAGTGAGGCGGCAATGTGATTGTTCTCGTCAACAAGCAAACGTGCACTGAATTAAGTGTATACTTCGTAAAACTTCGGCTGCCGACGGGACCACCTTATGTTATTTCATCATGGTGCGGAGCTTAAATAAACTTGATGACTATTATCGAGAAGAAAAATAAATATTAGAAATAATAAGCAACATCGTAGTGAAGGCGCGATTCCAAGTCGCCTAAATATAAATTAACAAAATAGCCCCATACGACACAAGGCATAAGAAAGCAGTTCAATATGTCAACTGCTGATATATGCAAGCACCTAATGTCGTAAAAGTTAAAAGCAGTTGAAAATTACAAGCCAAAAAAACACAAGCGGGCATGCCGTGAATGTTAGAAGCAGTTGAGAATTACAAGCCACAAATTAAAAAAATAGTAACAGCTCGGTGGGAAAACTGTTGAACTTGATCAAATTTGTAGCCCCTTGATTAAAAAGTTATATAAACCAACTCGATATTCAGCTTAAGCACAAATACAAATACAGGCAAACCCCGATACTGTGAACAAAACGAAAATCAAAATTTTGAAATTTGTTCACACAATCGAGGTTGTTCACATTATCGAGGTTTTTTTATTTTGTTAATAAATTGAGTTAAACGGGTACTACATAGTTAAGTAAATTATTTAATTTGTTGGTTTTATTCAAATTCACTTTAATATTCTGTGTTCAATATTTTGGGTTTTACATTAAGAAATGTGAAAACCGTGCTTTTCCCTAAACTAGACACCCCCTATTAAACACGACTAATTGTAACCGAACACGACTAATTGTAACGGTACACTAATCGATATTTGTAACGACTATTGTATTATTTTGTGACATCTTTAATGCAAAATGAGTTCTGAAGCATTAATGTCAACTGAAATTTTACTTAGTGCTGTAAAAACAGTTTTAATTGAAAAAAAATCGAAAAAACAAGTCGCAAAGGATTTCAAAACGCCACGTTCAAATTTAATAAGGTACGTGAGTAAAGTGAATGAAGCCATAAGCGAAATAGAAGTCGCTACAGATGAAGAAATTCTGGATGTGTTGAACGCAAGCACAACCAGGGGGCCCAGCACTGTAAGTTTGCACGAATTGTGTTTTGCGATTCTTTAAGTAAAAATTTTACGCTTTTCCACAGATCTTTTCGCCCAAGCAGGAGAAGGTGCTAATGCAATACATTTTAAAATGCAATGATTTGTATCACGGGTTGAGTATTGTCGAATTGAAAAGGCTGGCGTACCAATTTGTCAAAAAAATTGGCATATCATATCCAGTTAATTGGGATGATGATTGCATGGCCGGCCGCAAGTGGTTTGCTTTATTTATGAAACGTCATCCAATAATGTCGTTGCGGACTCCGCAACAAGTGAGCATGAACCGCATGCGCGGTTTCAACAAAGAAAGCGTTGCCTTATTTTTCGCCAATTTGGATCGTGTGACGGACGCAGTGAATTATGGTCCGCACGCAATTTGGAACATGGACGAATCGGGTTGCTCAACCGTCCCAACCAAAATTGGGAAAGTGATTTCACGGAAAGGTGTGAAACAAGTTGGCCAGTCGGTTTCACAGGAGCGTGGCACTCTTGTGACGATGGCCGCGTGCATCAACGCAGCAGCGAGTATGATACCACCGTTTTTCATCTTCCCACGCAAGAAAATGCAAACGCATTTCCTGGATCATGCCATGGCTGGCTCCATTGGTGCGTGCAATGGTTCAGGATGGATGATGAACAATGAATTTGTAATTTTCATGAAGCATTTCATACATCATTCTGGAGCTTCTACCCAGCGTCCACAACTGTTGTTGTTGGACAACCATAGTTCGCATCTTTCCGTCGAAGCGATTGATTTGGCTAATGATAACGGTGTTACCATGTTATCGTTCCCACCGCATTGCAGCCACCGTTTACAGCCGCTGGATGTTTCAGTCTTCGGACCCCTGAAGGCGTTCTACAAACGGAAATGCCTGGAATGGGCAAAGAACAACGCAAATCGGCCACTGGAAATTCATCATATACCTGAATTGATTTCTAATTGCATGAATGAAGCGTTTACTCCAATTAATATTAAATCCGGTTTCAGAGCCACAGGTAATTAAGCAATTATTTTTGACTTTTCAAATTATTCCTAATTTAGTCTATTATTCCAAACTATTTCCAGGGATATATCCAATAAACATAAGTGTTTTCTTTGAAACGGATTTTGCATTAGCAGAGATGGCAGGCGATAACCATGACGATCACCCTGAATATTGCGATATGGAAACGGAACGAGCAATAGTATTCAGTGAAAGCTCCGTTGCCGTTGAAGAAATTGCTGCAAGTCAACCATCCCCCACCGCGTCGGAATTGCAGACGGTAGTAGACAGCGTCGGGCCTCTACGCTACAGAAGCCCCAAAAAAAAATCGAATCGTGGCCGCAAAGCAATGCAGAGCTCCGTTTTAACAGCTGAAAACGAGCTCTCATTGCTAAGGGAAAGAGCAAATAAAAGGAAGGCAAACGAGGAGAAAAGGAGTTCGAAAACTAAAAGCAGGAAAATTTCACCGGCTCCCAATAATGCAGACAGGGATTTCTGCATTATATGTGCCAAAGAAATGCCAGTTAAATGCACCAAAAACAACTCCGTGGCGTGCAATGTCTGCAACCGGGAGGTTCATTTAAAATGCGCAAATATCCAGCGCAGCTATTTTACTTGTGTACATTGCGAATCGGACTATTCCGATTAATCTTTTAATTTAATTAATTTAATTTTTTCATTAATATTTGTGAATTAAATAAATAACAAATGAAATGAAGACTTATGATTTTTCCTCAAATTTTTTTATTTATTTGGTGGATTTGCTTATAAGGTATGTCAGCAACATGATACAACGAAGACAGATAACTCAAAAAACAAACAACTTAGATTTTTTAAATATCGCGCCATTTTAATAAGTTATGTGAGCTATGTTGAGCGTGCGATACATTAATCGTTACATCGCTACATCGCTTACGATACTGTTTATAACGAGTAATAAATTTTAATAAATTAATAAATTCGGTTGTTTTTGATGGTTTAATTGCATAAAATACAAAAGCTTAAATCAAAACAATGATTTGGCATTTTATTTTATTTTATTGGGTGGTTTTTCACAAGATAAAAGTGGGTGTCCACTACTGGTGCTATTTTTGGAAAATCGGGTTTTTGACTATTTTCATTAAATCCTATTTATCTTTCAAAAAACGAATGAAATGTGCATAATGCCTTACACAGATCGATGGGAAATTGAACTAGCTTTCCTACGATACCAACAGTTAAGCTTTACGTTCATTTGACGGTTTTATGGCACAAAAACCTTAGGGGTGTCCACTACTGGTGATTCTCCCTTACTATTAGTTTTTTTTATTATTATTTTATTATTATTATTTACTTTTTAATTAAGACGAACATGAAGCTCATTTGTTATTGTTATTTGTTACTATTGGCTTAAGCCAACATACAGTTCCTGTTGTTTTTGATGTGTTAACATCTATAGGCGCGGGTAGCGCAACTATCTCGGTTCAATACATGCAAACCTCACACCGCGTTAGATCACACATGATCAGCGTCGACGCTTTCAAAAAACTTTTCGCAGCGTTAGTATACGAATAGTATGTGTTTGTTGTAAAAATTTTTTCTCTGCTCAAAATAAGTATGATGGTATTAGTGCTTTGTGCAGCGGCAGAGCGCCCCAGCCCGGGCATGCAGCTGTTAAGCAAAGAGAATGATGACTGTTGAATACCCTAATAAATTATAAGTGTTATTGAGGACGTGTACTTCAATAATATATTTGCTATAAATGCATACTTTTATTAGTATAAGTTGGCGCTTAGCAAACAATTGCGAAACTACTAAAATAGTTTAATAATATTAATTGATTAATTGATAAATATAGCAAATAAGCTTGTTAGGGTATGCAGAAACATCATTCGTCCAAGGCAATTCTGTTTTGCTTCTTCGTGAATGCACAGACACAACACACACACACACTTACAGACAAACATAGCGGACTTCTGTAATAAGAAAATGAACTGACGAATGAAGAATGTTATGTACCCTAATATTATATAAGTGCTACTGTGGATATTATATATATGTAATAATTGCATACTTAATAAGAATAAGTTGGCGCTTAGCAAACAATTGAGAAATTACTAAAAATAGTTTAATAATATTAATTAATTAATCAATCACCATCATTCACTTATTAAAGAAGTTCCCCTGCGGTTTTCGTTTGGGCTAGTTCCATATAAAGACTAGTCCATTGGCTAGCAATAATGGACGAGTCAAAGACTAGTCTAAGCGGATGCCGAAAATTACATTGTTTGGGCTAGTGTTTCGTTCAAGCCTAGCCCACGACTAGCCAACGTAGACTAATAATGAACCAGTCTGTGTAGATGCAGCGGGGGAAAATATATTTTAAATTTGTCATTGAGCATTTCTGTGTAAACTGCCTATTCCACGTGGACCAGTTCATGGACGCGTCAAAGTGGATGCAGATGTGGATGCAGAATGAAAACGTAAATGTAACGAATCACGAAAACGATTACAATGTTCAGCTTCGTTGATGTTCGTTGCAGCGGCCAGCAACAAAAAGCACAAGTGTCTAATGAAATGCAACCCTGCGTGGACACGTGTCCGTTTTCTATTCGACATTCGCTCACTTCAATCGAGACTGTTCTTTTATAAACGTATACATTTTGAGAGCGTGCCGTGCGTTTTTTATTGATTCCGGTAAATATAATAAAGTTAATAATAAAAAAATTAAAAAATGAAGGAAATTATAACGGACGATGTCGCGTTGGAATGGAACGTTGAAGGCGTGTTGGGCAAAAAATCGCTAAAGACATTGCCATTCTTTTTCAAGGCTGTAAAAATGGCAATCGCAAAACAAGAAGCTCAGCCGGATACCGTACTACGAAAAGCAATGGCGCTGCAAAAAAAGCGCGCACTTAGAAAAATAAGAGCCGTCCAAAGTCAAGTAGACAATTTATTGGAATGAGAATCAAAGATGGAGCATTCTATATTAATTTAAATACAAAATATTAAATATGAACATACATAATATAAACAAATATGTTTTACTTATTGCTAGTCCATATGGTGTATTTTCTTGCCTAGTTCGTATGGACTGTTGTATAGACTTGTCCACGTGGACTGCTTTATAGACATGTCCGTATGGACTGTTGTATAGACTTGTCCACGTAGACTGCTTTATAGACATGTCCGTATGGACTGTTTTATAGACTTATCCACGTGGACAATTTTATAGACTAGTCCACTTTGACTGTTTTATAGACAAATCTACGTGGCTGCAGAGGCGGCCGAGACGTCCACTCCAATGACATGCCCTAGTAAAATGGAATAGGAGAACTACATTGAAATGGCATAGGCGTGGACTAGTACTAGCCCATGTGGACTAGTCTAAACACTATGTTTGGCCTAGTCAACGTGACTGCAGGGTCGTTATGTTTGTTTGTAAGTGTTTGTGTGTGTCTGTGCGTATTTATGCGTATGCATGTGCGCGCTTTGTTGTTCTGCTGGTGGCGGTCAAAACCAAAACAAGAAGTAAATTAATTTTGCAATTGTTAACACATTGTTAGTGAGTTCGAACACTCATTAATTTTTTTTTTAATAATTTGCCATTTAATTAAGCCGAACATGAAGTTCCTTATATTATTAATTTTAAATATTAAATCATGACGAACATGAAGTTTTCATACCATTATTAAAACGAATCTAAGTTGAATAAATTTTTGTTATTATTTTTTAATTTTCCACTACTACAAAATTATTGAGCTTAAAAAAAAACAATTATTAGAAACCAAAAAAAATATCAAAATAATCATGAAAATTTGATATCAATCTAATTAGAATGTGCTACCGGTCATCGTTCAGAACAACACAACTGATCAACTGAACAAAAAAACCTGTTCATATTCTATCGTTCATCGTTCAGAACAACTGAACAAAATGACCCGTTCATATTCTATCGTTCATCGTTCAGAACAACTGAACAACTGAATAGAATGACTGACTTAGTTCACACCTGAAAAATGAACGATTGAACTTATTCAGCAAATTGAACTAAAATTTCCAACTCTATTAGTAAGCAGTTCAATATGTCAACTGCTGATATATGCAAGCACCTAATGTCGTAAAAGTTAAAAGCAGTTGAAAATTACAAGCCAAAAAAAACACAAGCGGGCATGCCGTGAATGTTAGAAGCAGTTGAGAATTACAAGCCACAAATTAAAAAAATAGTAACAGCTCGGTGGGAAAACTGTTGAACTTGATCAAATTTGTAGCCCCTTGATTAAAAAGTTATATAAACCAACTCGATATTCAGCTTAAGCACAAATACAAATACAGGCAAACCCCGATACTGTGAACAAAACGAAAATCAAAATTTTGAAATTTGTTCACACAATCGAGGTTGTTCACATTATCGAGGTTTTTTTATTTTGTTAATAAATTGAGTTAAACGGGTACTACATATTTAAGTAAATTATTTAATTTGTTGGTTTTATTCAAATTCACTTTAAACACAAAAACAAATTCCATTTCCATAAAAATTTATAAAAATAACTTTTTATCTGTGTACGTAGAATTTTCTACAAATTCATATAAATTCGCAGAAATCGTTAAAACTGTTCTTACAAATGTTGAAGCGATGAAAGAGCAAATAAAATGAATGAAAAAAAAAATTTTCATACTAAAGAGGTTTTTTTTTTCAAACGCGATAAGGTGAACAAAATATCGAGTGTTCACACCAACGGGGTTTGCCTGTAATTACAAACTTTCATTAAAAATTTTTTTTGATTTTATAAACTTCTTTTGTTAAAACAAAACTCCCTGTTAAATTTAAGATTGATATATTCTATTCAACATCTAGGATAATTGAATATTTGTTTTCATTAGGAAGTTCTCATCACAAAATGCGAAAGTAGTAGGGAATTGCCGGCTCTACGCCAATTTATGACCTTTTTTTTACCGTTTTATTACCCCCCATTCAATTTTATGACCCCTTTTTTACATTTTATAACCCCTAACATTTAATTTCCCATGATCTTGCCTTTCCCCCACACCCCCTTCCCTTTTTAAAATTAGACTAGGTATTAAAGACAAAGGAATGACATTCATAGGCCACATTGAAATTATCAACAGCATCCTTGAGAATCAGTGATCATAGGATCTGGTGTCAAGTGTGCTCCTGTTTAAAAAGCTTTGCCTTGCACACGTGCAACGCGTGGTGTGCTCTTAAAAACTGCTCTAATAAATGTTATCCATCTAGGCACTAAGTTAACGGCGAGAGCGCTGATAGGTTCAGGCTCGGAAGCCACTTTCATTTCAAAAGGGATTGTTTGACAAAATCGAAATGCCTTTCCAAAGGGTTGAAGTCAACGTTTCAGGGCTCAATCAAGCGGTTGCAGCCCAACCCCGGAAGCTATGCCATTTCCATGTTGGGTCTCCTCTAAGGCCTAGACTTCAAATTAAAGTTTCAGCATATGTGATTCCAGAGTTGTCGGGAAATTTGCCGTCATACTCACTTCCTCTAACCTTACTAAAGGATCTACCAGACTTCCAATTGGCAGATCCGTTATTCTTCCAAAGTGCACAAATAGATGTGCTTTTAGGGGCGGATATCCTTCCGTCCATTTTCCAGGGAGCTTCTGGTCCTAATGTCTGTGGCAAGAGACGGTCTTTGGCTGGATACTCACCGGCTCGATCTCAAAGACCACACCTGATTCCATCTCGTCCTTTTCTACACGCATTTCTGTAAAGTCCGAGTCGCGGTTATAGCATATTCTTACAGAATTTTGGGAGGTGGAGGATCTACCAGCGAGACCAGTTAAAGAGTCTGATTCCTCTTGTGAGAAGAACTTTTTCGAAACGACCACAAGAAATGAGCAGGGCAGATATGTAGTGACGCTTCCATTTCGCGATCAAACAAACGTTTCATTTAAAAAATCTAATTAATTGGGTTGAAGCCTAAAGGCCCAGTTACCCGAACTTTTCTTGAATTGAACTGAATTGAATTGAATTATTGAACTTGAAGCGGAACTAAAAGCGATTACCCAAAACTTGAACTGAATGAACAGTTTTGTGACATTCACACAAATTTTTAGACATTCTCACGAAATTTTTGACATTGTTACATTTTAGCGAGAGATTCTGCCGAAGTATTTTGCAAGTGTTTATAAAAAAATAAGTAGTAATGGATGATATGGTGGCAATATACTATATGTATTTAATACAAATGGGTATATTAAGCATGGAAATGCCGGAAATGCGAACGCGGCGTTGGGCAGTTCGACCAATCAATAGAGATTGGAATGTCGCGGGGTATTACAGGAAAACATTTAGCAAAATAAAGAACATGGATGATGCGCAGTTCTTTATTCATAACAGAATGTCCAAAACCCTTTTTAACTTGTTGCTTACGTTGTTAGGCAACAAGACGAGTTCAAGACAGCGGATAGCCATGGAAGAAAGGCTTTCCATTACTTTGTTGTAAGTTTATATGAATTGTGAAACTTTTTAAACAAATTTTAATGTTTAAATGAAATCAAGGTTTTTGGCACACGGAACAAGTATGCAGTCAATAGCTTGGAGCTATAAAATTGGCAAGACAACAGTGAGAAAAATAATTTTGGAGACATGCGAGGATCTATGGCGTGTGCTTTCTCCAATTTACTTGAAAACACCCACAATGTCACAGTATGAAGACATTGAGGCGGGATTCAGGAGGAAGTGGAACATGCCAAACTGTGTGGGTGCCATAGACGGCAAGCACATTGCAATGAAGTGCCCGAAAAACTCCGGCAGCTGCTGGTATAATTATAAAAAATATTTCAGCATTGTGCTTATGGCTGTTTGCGATGCACGATATATTTTTACAGACGTAAGCATAGGTAGCTACGGGAGCGAAAGCGATGGAGGTAAGCTGTTAATTTCACACATATACGTATAAACAAAATTATTGATTTCAAATTAATTTTCAGGAGTATTTAGATTGTCTGAATTTGGAAAAGCTTTGTTGGAAGAAAAGCTTCCATTACCTGCAAACAAACCGCTGCCGAATAGCGGAAACCCAACACCATTTCCGCACTATTTTGTTGCGGATGCAGCCTTTCAATTGATGAAAAATTTAATGAAGCCGATTGCTCCAGGACGTGCAGGACAAATGCTGGATTTAAATGCAAAAGTGTTCAATTATCGGCTTTCTCGAGCGCGACGAACAATTGAAAATGCGTTTGGAATACTCGCGGCACGATGGCGCAATTTGAACACGACGTTGGAGTTTATGCCGGAAAACTGCGAGTCTATTACGCTAGCTTGCATAGTTTTGCATAATTTTATAATGCTGAATGATGTTGAGCGTTTGTATTGCCCAGAATCATATGTTGACAGAGATGCGTCTGACAATACAACAATTTTGGGTGATTGGAGGAACGACGTTGGTC
This sequence comes from Scaptomyza graminum, assembly GCA_018901835.1. Lineage (NCBI taxonomy): Eukaryota > Metazoa > Arthropoda > Insecta > Diptera > Drosophilidae > Scaptomyza > Scaptomyza graminum. Next base: position 19,892 of record JAEIFL010000002.1, read on the forward strand.
CAAACGGTTCTTTAAGAGACTTTGTGTCCCACATACGCCGAAGTTCCAACAGAGCGCAGCAAATTCGTGACGAATTGTGCAGGTACTTCAGCGCAGAGGGGGCAGTCCCATTTCAACCCACTTCATAAACTAAATAAATTAATAAATGCAAATATTTTTTAAAGCAGTCTGATTTCGTTGTTTATTAAAAAAATCAATTTTATTGCAGATCACTTTTCGATGCTCTCTATCTGCGCATCTTGCAGCACCTTCATTAGGCTTATAATTGTGCTCATTTTTTTTTATAGGTTCCATTTCACTCAAAACGGCGTACGCAGTTGTGGTGAAACCAAGGGCCACTTTATCCTCTTGCTTATTGATAACATTTTGCACATAATTGTTGAAAGTGTTGTTAACTTCGCCCATCATTTCCATCAAGTCGTTTCTTTTTTGTTTTTTCGCACGCGATTCTGCTTGGCTTGTTGTTCGCTCGGGTGATGCCAAGGGTGTCGACGTCATCTGCAGTTGTACAGACTGTGCTGTCGATGACATTGACGCTTCAGATGTCGTAGTCGCCACATTCGTTGCTGCATTTATAAAAGAATCGCTACTGTCATCATAAAGAAAACTCAATGTCTGAGAATTGGTGTCCGGCTCTGGAGATAATGGTCCCAATGATTGCGACATCAACTTAGGCGCAGCAGATACCAGAGAATCATTCGGCAAATAGCTCGTGCGTTGCCTTCCAATAGAATAGAACAAAATTATAATATAAAATTAAACACAAAAATATTGTAACCTACTTGCGCTTCAGCAAATGGCTAAAAAAAGGAAGCACGACAATAATTCGATGGCGCAGTTAGCGAAGATGGAGGCAGAGCGCAGACAGTTTCGCGAGAAGCGACTGCTTCTAGAGGAGAAGCAACTTGCTTTGGAGGAGAAGAAGTTTTTGAAGCAGACGGAATTGGGGGAGAAGAAGCTTTCTTTGGAGGAGCTTAAAGTTACTAATGATTTTAAGCTAAAGCAGCAAGAGCTCGAAAGCAAAGAACGCATACTTAAGCTAGAGTTAGAGCTAAAATTTAAATGTAATCAATAAATGAACATAAAAAATAATTATCAAATGGGGTTTTAATTAAACATGATATTATATAAAAATTGCCTTTTCGTGTTTGCCGCCACGCAGTTAACACCACTAGACTCTGCATCAATTTGTCCAACAGAGTTTTCACCCACTTCTGGCTGTACATTTTCTGCTTCATTACCCTGCAGTAAAATATTGTGCAGAGTACAGCAAACTAAAACCCAATTGCAAGCGAAACGCTGGCTTTTAGAGTCCTTCAATCTGACGCGTATTTCTTTTAAACTGCAAAATTTTCCTTTAAGGAGTCCAAAGCAGTTCTCCACTCTCACGCGATATTGGCTGTGCCTTTTATTAAATCGTAGCTGCCTGTCCACCTCCATGATTCGGGAGTTACTGCGAAATGGGGTTACCACGAAAGCCGACTGGGGGTATGCAGAGTCTCCTGCAATCCACTGCTCTCCCGACAAATATCGCTCGGGGTGCTTGCCGATCGAGCAATTCTTAAAAACTTTTGCATCGTGGTAGCTCCCCGGACTTCCAACAACGGCATCTCGAATGCGTAGTTTATCGTCGCATACAACTTGCAGCTTTAGCGAGTATATGCGCTGGCGAGAAAAATAAATTTCATGCATTTTGGTCGGCTTTTGGAAAAGCTTTATCTCGCTGCCATCAATGTAGCCCACGCAGTGTGGCAATTCTTGAAAAGTGCGCTCCACAATCTGCTGGCGCTCCACTACATCTGGCCAATAAACATATCTGGGCATCAGTCGCAAAATTGCAGAGAACACCCTATGAGTAATGTTGGCCAAAGTTCCACCGTCGCCAACCCCAAAGACTGTGCACATCTTTCTTACAGACGCACTGCTTCCAGATGAGCCCAGCCGAAAAAGTACAATTGCAAGCTGCAAGTCAGCAAGTCGTGGAATGTGCTGAGAATGTTGGTGCGCCAATCGATGGATTTCTGCACGTTGAAGCATTCTCCTCGACGGCACGAATAAATTGCTACAACATCGTCAACGAAGTCATCCATGACCTCATCAATCTCCGAATCGACTTTGTCTTGCTGGGATACATCTACAAATGTTAAAAGCATGTAATTGAGCAACTAATTAAAACAACAAGCACTTTTCACCTTCAATATCCTCTATTTCTCTAATAACTTGGTTTGCTAAAGCATCGCATAGCATATCTTTTACACTTTTAAATGGCATTTTCAAGCAGTGACAAAAATTGAAGTAAAACAAATGTAAACAAACAAAAGCTGACAGCTCAAGTTTGAAACGATTGTCACACAAAATCCTGTTCACAAGTTAATCGTTTCAAACTTGAAACTTTGATATGTTGAAACGACTGTTGAACTCCCCAAATACAATTATGTAAATAATATTATACTTACGAAGTAATCCCAACTCCGCAGCAATTACTGACCAAGCTGCCTTTTTATATGCGGGGTCCTTGAAATATTTGCTTGATTTATTATACAAAAAATCTTTTTCCTGCACCAAGCAAATCAGTCTGTGTTCGTCCATGTCAGTTGTTCAATTGGAACTTGAACTTGTAGTGAACTGAATTTCAAATTCTGTTTTCTACAGGTTCATAATTCAATTGAATTCAATTGAATTCAGTTCAAGTTTAGGGTAACCAGCTAGCTGTGTTTTCCGTTCAGTTGAATAGATAAGTTAATTTCACAATTCAAGAAAAGTTCGGGTAACTGGGCCTTAAGCCTTAGGTTCTATGGTTCGAAATGCATTGTTTATGCATGTTTATTTGTTAAAACTATCGATTATTATCGATGGTTTTGCAGAAACAATCGCCTACTATCGAGGGCAATGACTATCGATGGTTTGCGAGCTCTACCAACCGGTCATATTTCGAACAATGTACCGAACATGAAATGAAAAAGCGAGTGCGGAGCTTAAATAAACTTGATGACTATTATCGAGAAGAAAAATAAATATTAGAAATAATAAGCAATATCGTAATGAAGGCGCGATTCTAATACCCAATTCACACTAGGGCACATCTAACATCTAACATCAATGATGTTACGTATGAAGTACCCGTGCCAAATTTTCTCAAAATATTCCAACATCCTCTGGAAATGTTGTTATTCCAAGTGTTTTTATTTAGTTAGTTTCGATATTTTTGATTCCACCACTAAAAATTGCCATTCACAACGAAAATGTAAGCAATGAATGGCAATAAATCATGGCGGACAAAGAAAACGGTTAGTTAATTACAAATTAAATTCGTTATTTTTTAATATTATTTGAATTTAGTAAGAAAAAACACAGCAAACAGAACACTTTGGCCGCCCGAAAAGGAGGCAGTCCTGGTGGACTTGATGATGGAAAACATCGATGATTTGCGTAGCCAACGTAAAAACACGCACGTGTATCAGGAGATGGCTGTAAAGTTGCAGGAGCTCGACAGCAGCATCGAGTGGACGGACGTGCGCGCAAAGGTGGATAACTTGACGCGCAAATATAGGTAAAATGTTTAAAAGTTATTAAGAAAAAAAAGTGAATAAAGTCAATATTTTTTTCAGAAAGGAGAAAGAAATAATTGGCGCAAGTGGAGGTGCCACATCCTCATGGCCATTTTTTCCAAAAATAAATGAGTTTTTGGGCACATTTGCGATCAACAACGTGCAGGAGCGGATGCTGCAGTCAACCACAAGCGGTATAATCGAGCTCGACCCCGAAGAAATGCTGGTTTTGGATGAGGCGACACCTGCAAAACGGCAAAAACAAGCTGACAAGCAGGATGTTGTTGAACTGCTCAGGAACGCAATGCTACCCATAAAAAAATTCAAGAATCTATTGAAACATTCACTGAAAGTAGCATTGCGTTCCAAAAACGAGTGTTGCAGTTGATGGAGAGAAACCAACAACTAACAACAACTAACAATACTAACCAAGTTTAAGACTGGTAAAACTTAGACTTATTTATTAAAATAAATAGTTGAAAATTTGAAATTCATATTGGTATTTATTTATTTTCTTTTTTTGTTTTTAATTGTTATTCAATGATCTTGCAATGGCTGATCTTATTTGCTCCGGAGGAGATTCGAAGTCAGAGGCAAGGTTTGATTGATCCGGCTGAATTCGGCTATTAACATTCGCAGCATCGTGCCAATTTGCATTTATTTCACTGTTGTGATTGTTTAATATATTGTGCAAAATGCAACAGCACATTATTAAACCTGCATTGTGTCTTGGGCGGCTGTCTAGCCCTTTGCCGATGCGCCGAAATCTCGCCTTTAGATGCCCAAATGCATTTTCAACAACGCGCCTGGTTTTTGACAAATGATAATTAAATGTCTTTTGCGACTCCAAGGCTGCTGTTGAAAACGCATATGGTTTCATAACCGTCCGTGAAAACTTGAAGGCTGAATCACCAATTAGAAGCAGAGGAACATTGGTGCCGCATATCACTTTGGTTTACTCTGAATTAAGGGTGACGACTCAACCATTTGTTTTAGGTCTGAGGTTCTGAATATTGTTGAATCGCTGCAGCGTCCCGGACAACCAACGTTCACGTACACAAATCTGTAACTAAGCTCAATTTCAGAATAAAAAATTTATGAAAAATATAAATATATTACCGATAATCCACACATGCAAACAAAATAATAGAGTACCACCCTTTGTAGTTATAGTGGTCTGTGGCCTCTTCAGCTGCTGGCTTCACCTCTATATGGCATCCATCTTATTAATACAAAATATAAATAATAAATAATATAAAAAACAACATTGGCTTCTCAACAACTATGTTTACCAATTGCTCCAATGCACTGCGGAAATCCAAGGGCTTCAAACCCTGCGACGCATTCATCCACCATAAACTCTGTCAAAAACTCTTTTGGCAGATAATCGTCGGCAAATTCCGCAACAACTGCTCGGCAAAACTCATGCAGGATATTGCAAACACTATTTGGCGAAACACCAAACAACCTTGCCACAGTACGATATTCGGCTGCACTCCCCAAAGCGTACAGAGCGATGGCTATGCGCTTTTCATATTCGATTGCATATCGGAACGGCGTGTTTTTTTTCCTTAGAACTCCCAACCTCTGCACCAGCAACGAAAATGACGCCTTTTCCATACGAAAACTTTCTTTAAAGAAGGCTTCATTATTTTCAGGAATATCCTTTTCCCAAAACTGTCCAAACCGCTTCTAAAAGTTTCCGATTATTTACTTTTTTATATTAATACTAGTAAGTGGCCCGCTTACTTCGCTGCGCGGATAGTTTATATAAATTTTAGCAACAGAAGATATAAAATAAATAAATCAGAAAATATTTCACAAAATATTAAAGCAAAGTAAATAACATTCTCTTTTCCACGCCACCATTGCGGTAGAGATATCGAAGGTATAGAGTATATTGGGAGTATGTCCGTCATGTTGTCTGTCCGTATGTCTGTATGAACGCAACGTTTTTCCACACAATTCAAGCTAAAGACTTGAAACTCTTCAATTCTCTTTATCTATGGCATAGTAAATTAAAGTGTCAAGATTGGGGCTTTACAAAAACTGGGGGGCTGGCAAATTGATAAATTAGATAACTCAAAATCCACCTATTCGGCACACCCTTACAGTTAGAGCTACCAAATTTGGTAGGAAGATAGCTACTGGCATCCCCGAAAAATTGTGGAGCCACGCCCACCCATTCCGCTCCCAGCCCCCCGCGGTTTTTAATCAAAAACGCCTATAACTTCCTCAGTTTTTAAGCTCGATCCACCAAATTTTGCGCCAAGATAAGTGATGACGATCCCTAAAAAACTGCATCAAAACTTTCGATGCCACGCCTACCCATACCGCCCAAGCTAACCCCAGCCGCCCCAACTTTTCGTTAAAAACGGGAATGCGTGTATCTTTCAGAGTTGTTGAGCTAGAGTCTCTGAATTTGGTAGAAAGATAGCTAGTAATGAACCCCAATGATCTGCATTAAAGTTTTGGAGTCACGCCCACCCTTTTCGCCCCCAGCCCTACCGCAGTTTCAAATCAGATATGACTTTATCTTCCTCAGTTTTTGAGCTACAGCCACAAAATTTTGCGCCAAGATAGGTGATGACGATCCCCAAAAAACTGCATCAAAACTTTGGATGCCGCGTCCATAACTGGTAGCGACAGCCAAAGATATTTTGTAGCCAGGCCCACCCATAACGCCCACAGCACCCTTCCCCAACCTTTTACAATTTTTGAGCTAGAGTCACCAAATTTGGTAGGAAGATAGCAATTGACATCCAAGAAGATCTGCAGGAATAATTTGGATGCCATACCCACCCATAACTCGCCCAGCCCCCCCTTCCCCCACCTAAACTTTGAGCTAGTGTCACCAAATTTGGAAGGAAGATAGCTGAAACTGTCGGCTGCATATAAAACTGTGGCAGGGAAAGCATATAAAACTGTAGCAGGCAAAGCACCCCAATAATTTTGTATGTTCATTCTTGTATCACTTTTAGAAATAAAATGAAGCAATGCGCAAATGGCACACTAAAGTAAAAATTGTAAAATTCCCTTAGAGTGAAAGAGTTACTGTTATTTATGTGAATTGATCTCATCTACAGAACAATATCACATTTTCATGCTCTTAAGCCAATCGCATTCCTCTTAGTCCTCCTTTTTTGTTTCAAATTCGTGTGTGCATACAACGGCTTATAATAAGCCTGAAGCGATCGACAAAAACAGCAACAACAAATCTTTTGCATTCACAGTTATATTTATACCCTGAAATGGGTAAAAAGAGTATAATTGTTTTGTGCATAAGTATGTAACAGGCAAAAAGAAGCATCTCCGACCCCATAAAAGGTAGATATATTCTTGATCAGCATCAACAGCCATATGCAATATGAAAATCATACCCAACCTGTCACATGTGACGTCACGCAAAACAGCTATTTATGCGCAATGCGTTATCGGTATTTTGTATCATGGTTTCGGATCACTCTCTTATGTATACGCGCGCTCTGCAAGTCAAAAAAAGAGCGTAGTATCGCTGCCTTCTTCGCACGCACTGAATCAAAGCAAAACATATCTAAGAGGCTGCAGTTTAGTGAATTGCATAGCCTAAACTCACACGTACTTTAGCCTTTAGCTTTGACTTAGTGTGTGCGGAGGAAGTAGGGTTATTGAACTTTATGATTGACATGCAAAGCGCGCACATAAAATATAGAGTGAACGTAAGTGAGCAACAACAGAGGAGCATGATCGGAGCGAGATTTCAAATTATCTAATTATCATATCGCTCTGTTAAGTTTTAAGCGGCTCTTTGAGTTTGGGACGAAGAGCGTGGCTCACACGTACAACGCAGGCATGCATAGATTTGTATACAAACTTATGTGAACGGCCTTTGCTTGTTCGAAATTGTATATTATTAATGTAAGTTATACGTTTTGTCTAAGTTATATTAGCAGCAAGTAGGCAAATCCACCCCCACAACATATGTATTTTGGTGTGCAAAATTTTTCTACACGCACCAAGTTATGTTTTGTTGTTGTTGTTTTTTTTTTTTAATCAACGACACCAACAAAAAGTAGCAGTGCGGGCCCAAGAACAACACTAACAACAACAACAAACGCTACTTGGGTCGTAAATGAATTGTCAAAGGCACACAAATTTGAGAAAAAAAACAATGTGCACTGTGCGAAAAGATTCATTTACATAAAATATTGAAAATTATTTTCAAGCGCATTGTTCACTTATATGTGAATGCACTTATTCATTAAGAAGCGGAAATCCGTTTCTTTTTTGCAAGTGTACGAACCAATTTTACTTGTTTGAAATTGTATATTATTAATGTAAGTGTGTTACGTTTAGTCTAAGTTATATTAGCAGCAAGTATGCAAATCCACCCCCACATTATTTTCTGGTGTGCCAAATTTTTCTGGACGCACCAAGTTTTGCTTAGTTGTTGTTTTTTTAATTCAATGACACAAACAACAGTGATGCCGATTTGGCCTTTTTCCGGACAGATCTGACATGTTTTTAAGTCCCTTGTCCGGAAAAAATATCAAACATCCCCTATCCGGAAATCTGGCCTTTTTCAGATTTTATTTGATTCATTTATTTCAATCTTTTTTTCAAAGTTTTCTTTAAAAACATTGTGGCATCCAATCTATTAAAAATAGCGATCTTTTTACATACTTTGTATGTATTTTCGATATCATTTGTAATTTTATGTACAATGTACAACAAAAGTGAAAAATAAACTTAAATAATGCCGAAAGATTCGTACAAACAAAAATTTCGTGATTGCTGGCTACAGCAGCCAGATTTTAAAGTTTGGATAAGCCGCGATGAAGCGGACACCAATAAGGAATACTGCAGATACTGCATATGCTTCTTTTTTATTTTCTGGGATTTTTTTGGTTTATTTTTTATTTTTTTTGGGATTTTTTGGCTTTTTTTTTATTTTTTGGCTTTTTTTTTTATTTATTGGCTTTTTTTATTTTTTGGCTTTTTTTTTTTTTTTTTTTGTCTTATTTTTATTTTGTGGCTTTTTTTCTATTTTTTGGTTTTTCTTATTTTTTTGGCTTTTTCTGGCTTTTTTTTATTTTTTGGCTTTTTTTTTATTTTCTGGGATTTTTTGGCTTACTGAACAATTTGCACGATGTTTTATCGAGTTTGCAAATTTCTTATTCACACACATGCTGAACGCTGGGACTGTTCCAATTGCCGCCGCATCTTCCGGGTGGACGACGCTAATAGCTACTCGCGTCGTAAATCAATTGTCAAAGGCACACAAATTTGAAAAAAAAAAAAAACAATGTGCACTGTGCGAAAAGATTCATGTACATAAAATATTGAAAATTATTTTCAAGCGCATTGTTCACTTATATGTGAATGCACTTATTCATTAAGAAGCGGAAATCCGTTTGTTTTTTGCGAGTGTATGAACCTTTTTTTTATGACTTTGCTTGTGCGACGCGAAGGCGTCACTGCGCATTTGTTTTGTTTTTGTATTCTCGCTCGCGATCAAACTCTCAGCTTGTGCGACAAACAGGCGGCAGTAGTGGAATGGGTAATTTGTTTTGTTTTTGGAGTGGGTAAAAGTGCTCCAAAATGTATGGGAGGTACTCGAATGAGTTGTCCAAAATAAAATTCCTTTCTTAGGTCAAACAGAATACCTGCATAAAAAATTTAAAAATTTTTTGAAAATTTCAGCCTTCTAGCTCTTTTCGTTAAGGCCGATATGCTATCCATTTTAACGCGGACGAACTCTTTTATATATAGAGATTTATTTTCACTCACATGCGCCCAAATCCTCCGAGGCATTGCAACGAGTGCATCAAGTTGCTCAGCTTCGAAATCATCGTCCTTACAGGCTTCTTCCAAAAAGCCAACAAGTTCAACAAACATACTCTGCTGTTGAATGGCTATAAATATAGCTAAGTCTTTTGTATTCATTTTCTTAAACAAATATTTGTTTCACAAAAAAAATGTATCATGAAACACGCGTCACGTTTGCAAGTGAAGAAAAACACGCTTGATGTTAGATGTTGGCAATGTGAACACGAATTTCACATCTTCTCATCGTTCCCCGTGATGTGCCCTAATGTGAATAGCCTATTAGGTTCTATGGTTCGAAATGCATTGTTTATGCATGTTTATTTGTTAAAACTATCGATTATTATCGATGGTTTTGCAGAAACAATCGCCTACTATCAAGGGCAATGACTATCGATGGTTTGCGACCTCTACCAACCGGTCATATTTCGAACAATGTACCAAACATGAAATGAAAAAGCGAGTGCGGAGCTTAAATAAACTTGATGACTATTATCGAGAAGAAAAATAAATATTAGAAATAAAAAGCAATATCGTAATGAAGGCGCGATTCCAAGTCGCCTAAATATAAATTAACAAAATAGCCCCATACGACACAAGGCATTAGTAAGTAGAGTTGTGTCGTTTCGTTCAGAATAAGTTCATATGAACGGGTCATCAAAATGAACGAATGAACTTATTCAGTAATTCGTGAACGATATCGTTCATTTTTTTTTTGGCGGCAATCTGAATTTGGTCAAACTAGATTTTTGTTGTTGTTTTCCCAAAATGTCTAAGAGGAAACGAAGTGACGTTTGGAACCATTTTATTGGAAGTGAGGGTGGAAAAACCGCCAAGTGCATCTATTGCAAGTCCATGCTGAGCATAGCTGTAGAGGCGGAGAAACATCGATGACAACATCGATGTCATCGATGTTTCCGAAACATCGGTATCATCGATGTTTGGCAGGGCATCATCGATGATTTTTCCTTCTCTAACTGCGGAGTGAACAAAAAAGACGAGAGAATTTGTAAGTACATTCAAAATATAATTTTTATTTATAAATTATTAACATAATCACCCTTATTCCCGTTGTCGTCGTCGTCGTCGTTGTCAATTTATACGGCGTTTACACTGGCACTGCTTATTTGAGTTAGTGCGTTAAGGGCAACAAGCAGATTTTTTCCCATACAAAAAGTAGTGGTGACAAAAAGTTGAGTTAAGTTTAGACGCAGTTGCTTGTACTCGATATACATTCGGTTTACTCAAAAGTGCTGCCCATTTGAGTATATTATCGGCTATATTTTTGAACTATCACCACTAGATAAATGTAAACAATAGAAATTGTCACAAATTAGCAAAAATGTCTCGACAAAACGGTAAGTTAAGTGTTTTGTATGCTATACATTTTGAATCATTTCAACCAAATTATAGAGGTGATACATTGCATTAAAACAATATTAGATATTTGTATTAATAATCAAAATTTTGCAGACTTCTCCCACCTAATATAAGAAGACCACAGCAGCACAACAGAAACCGACACCTCAACTACAGAGACGCCTTCACAACCAAAGCGACGAAAAAATGATAAAATGGATAAAATTATTGAAATAGAGAAGGAAAAGTTGGAATTAATGAAGAGTATGGCAGATCGCGCTAAAAATTTTCAAAAAGAAATGCTTGAGTTAATGAGGGCGAATAACAATTAAAAATAAATGCTTTTATTTAATAATTTGAATTAATTTATTTAAATGGAATTATTGTTGAGGAATACCATCGCAGATGCAATCATACATAATTTGTTATTATTCATAACTTTAAAATTATGTTTAACAAAATTTTTCGACTTTTACAAAACACAGTTGACGCTAACTCAATAACTCACGTTTGTGCCAATGTAAACACCAATTCTGAGTTATTGAGTCGATGACGATATCGATAGCAAACTCACTGTAATGTAAACGCCCTATTATAGGGCGTTTACACTGGCACTGCTTATTTGAGTTAGTGCGTTAAGGGCAACAAGCAGCTTTTTTCCCATACAAAAAGTAGTGGTGACAAAAAGTTGAGTTAAGTTTAGACGCAGTTGCTTGTACTCGATATACATTCGGTTTACTCAAAAGTGCTGCCCATTTGAGTATATAATCGGCTATATTTTTGAATTATCACCACTTGATAAATGACAAGCTCAATAATTAAAAGAAATAGTCACAATTATAAAAAAGATGTCTCGCCAAAACGGTAAGTTTTTTTTTTTATGCTATACATTTTGAATCATTTCAACCAAATTATAGGTTCTGATAGGAGATTTGTGTGGTCAACTGCTGCCACACGCACATTAATTGAATTGTGGCAGGAAAATATTGATGATTTTCGTGGGCAACGGAAGAACTCACACATCTACAAGGAAATGGCAGAAAAAATGAAAAAGTTTGGGCCGTATCATTTTGAGATTAAAAACAAACTAGAGAATCTAATGAAGAAGTACAGGTCAGTTTGAAATAAAAAAAAACCATCCTTTAAAAAACATATTTATATAATTATTTATATATATTTATAGAGCTGAACGTGCTAAGGTGGGAGTGTCAGGTGGCACTTCCTCAACCTGGGAGTACTACGAGACCATGGCGAGTGTACTCCACATGTCTAACGCATTGGAATGCAGTCCAATAGATAGCACAGGTGATACATTGCATTAAAACAATATTCGATATTTCTATTAATAATCAAAATTTTGCAGACTTCAACCAACTAATCGAAGAAGAGCAGAGCAGCAACACAGAAACCGACACCTCTACAACAGAGCCTTCACAGCCAAAGCGTCGCAGAGTAGACAAAATAGAAAAGATTTTTGAATTAGAAAAAGAAAAAATCGAAATTATGAGGAGTACGTCGGAACGCGCAGAAAATTTCCAAAAAGAAATCATGCAATTAATGAGGGCAAACAACAATCAAATTTAAATGCATTTAATATTACAAAATGAATAAATTTATTTAAATTGAATTATTGCTTAGGAAATTTATTGCCAGGGCTTGCCTTATTGTTTCAGCACTTGGATTCATATTCCCAAGCCAAACCTCAAACTCTGGCTGATCATTTTGATGAGCATTCTGAGCTTCACGTTGCCAGTTGTCGCTCACTGAGCTGTTATGCATGTTGCAAAAATTATGCAAAATGCAGCAACAAGCTATTATGTGGGAAGTTTTGTCAATCCTATTGTCCAATCCTTTCCCGATCCTTCTAAAACGAGCCTTTAGATGACCAAACGCATTCTCCACCACACGCCTGGTTTTGGACAAATTATAATTAAACGTACGTTCCTGTGGAGTAGCTTCCACGGAGAAGGGATAGGGCTTCATAACTTTTGTTGAAAACTTAAATGCTGAATCTCCAAGAATTAAAAGTGGAACTTCTACACCATTAATAATTTTTGCATTGTCTTCAAGCAAGTCCGTATTAAATAATTTTGTTTTAAGGGTTGATGTTTCGAAAATCTTTGAATCGTGGCATCGCCCAGGACTACCAACGCTTATATAGGTGAACCTATAACGGTAATCGACCAAGGCAAACAGCACGGTGGAATACCAACCCTTGTAGTTGCGGTAGTCCACGGCATGCTGAGACTTTGGTCGCACTTCTATGTGGCAGCCATCTATGGGTGATATTCAATTAAGTTTTTTTTATAATAACATTTACAAATATCTTACCCATTGCTCCAAAGCATTGCGGAAATCCGAGGGCTTCAAACCCTTTAACGCACTCTACAATCTTATCCTGCGTTAGGAAGTTGGCTGGCAGATAGTCATCTGCAAGTTTGCCAATTACCTCACGGCAGAACTCATAAAGGTTTACGCATACAAATGCTTTGGACACACCAAAGAGTCTTCCCACTGTGCGATACTCTGCAGATGATCCCAGGGTATAAAGCGCTATTGCAATCCGCTTTTCTAAAGGGACTGCCGCACGCAGAGAAGTGTCCTTCTTTCTCAGACCCGTTAGACGACCAACCAGGATATCAAATGCTTCCCTTTCTAAGCGGAAGCTCTCCTTAAAAAATGCGTCCGAATTATTTGGAACGTCACTCTCCCAAAAACATCCATACCGTGGCTTAAATAATACCATTAAAATAATAATTTAATAAACAATGCTTAAGTTGAATCAACTGTTTTTATATTACAAGTGTCCAAATGTCTCGACTGCATGAATTCCTTAGCAAATAGTATATTGTTCCCGAAGAGATCCCACCCATATTCATAACACTCATCGTCATTGCGTTGTTTTGCTCCATCGCAGATGCAATCATACATAATTGGTTATTATTCATAACTTTAAAATTATGTTTAACAAAATTTGAAAAATTCGACGTTTACAAAACACAGTTGACGCTAACTCAATAACTCACTTTTGTGACAATGTAAACACCAATTCTGAGTTATTGAGTCGATGACGATATCGATAGCAAACTCACTGTAATGTGTATCGATAGTTCTATCGCAAAAGCACCATTCACACAGAAATTTGACAGTTTTTTGCAAATTTTATAAAATTAATATACAAATAAACATGTTTTTCTCATCTGATTCATCTAGTGATGATGAAAAAAAATGTAATCTTATAAAAATTAGGAGAAACATAAGGAACAAAAGCCCACCATTTCAAAAGATTTTAATATAGGTGATGCTGGATATCCTCTGCAACTTTTTCTTATGACGCCTTATCGATCTGCGGGTAGTAGAAGTGCTGAGGCGGTTTACAACGTAAAGCACGCCAAGGCAAGAAATGTTGTGGAGCGCTCAATTGGTGTTTTGAAGAACAGATTCCGATGTATAATCGGTGCCCGCCAACTCCACTACAAACCGGCAAAGGCAACTCAAATCGTCAATGTTTGTGCAGCACTGCATAATGTATGTGTTAAATATGCTACAAGTGTACATGAATGTACATAATCACCCTTATTCTCGTTGTCGTCGTCGACGTCAAACGTTGTCGTCTGACGACGACAAACGAAATTTGGTATTCTCGTAGTCGTCATCGTTACCTATCGACAACTATCGTCACATAATCGGTATTCTGTAAGTAAAATTGACATTGATATTGTCTTGACACGACTCTGTTTTAGTCGTTGAGATTTTTTGTGACGACTGACAACGACTGTGCAACAAATTAATTTGCTTTGCGAAATAAAAATGAAAATTACAAATTCCAAACAATTTGAAAAACTTGTTGAAGAGTTAGAAAAAAATCCATCTCTTGCAAAAGGATTCCGCAGAGGAACTCTTCCATCCAACTTCAATGAGGATTGGAAGAACATTGGAAATTTATTAAACGCGTTTGGACCGCCAATAAGAAATGGCGATGGCTGGCAGAAGGTATATTTTCGCATTGCATCGCATTAGATTTTTCGCGATTTTAAGAACTTTATTAAATTTGATTGCAAAACAAATATTACCACTGCATATGCTGGAATAGCATCCGAATCGCTGCCTTCGCTAGAAGACACATAGTGAACCACAGGCTCAATTTCTTCTGGTTTTATTTGATTAGGATTTTCTTCGTTTGAGTGATTGTTATTTTCTTCTTCTTCTTCCTTCTGAAATAATAATAATCAGTAGACAGTTTATATTTTGTTGAGGGTTTACTTACCAATGTTGGCAATGTTGGCAATGGCAATGTTGGCAATGTTGGCAATGTTGGAATGGCATCCTTATCACCACGGCCCGCATCGGATGATTGACATTGATTGTTGTCTTCACCATCTGCCTTGTTTGCCTTGTTGTTCGATGGTTTTTGTGTTTCGACTGGCGGCTCTGGATTTTGATATTGCCTTCGCGAGTAATGAGAATAATTAGTGCGGCCACGGCGTCTTGACTTGTTCCTCGGCTGTTTTTGGCCCTGCACTAAATCCTGAATGTGTGCCGTTTTATCGTTTCTTTGCGCGCACACTGTTGCCAATGGTCCATATCCTTGTAGCTTTAAACAGAAAGAGAATGGTATGAATAAAATAAATAAGGAGCAGTTAATATAAAAAACTTCACCAGAACGGTGTCGCCAATGGACTTTAAGTAGCTTTCAAAATTATTATAGCAAAGCTTCGCAAATGGCACCGGCGTGCCTTCTTCGTTGGCATAGTCCCTTTCCAGACTTTCTATTGTCATGGGATCGGGAGATGATACTACTAATGATTTTATAACAATTTTAACATAATTAAATAAACTCTTATCGTCCATTTTCGCGATTTACAATTGTGCAGTTCTTTGAGCGTCTGTGTGAAGTTGGCTGCGCTTGCACTTAAGATTGGTCGTAAAACCGCGGTTCTTTGCGCGTCAGTGTGAAGTTGGCTGCTTATTTATTTTATTCATACCATTCTCTTTCTGTTTAAAGCTACAAGGATATGGACCATTGGCAACAGTGTGCGCGCAAAGAAACGAAAAAAGGCCCCCTCCAAAGGTTTTGGAGGGGGCCAAAAACCACAAGAGGAACAAGTCAAGACGCCGTGGCCGCACTAATTATTCTCATTACTCGCGAAGGCAATATCAAAATCCAGAGCCGCCAGTCGAAACACAAAAACCATCGAACAACAAGGCAAACAAGGCAGATGGTGAAGACAACAATCAATGTCAATCATCCGATGCGGGCCGTGGTGATAAGGATGCCATTCCAACAACATTGCCAACATTGCCAACATTGCCATTGCCAACATTGCCAACATTGGTAAGTAAACCCTCAACAAAATATAAACTGTCTACTGATTATTATTATTTCAGAAGGAAGAAGAAGAAGAAAATAACAATCACTCAAACGAAGAAAATCCTAATCAAATAAAACCAGAAGAAATTGAGCCTGTGGTTCACTATGTGTCTTCTAGCGAAGGCAGCGATTCGGATGCTATTCCAGCATATGCAGTGGTAATATTTGTTTTGCAATCAAATTTAATAAAGTTCTTAAAATCGCGAAAAATCTAATGCGATGCAATGCGAAAATATACCTTCTGCCAGCCATCGCCATTTCTTATTGGCGGTCCAAACGCGTTTAATAAATTTCCAATGTTCTTCCAATCCTCATTGAAGTTGGATGGAAGAGTTCCTCTGCGGAATCCTTTTGCAAGAGATGGATTTTTTTCTAACTCTTCAACAAGTTTTTCAAATTGTTTGGAATTTGTAATTTTCATTTTTATTTCGCAAAGCAAATTAATTTGTTGCACAGTCGTTGTCAGTCGTCACAAAAATCTCAACGACTAAAACAGAGTCGTGTCAAGACAATATCAATGTCAATTTTACTTACAGAATACCGATTATGTGACGATAGTTGTCGATAGGTAACGATGACGACTACGAGAATACCAAATTTCGTTTGTCGTCGTCAGACGACAACGTTTGACGTCGACGACGACAACGAGAATAAGGGTGATTATGTACATTCATGTACACTTGTAGCATATTTAACACATACATTATGCAGTGCTGCACAAACATTGACGATTTGAGTTGCCTTTGCCGGTTTGTAGTGGAGTTGGCGGGCACCGATTATACATCGGAATCTGTTCTTCAAAACACCAATTGAGCGCTCCACAACATTTCTTGCCTTGGCGTGCTTTACGTTGTAAACCGCCTCAGCACTTCTACTACCCGCAGATCGATAAGGCGTCATAAGAAAAGTTTCAGAGGATATCCAGCATCACCTATATTAAAAATCTTTTGAAATGGTGGGCTTTTTGTTCCTTATGTTTCTCCTAATTTTTATAAGATTACATTTTTTTTCATCATCACTAGATGAATCAGATGAGAAAAACATGTTTATTTGTATATTAATTTTATAAAATTTGCAAAAACTGTCAAATTTCTGTGTGAATGGTGCTTTTGCGATAGAACTATCGATACACATTCAGTGAGTTTGCTATCGATATCGTCATCGACTCAATAACTCAGAATTGGTGTTTACATTGGCACAAACGTGAGTTATTGAGTTAGCGTCAACTGTGTTTTGTAAAAGTCGAAAAATTTTGTTAAACATAATTTTAAAAAAAATAAATAAGCAGTTAATATAAAAAACTCACCAGAACGGTGTCGCCAATGGACTTTAAGAAGCTTTCAAAATTATTATAGCCAAGCTTCGCAAATGGCACCGGCGTGCCTTCTTCGTTGGCATAGTCCCTTTCCAGCCTTTCTATTGTCATGGGATCGGGAGATGATACTACTACTGATTTTATCACAATTTTAACATAATTTAATAAACCCTTATCGTCCATTTTCGTGTATTTCGATTTACAATTGTGCTAATTGTGCAATTGTGTATAACCATAAACCGCGGTTCTTTGCGCGTCAGTGTGAAGTTGGCTGCGCTTGCATAGATACATATGTGTGCTTGTGCTTAAGATTGGTACGGTGAACACGTAAATTTAATAAATAATCGAGAAGCAATGGTATCATTTTATAAATAATTAAGCATGCAAAACTGTGTTGCGCAGAAAATAAAAGCATGTAATTAAGCTACTGATGTATACAATAAACCATTTTACATTTTATGTTTGTATACATAATTATTTTGATTTGATACATTAATCGAGTATTTGGCCAGTTCATAAGAGCTAGTTCACATTGGCACATGTGGCAGCGCTGCCACTAAACATCCGATAGTTGTTCATTAACGACTTGAGATGGCAACGCTGCTGCTCAGAAAGTCATATACATATATTCGCCTTGACCATGCTCAATGATTGCTTACGCAGCTCACACAGCGGCCCGTGATCCGCATGCGCTGCATTCGCAAAGAAATGAATTTGTTTGACAAGCGTTCGCACGCCCCGCACGAAATCGCTGCTGGGCAAATGATGCTCCGACGATATCGTAGCGCAACCAAATGTCCACAAAGAAATGCAACACCGCCTCGGAGCGCCAGACGGCAGACGTAACCGGGATTTGCGGCACCACTGCCATCTGTTTGGGTGGGTGAGATGTTGCCGCCGCCGCCGCTGGCATTGTTGTTGCCATTGCGATACGAACTGGGTAGCTTGAGGTAAAAAAAATTTAGTGATTTGTTTCTGGTGTTGGTTGAAGTCGTGGAGGAAATGGATAAATATCTGAAAAGTAAGTTTTAATAATATAAGCAGACCAAAATTTTTAAATTGTATGTACATCTGTGTGCTTGCTGTACAATTCCACGCATGGCCACCATAATGGATCCCCGCTTTAAGAAGCAAGGTTTTCTCAGCGCATCAAATGCTGAAGAAGGTGCTAAAGCTCTGCAAGATGAACTGCACTCCACACTGTCCACGAATCCGCGACAACAGTCAACACCACAGACACCACCAACACAAGAACCAGCTCGGTTCTCTTTTTTGCAAACAAAAATTCAGAGCAAAATACAGTCTTCCAGGGCAGATGCCATCATCCTGATGCGACAACATTTAGAGAAGGACAACCAGCCCGAAGGATGCGATCCACTTGCGTATTGGGAAGTAAGAATTTATGAATTAATATATTTATTTAGAAAATTAATGAAAAAATAATCTTATTGTAGATGACAACCGATGACGTTTTCAAAAAATTATCTAAAAAGTTCTTATGCGCTCCCGCTACTTCGTGCGAGTCGGAAAGGGTTTTTAGTACAGCTGGCCAACTAATTTCCGACCGTCGCACAAACCTGACACCTGATGTTGTAGATGAACTTTTGTTCCTAAATAAGAACAGAAAATATACGAAAATAGCATAATTGTTTTGTTAAAAAGTGTTTTTTATTTCAAACATCGATGAAACATCGATGTTTTCCACCATAAAACATCGAAACATCGATGTCCGCCAACATCGATGTTTCTCCACCTCTACATAGCTGGCGGGTCGCAAAGTAATTTGACGCGCCACTTAAAACTAAAGCATCCCACAGTCAATGTGGCCACCGAACGGCAAGTTCAGAAAACGTCTGAAGCTGATCCAGCACCAGCAATTGAGGCTGAGGCTGAGGCTAGTCAATTGATTTCGGTTGCTGGTCAACAAATGATAACAAATTTTATCAGGCGACCACCAACTGGAAAAAAAGTTGACCAAATCGACAGACAGGTGCTTAAAATGATAGCAAAGGGTAATCACCCTTTCCAAATCGCGGATGAACCCGAATTTCGGAATTTGATTGAAATGACTAGCCAGTGTCCCGGCTACAAACTGCCTCAGCGCAAAACCATTTCAAATACGCTATTGCCCAATATTTATTTGGAGGTGAGAGAAAAAGTTCGAGAGAACTTAAGCAGCGCTCATGCTATATGTCTCACAACGGATTGTTGGACATCTCGATGCAATCAGAGCTATATTGCAGTGACTGCTCACTACATCGAGCCCGAGAACACAATTTTGATGTCATCTTTGCTAGAGTGCGAAGAAATCTCGGAGGCACACACAATTTCAAACTTGTGCAGCTGTCTAAAAAAAATTATGTCGAGTTGGGAGATATCCAACAAAGTGACGGCAATTGTCACAGACAATGCCGCTAATGTGGTGGGTGCTGTTAATGAAGGAAACTGGCGCTCGATAGCTTGCTTTGCACATTCGCTGAATTTAGTTGTGCAATCTTCACTTACTAACATCAAAGATGTTATTGTGCGAAGCAAGGCAATTGTGGAATACTTCCACCGCAGTGCAACTGGGCTAAGGGCGTTAAAAGATGCCCAGAAACAAGGCCTATTTACATTGGCGCGAGACGCGAGGCGAGACTCGCGCTCGAATTCGATAGCGTGGACACTCGCTGCAAAAAATCGCATGTCTATTTACATTGACGCGATACTTCGGGCGTGTTTTTATTTATTTTTGTTTAAATTTGCAACCCTGTGCAATAAAACGTGGCAACCCTGTTCACCATAATATGGCAACACTTAACAAAACAGCAAACATCTCCTCATTGTTTCTATACAATCTTTCACTTTTATCATATAGAATTGTCTTATCTCTTATTAAATTAATAAGACATTAAATTTTCTCGCAATTTAATTTTTGCATTGTGCTACACAAAATATTCCACATTAACAGCAGCTGATTGGCCTGATCAGCTGCTTTTCACGCTTCACCAACGCGAGGTTTTTTCATAATTTCGAAATTGAAAGCGAGAGACGCGCGACATCTAGCGCCAATGTAAACAAACACATTGACTCTCATGAAATGAAACTCGCTTTCGAAACTCGCCTCGCGGCCTCGCGCCAATGTAAATAGGCCTACAGTTAAATCTACCACCACTTAAATTAAAAATGGATGTCCAAACACGGTGGAACTCAACATATGACATGTTAAACAGACTGTACCAACTGAAGGATGCACTAGCGATCGTGTTACCGAAACTCCGGCCCGAATTAATTATGCTAGAGAAGGAATGGAGTATTGTCGAAGAGCTAATTTCTGTTCTCAAACCATTCTATGAAATAACGCTGGAAATATCATCAGAAAAAAATATAACTTTATCCAAGGTAAGCACAAATAATAGTGGTATTCATTTAAAGTTGCAAACTAGTTGCATTTGTTGCATTCATCGCAATATGGCAATGTCGCGAAACAGCTGTTCAGTTTTGTATAGAAATTCATTTGCAATAAAGTGGCATTAATGCCATAGCATTTTGTATTGCAAAGTGGCAATACTTGTTGCATTGCATTACCAGCTGATATCACAATTCAACTTGTCATGGAAGAAGTAAGTAACAGCTGATCAATGCAACATGATTGCCAACGGGGTGTTCATTTAATATTTATTGCAATGTTGCCACTTTGCGATTTTTTTTAGCAATGCAACTTTAAATGAATACCACTAATAATTAATAATGATAAAGCATTGTGAATTAATTATGAAATTACAAATTTTCAAGGTTACAATTATTTGCAAAATGTTGGATTCCTACTTTGCAACGGTTAATGTTGTCTCCAAAGAAGTGCAGGAAGTTGTGAATACTATGCAAAGAAAAATGATAACTCGTCTGGGTGGTATAGAAAAAAATATGCTATACGCCGAAAGCACCATATTGGATCCGCGATTTAAGAGCCGAGGCTTTAAAAACGATGCCAATTTCAAGGACGCAGTTGAAAAACTAATAGGAAAACTGCAGTCAATACCAATTGTGGAGCCGACTGAGTTTGCGACTTCCACTCCTAGTGCATGATACAAAAAAGAAAGATACCGCATTGCGCATAAACAGCTGTTTTCCAGCTGTTCGCGTGACGTCACATGTGCCCAGTTGAGTTTTGAATTGCATATTGTGTACAGCGAATTTACATTGGGTGAACTAATTGATTTAAAATGCGTTGTGCAGTTTTTGGATGCAACAATAACAATTTTAAGAACAATACATGGAGATTTAGATTTTGATGGCCTGGAAAATTTAGCTGGGTACACATGCTACAGATTAAGAGACGAAATGCCAAATCTGCACACTCAGGGTCAAAGCCAAAGCTACACTTGGGAAGATCATTTGTCAGAAGGTGGATTGCTAAAGCCGACTGACGATATGATAATAATCGTAAGGCAACTCCAAGCCGTTTTTGATGAATTAAATGGATCATCCTTATTGATAGCAGAACGCTATCTAGAAACCCATTTTGAAGCATCAGCACAAATAAACTGTAACGAAAAAATCAAAAAACTTTGTTTTCGAACAATGATGTTTTTCCGAATAAGAAAATTAAATAGAGAAATTACAAATAATAATTTTGAATTATCGCGTAAGTGTAAAATGAATAAAATAGTAAAATAAATTAAAAGCTGTTTCTCTTATCTCTATATATAAAAGAGTTCGTCCGCGTTAAAATGGATAGCATATCGGCCTTAACGAAAAGAGCT
Organism: Scaptomyza graminum; assembly: GCA_018901835.1. Taxonomy (NCBI): domain Eukaryota; kingdom Metazoa; phylum Arthropoda; class Insecta; order Diptera; family Drosophilidae; genus Scaptomyza; species Scaptomyza graminum. Next base: position 42,032 of record JAEIFL010000002.1, read on the forward strand.
AGAAGGCTGAAATTTTCACACAATTTTTTATGCAGGTATTCTGTTTGACCTAAGAAAGGAATTTTATTTTGGACAACTCCTTCGAGTACCTCCCATACATTTTGGAGCACTTTTACCCACTCCAAAAACAAAACAAATTACCCATTCCACTACTGCCGCCTGTTTGTCGCACAAGCTGAGAGTTTGATCGCGAGCGAGAATACAAAAACAAAACAAATGCGCAGTGACGCCTTCGCGTCGCACAAGCAAAGTCATAAAAAAAAGGTTCATACACTCGCAAAAAAGAAACGGATTTCCGCTTCTTAATGAATAAGTGCATTCACATACATATAAGTGAACAATGCGCTTGAAAATAATTTTCAATATTTTATGTACATGAATCTTTTCGCACAGTGCACATTGTTTTTTTTTTCAAATTTGTGTGCCTTTGACAATTCATTTACGACCCAAGTAGCGTTTGTTGTTGTTGTAAGTGTTGTTGTTGGGCCCGCACTGCTACTTTTGTTGGTGTCATTGATTTAAGAAAACAACAACAAAACATAACTTGGTCCGTGTAGAAAAATTTTGCACACCAAAATACATATGTATGTTGTGGGGGTGGATTTGCCTACTTGCTGCTAATATAACTTAGACAAAACGTATAACTTACATTAATAATATACAATTTCGAACAAGTAAAATAGGTTCGTACACTTGCAAAAAAGAAACGGATTTCCGCTTCTTAATAAATAAGTGCATTCACATATAAGTGAACAATGCGCTTGAAAATAATTTTCAATATTTTATGTACATGAATCTTTTCGCACAGTGCACATTGTTTTTTTTTCAAATTTGTGTGCCTTTGACAATTGATTTACGACGCGAGTAGCTATTAGCGTCGTCCGACCGGCAGATGCGGCGGCAATTGGAACAGTCCCAGCGTCCAGCATGTGTGTGAATAAGAAATTTGCAAACTCGATAAAACATCGTGCAAATTGTTCAGTAAGCCAAAAAATCCCAGAAAATAAAAAAAAAGCCAAAAAATAAAAAAAAGCCAGAAAAAGCCAAAAAAATAAGAAAAACCAAAAAATAGAAAAAAAGCCACAAAATAAAAATAAGACAAAAAAAAAAAAAAAAAAGCCAAAAAGCCAGAAAAAGCCAAAAAATAAAAAAAAGCCAAAAAATCCCAAAAAAAAAAAAAAATAAACCAAAAAAATCCCAGAAAATAAAAAAGAAGCATATGCAGTATCTGCAGTATTCCTTATTGGTGTCCGCTTCATCGCGGCTTATCCAAACTTTAAAATCTGGCTGCTGTAGCCAGCAATCACGAAATTTTTGTTTGTACGAATCTTTCGGCATTATTTAAGTTTATTTTTCACTTTTGTTGTACATTAGATTACAAATGATATCGAAAATACATACAAAGTATGTAAAAAGATCGCTATTTTTAATAGATTGGATGCCACAATGTTTTTAAAGAAAACTTTGAAAAAAATATTGAAATAAATGAATCAAATAAAATCTGAAAAAAGGCCAGATTTCCGGATAGGGGATGTTTGATATTTTTTCCGGACAAGGGACTTAAAAACATGTCAGATCTGTCCGGAAAAAGGCCAAATCGGCATCACTGTTGTTTGTGTCATTGAATTAAAAAAAAAAAAACTAAAGCAAAACTTGGTGCGTCCAGAAAAATTTGGCACACCAGAAAATAATGTGGGGGTGGATTTGCATACTTGCTGCTAATATAACTTAGACTAAACGTAACACACTTACATTAATAATATACAATTTCAAACAAGTAAAATTGGTTCGTACACTTGCAAAAAAGAAACGGATTTCCGCTTCTTAATGAATAAGTGCATTCACATATAAGTGAACAATGCGCTTGAAAATAATTTTCAATCACCCTTATTCTCGTTGTCGTCGTCGACGTCGTTGTCAATTTAGAGTCGTTGTCACATCACATCAATATCGTATCACTTCGATGCTATTTCGGTATTCTGTAACGGACTTGTGACGACGACGTCTCGTTATCGATAGTTCTATCGCAAAAGCACCATTCACACAGAAATTTGACAGTTGTTTGCAAGTTTTATAAAATTAATATACAAATAAACATGTTTTTCTCATCTGATTCATCTAGTGATGATGAAAAAAAATGTAATCTTATAAAAATTAGGAGAAACATAAGGAACAGGTCAGACATAATGAGCTTGCCTGACAAGAAGTAAGTAATAAAATAACAATTTGGGTTCAATGGTGCGCGCTAACTTGTTTTCCTTTTATTTAAGATTTGAAACATACTTTCGCCTTAGCAAAGAAGCATTCAAAAATGTTCTCCAAAAAATAGAGCCTGGAATGAAAAATAGTCAGGTCATCTTCCGTGAGGAATAAATCGAAGTTGGCTGCAACATTGTTGTTTTAAGGTCAGGGAACCTACCAACTTAGTGTCGGCAACGACTTAAAATTGGTCAAATGGACGTTGGAATCGGTGACATTGACCATTTACCAAGTTCCGAAGCCACGGATATTCGAAACCAAATAAAATTAAGCTTCATTTAAATATAAAAAATAACGAAAATAAAGTTTAATTTTTAATTATTTATATTTAAAATTTTTAGTTGCCGCCATTTGCCATTTGCCAGCCATCGCCATTTCGTATCGGCGGTCCAAAAAAGCGTTTAATAAATTGCCAATGTTCTTCCAATCCTCATTGAAATTGCATGGAAGAGTTCCTCTGCGGAATCCTTTTGCAAGAGATGGATTTTTTTCTAACTCTTCAACAAGTTTTTCAAATTGTTTGGAATTTGTAATTTTCATTTTTATTTCGCAAAGCAAATTAATTTGTTGCACAGTCGTTGTCAGTCGTCACAAAAAATCTCAACGACTAAAACAGAGTCGTGTCAAGACAATATCAATGTCAATTTTACTTACAGAATACCGATTATGTGACGATAGTTGTCGATAGGTAACGATGACGACTACGAGAATACCAAATTTCGTTTGTCGTCGTCAGACGACAACGTTTGACGTCGACGACGACAACGAGAATAAGGGTGAATATAAAAAACTCACCAGAACGGTGTCGCCAATGGACTTTAAGTAGCTTTCAAAATTATTATAGCCAAGCTTCGCAAATGGCACCGGCGTGCCTTCTTCGTTGGCATAGTCCCTTTCCAGACTTTCTATTGTCATGGGATCGGGAGATGATACTACTAATGATTTTATAACAATTTTAACATAATTAAATAAACTCTTATCGTCCATTTTCGCGATTTACAATTGTGCAGTTCTTTGAGCGTCTGTGTGAAGTTGGCTGCGCTTGCACTTAAGATTGGTCGTAAAACCGCGGTTCTTTGCGCGTCAGTGTGAAGTTGGCTGCTTATTTATTTTATTCATACCATTCTCTTTCTGTTTAAAGCTACAAGGATATGGACCATTGGCAACAGTGTGCGCGCAAAGAAACGATAAAACGGCACACATTCAGGATTTAGTGCAGGGCCAAAAACAGCCGAGGAACAAGTCAAGACGCCGTGGCCGCACTAATTATTCTCATTACTCGCGAAGGCAATATCAAAATCCAGAGCCGCCAGTCGAAACACAAAAACCATCGAACAACAAGGCAAACAAGGCAGATGGTGAAGACAACAATCAATGTCAATCATCCGATGCGGGCCGTGGTGATAAGGATGCCATTCCAACATTGCCAACATTGCCAACATTGCCATTGCCAACATTGCCAACATTGGTAAGTAAACCCTCAACAAAATATAAACTGTCTACTGATTATTATTATTTCAGAAGGAAGAAGAAGAAGAAAATAACAATCACTCAAACGAAGAAAATCCTAATCAAATAAAACCAGAAGAAATTGAGCCTGTGGTTCACTATGTGTCTTCTAGCGAAGGCAGCGATTCGGATGCTATTCCAGCATATGCAGTGGTAATATTTGTTTTGCAATCAAATTTAATAAAGTTCTTAAAATCGCGAAAAATCTAATGCGATGCAATGCGAAAATATACCTTCTGCCAGCCATCGCCATTTCTTATTGGCGGTCCAAACGCGTTTAATAAATTTCCAATGTTCTTCCAATCCTCATTGAAGTTGGATGGAAGAGTTCCTCTGCGGAATCCTTTTGCAAGAGATGGATTTTTTTCTAACTCTTCAACAAGTTTTTCAAATTGTTTGGAATTTGTAATTTTCATTTTTATTTCGCAAAGCAAATTAATTTGTTGCACAGTCGTTGTCAGTCGTCACAAAAAATCTCAACGACTAAAACAGAGTCGTGTCAAGACAATATCAATGTCAATTTTACTTACAGAATACCGATTATGTGACGATAGTTGTCGATAGGTAACGATGACGACTACGAGAATACCAAATTTCGTTTGTCGTCGTCAGACGACAACGTTTGACGTCGACGACGACAACGAGAATAAGGGTGAATATAAAAAACTCACCAGAACGGTGTCGCCAATGGACTTTAAGTAGCTTTCAAAATTATTATAGCCAAGCTTCGCAAATGGCACCGGCGTGCCTTCTTCGTTGGCATAGTCCCTTTCCAGACTTTCTATTGTCATGGGATCGGGAGATGATACTACTAATGATTTTATAACAATTTTAACATAATTAAATAAACTCTTATCGTCCATTTTCGCGATTTACAATTGTGCAGTTCTTTGAGCGTCTGTGTGAAGTTGGCTGCGCTTGCACTTAAGATTGGTCGTAAAACCGCGGTTCTTTGCGCGTCAGTGTGAAGTTGGCTGCTTATTTATTTTATTCATACCATTCTCTTTCTGTTTAAAGCTACAAGGATATGGACCATTGGCAACAGTGTGCGCGCAAAGAAACGATAAAACGGCACACATTCAGGATTTAGTGCAGGGCCAAAAACAGCCGAGGAACAAGTCAAGACGCCGTGGCCGCACTAATTATTCTCATTACTCGCGAAGGCAATATCAAAATCCAGAGCCGCCAGTCGAAACACAAAAACCATCGAACAACAAGGCAAACAAGGCAGATGGTGAAGACAACAATCAATGTCAATCATCCGATGCGGGCCGTGGTGATAAGGATGCCATTCCAACATTGCCAACATTGCCAACATTGCCATTGCCAACATTGCCAACATTGGTAAGTAAACCCTCAACAAAATATAAACTGTCTACTGATTATTATTATTTCAGAAGGAAGAAGAAGAAGAAAATAACAATCACTCAAACGAAGAAAATCCTAATCAAATAAAACCAGAAGAAATTGAGCCTGTGGTTCACTATGTGTCTTCTAGCGAAGGCAGCGATTCGGATGCTATTCCAGCATATGCAGTGGTAATATTTGTTTTGCAATCAAATTTAATAAAGTTCTTAAAATCGCGAAAAATCTAATGCGATGCAATGCGAAAATATACCTTCTGCCAGCCATCGCCATTTCTTATTGGCGGTCCAAACGCGTTTAATAAATTTCCAATGTTCTTCCAATCCTCATTGAAGTTGGATGGAAGAGTTCCTCTGCGGAATCCTTTTGCAAGAGATGGATTTTTTTCTAACTCTTCAACAAGTTTTTCAAATTGTTTGGAATTTGTAATTTTCATTTTTATTTCGCAAAGCAAATTAATTTGTTGCACAGTCGTTGTCAGTCGTCACAAAAAATCTCAACGACTAAAACAGAGTCGTGTCAAGACAATATCAATGTCAATTTTACTTACAGAATACCGATTATGTGACGATAGTTGTCGATAGGTAACGATGACGACTACGAGAATACCAAATTTCGTTTGTCGTCGTCAGACGACAACGTTTGACGTCGACGACGACAACGAGAATAAGGGTGATTATTTTATGTAAATGAATCTTTTCCCAAAGTGCACATTTTTTTTTTTTTCAAATTTTTTTTTGACAATTCATTTACGACCCAAGTAGCGTTTTTTTTTGTTGTTGTTGTTAGTGTTGTTTTTGGGCCCGCCCTGCTTCTTTTTTTTGGGGGTGTTTATTAAAAAAAAAAAAAAAAAAAAAAAAAAAAAAAAAAGTAAAAAAAAAAAAAAAAAAAAAAAAAAAAAAAAAAATAGTTTTGGGGGATTTGATTAAATAATAATAAAAAAAAAAAAAAAAAAAAAACGTAACACACTTACATTAATAATATACAATTTTGAACAAGCAAAGGCCGTTCACATTAGTTTTTACACAAATCTATGTACGTTGTTCGTCCCAAACTCAAAGAGCCGCTTAAAATTTAACAGAGTGCGCGCGTTGCTCTTATGATAATTAGATAATTTCAAATCTCGCTCCGATCATGCTCCTCTGTTGTTGCTCACTTACGTTCACTCTATATTTTATGTGCGCGCTTTGCATGTCAATCATAAAGTTCAATAACCCTACTTCCTCCGCACACACTAAGTCAAAGCTAAAGGCTAAAGTACGTGTGAGTTTAGGCTATGCAATTCACTTAACTGCAGCCTCTTAGATATGTTTTGCTTTGATTCAGTGCGTGCGAAGAAGGCAGCGATACTACGCTCTTTTTTTGACTTGCAGAGCGCGCGTATACATAAGAGAGTGATCCGAAACCATGATACAAAATACCGATAACGCATTGCGCATAAATAGCTGTTTTGCGTGACGTCACATGTGACAGGTTGGGTATGATTTTCACATTGCATATGGCTGTTGATGCTGATCAAGAATATATCTACCTTTTATGGGGTCGGAGATGCTTCTTTTTGCCTGTTACATACTTATGCACAAAACAATTATACTCTTTTTACCCATTTCAGGGTATAAATATAACTGTGAATGCAAAAGATTTGTTGTTGCTGTTTTTGTCGATCGCTTCAGGCTTATTATAAGCCGTTGTATGCACACACGAATTTGAAACAACAAAGGAGGACTAAGAGGAATGCGATTGGCTTAAGAGCATGAAAATGTGATATTGTTCTGTAGATGAGATCAATTCACATAAATAACAGTAACTCTTTCACTCTAAGGGAATTTTACAATTTTTACTTTAGTGTGCCATTTGCGCATTGCTTCATTTTATTTCTAAAAGTGATACAAGAATGAACATACAAAATTATTGGGGTGCTTTGCCTGCTACAGTTTTATATGCTTTCCCTGCCACAGTTTTATATGCAGCCGACAGTTTCAGCTATCTTCCTTCCAAATTTGGTGACACTAGCTCAAAGTTTAGGTGGGGGAAGGGGGGCTGGGCGAGTTATGGGTGGGTATGGCATCCAAATTATTCCTGCAGATCTTCTTGGATGTCAATTGCTATCTTCCTACCAAATTTGGTGACTCTAGCTCAAAAATTGTAAAAGGTTGGGGAAGGGTGCTGTGGGCGTTATGGGTGGGCCTGGCTACAAAATATCTTTGGCTGTCGCTACCAGTTATGGACGCGGCATCCAAAGTTTTGATGCAGTTTTTGGGGATCGTCATCACCTATGTTGGCGCAAAATTTTGTGGCTGTAGCTCAAAAACTGAGGAAGATAAAGTCATTTCTGATTTGAAACTGCGGTAGGGCTGGGGGCGGAAAGGGTGGGCGTGACTCCAAAACTTTAATGCAGATCATTGGGGTTCATTACTAGCTATCTTTCTACCAAATTCAGAGACTCTAGCTCAACAACTCTGAAAGATACACGCATTCCCGTTTTTAACGAAAAGTTGGGGCGGCTGGGGTTAGCTTGGGCGGTATGGGTAGGCGTGGCATCGAAAGTTTTGATGCAGTTTTTTGGGGATCGTCATCACTTATCTTGGCGCAAAATTTGGTGGATCGAGCTTAAAAACTGAGGAAGTTATAGGCGTTTTTGATTTAAAACCGCGGGGGGCTGGGAGCGGAATGGGTGGGCGTGGCTCCACAATTTTTCGGGGATGCCAGTAGCTATCTTCCTACCAAATTTGGTAGCTCTAACTGTAAGGGTGTGCCGAATAGGTGGATTTTGAGTTATCTAATTTATCAATTTGCCAGCCCCCCAGTTTTTGTAAAGCCCCAATCTTGACACTTTAATTTACTATGCCATAGATAAAGAGAATTGAAGAGTTTCAAGCCTTTAGCTTGAATTAAGTGGAAAAACGTTGCGTTCATACAGACAGACGGACAGACAACATGACGGACATACTCCCAATATACTCTATACCTTCGATATCGAGTATAATGACGCGCCTGATTCTCTACCTCAATGGTGGCGTGGAAAAGAGAATGTTATTTACTTTGCTTTAATATTTTGTGAAATATTTTCTGATTTATTTATTTTATATCTTCTGTTGCTAAAATTTATATAAACTATCCGCGCAGCGAAGTAAGCGGGCCACTTACTAGTTATACATATATTTAATTAATAGCCAAAACAATTTTAAGAACAATTTGTTATTATTGTTTCATCTTAAACTGCACAGCGCATTTTCAATCAATTAATTCTCTTTTAACAGTCGTTATTATTCAAATGCACTACAATGTCTGTATGCAACATGAAATTCAAATCTCAACTGGGCACGTGTGACGTAGATGCGCAGAAGGTGAACCGCTGACTGCGTGATCTGAGTTTTATCGTTCTTGCTCCTAGTGAGACAACAGATAACGTCATATCAGACAGTATTTGGGCCAATTACGATGAGGAATTTCGTTCAATCGTTTTGTCGACAAATGAAACAGTTGCCTCTGTTCGTGAAATAGACAAATATCTCTTAGAGGAGTATTTAGGACGAAAAGAGGATCCTCTTGTCTGGTGGAATCAGCGAAAACTGATATACCCAAAACTTTATAGTTTTGTTTTAAAAAGACTGTGTGTAGTAGCTACTTCAGTGCCATGTGAGCGAACTTTTTCAGTAGCTGGCCAAATAATAACAGATAGGCGATGTCTTCTATTGCCAGAAAAAGTCGACAAACTTACATTTTTGCACAATAATATGTAATATTATTATTTCTATTTCTATTTTCTATTTTATAAGTTTTTACTATTAGTTTTTTTTATTATTATTTTATTATTATTATTTACTTTTTAATTAAGACGAACATGAAGCTCATTTGTTAATGTTATTTGTTACTATTGGCTTAAGCCCAACATACAGTTCCTGTTGTTTTTTTAATAATTTGCCATTTAATTAAGCCGAACATGAAGTTCCTTATATTATTAATTTTAAATATTAAATCATGACGAACATGAAGTTCTCATACCATTATTAAAACGAATCTAAGTTGAATAAATTTTTGTTATTATTTTTTAATTTTCCACTACTACAAAATTATTGAGCTTAAAAAAAAACAATTATTAGAAACCAAAAAAAATATCAAATTAATCATGAAAATTTGATATCAATCTAATTAGAATGTGCTACCGGTCATCGTTCAGAACAACACAACTGAGCAACTGAACAAAAAAACCTGTTCATATTCTATCGTTCATCGTTCAGAACAACTGAACAAAATGACCCGTTCATATTCTATCGTTCATCGTTCAGAACAACTGAACAACTGAATAGAATGACTGACTTAGTTCACACCTGAAAAATGAACGATTGAACTTATTCAGCAAATTGAACTAAAATTTCCAACTCTATTAGTAAGCAGTTCAATATGTCAACTGCTGATATATGCAAGCACCTAATGTCGTAAAAGTTAAAAGCAGTTGAAAATTACAAGCCAAAAAAACACAAGCGGGCATGCCGTGAATGTTAGAAGCAGTTGAGAATTACAAGCCACAAATTAAAAAAATAGTAACAGCTCGGTGGGAAAACTGTTGAACTTGATCAAATTTGTAGCCCCTTGATTAAAAAGTTATATAAAAAAACTCGATATTCAGCTTAAGCACAAATACAAATACAGGCAAACCCCGATACTGTGAACAAAACGAAAATCAAAATTTTGAAATTTGTTCACACAATCGAGGTTGTTCACATTATCGAGGTTTTTTTATTTTGTTAATAAATTGAGTTAAACGGGTACTACATAGTTAAGTAAATTATTTAATTTGTTGGTTTTATTCAAATTCACTTTAAACACAAAAACAAATTCCATTTCCATAAAAATTTATAAAAATAACTTTTTATCTGTGTACGTAGAATTTTCTACAAATTCATATAAATTCGCAGAAATCGTTAAAACTGTTCTTACAAATGTTGAAGCGATGAAAGAGCAAATAAAAGGAATGAAAAAAAAAATTTTCATACTAAAGAGGTTTTTTTTTCAACCGCGATAGTGTGAACAAAATATTTTGTTCATACTATCGAGGTGTTCACACTATCGAGTGTTCACACTATCGAGTGTTCACACTAACGGGGTTTGCCTGTAATTACAAAGTTTACATATTTGATATAATCTGGAGTCTCTAGCTCTTGTAGTCTTTGAGATCAACGCGTTCATACAGACGGACAGACGGACATGGCTATATCGACAATATATATACTTTATGGGGTCGGAGATGCTTCCTTCTGCCTGTTACATACTTTTTCACAAAACCTATTTTCCCTAGTAAAAAATTCAATGGGTATTATTTAGTTGAATGCAGAAAACCAGACTAAAAAATATTTTCTAATTCTCGAGTTATTCATTTATGTAAAAAATAAGGGTTTGGGACCATAGTGCCATTTCTTGGCCGACTCTGCATTGGACGAAATATGGGATTATTTTGTTGATGACGCAGAGGTGATATAACAGATATTCCCAAGTCCATTAGTTGGCGGGATAACATCCTTTGCTCATTTGACAATGGCCTTCTTAAGCAAATGCTCCGAGTGTCCCAGCTCCAATTTGGCATGCCTTTGGAGCTTATAAAAGAGGATGAAGCCTTTAAACCAACAGGCGGCACAAAATCACAATTGTCGATTGACTTAGTTGTTGTTTTGTTTATTCTGGGGTTCTCTGGAAGCAGTGCGTCGGTGCAAAAAACTTGCACAATATTTGGAATTGGCGATGGAGGCACCTTGGGCTTAATAACAAAGCGTGTTTTTTCTGCATTTTTGCGGCTGATGCCCAAATATATTTGTTGTAATATATCGTTCGTTTACCCTTTGCTATGTTTGTTCAATTAATAACACAATTGTTTAGAGTTTATGTTTTAAGATCGCTTTAATATTTTATGTTTTTAATTCTTTATTAACTGCACACAACCAGCCATGTTCACACGCAAAAACAAAAGAGGAAGTAAGTAAAACAGTGTGCCCATACATTCATTTTTAGGGATTTCAATAATGTACATTTTTGTTAACATAACATGACAGTGAGGACGGTAGAGTAATGTTATGTCCAACACGCCCCCTCAAAAATGACATTAAACTATATAAATTAAGTATTTCATTATATGTGACTGGTGTGTATTCTGGGGAAGTATTACAATATGATCCAGTATTTACTGCTAGGATTGGGAAAACCCAGATAAAACCCAATCAGATTATTTCAACTTAACAATATTCATATTCAATTAAACTTAACAATATTCATATTCATTTTAATTACTATAGATGATTTCAATATTTTCACGTTAATATAAAATAAATCAAATTAAAATTTAATAATTTTCATATTCTTTTAAATTAATATTTATATGACTTCAATATTTTCATGTAAGATAAATCAAGGTTAAATTAAATAATTTTCATATTCTTTTAAATCAATATACATATGACTTCATTATTTTCATGTTAATATAGGATAAATCAAATTAAAGCTTAATAATTTTCATATTATTTTTTTTGTTAATTAATATATATGTATGACTTAAATACTTTTAATCTAATTTTATTGTTGTTGTTGACTTCAGTCTTCCTGTTGTAGTGCCATCTGCTTTCTCAATTCGATGAATCTCCCGGCAGGTAATGCTTTTGTAAAAATATCTGCCAGCTGATTTTCTGTAGGAATATACTCAATAGTTATAATATTATTCTCTATTTGCTCTCTGGTGAAATGATATTTTATGTCAATATGTTTTGACCTCTTATGACATGAGGGATTGCTGGCTATACTTATACAACCCTGGTTATCTTCAAATATTTTTATTGGCTTGTCAAGTTTAATGCTAACACTTTCTAAGAGAGATTTAAGCCATAATGCCTCTCTTACTGCTTCAAACAAAGCCATGTACTCTGCTTCAGTGGATGAAGCTGCCACTGAATTCTGCCTCCTTGTGTTCCAACAAATAGAATTTGAATTAAACATTTTAAATATATAACCCGTTGTACTTTTTCTGTCATTCTCGTTTCCCCCCCAATCGAAGTCAACATAGCCAACAAATATGTGTTCATAATCTAAATTTTTCTTAAAGATTAGTTTCATGTCAATATTGCCTCTAAGATATCTCAAAATTCTTTTTAAACCTTGCCATAATTCAATATTATTTTTATTAGTATATCTACTTAAGATGTTTATGGCAGCAGCGATATCAGGACGTGTACAAAGCATTATGTACATTAAGCTACCAATTAAATTTCGACAGGGGGCATCGTATATGTCGTCTGAGTTTAACATTTCATAATTTAGCTTGCTTGGAAGTGGAGTGCTGACGGATTTGCATTCTTCCATATTAAACTTACTTAAAATCCTTTTTATGTAAGCAGATTGGCTTAAAGATATCTGATCATGACCTATTTCTATTTTCATTCCAATAGAGTACCGTATTTCACCTAAGTCAGTCATTCGAAACTTTGTCATCAGGTATTGTTTAAAATTATCTATTATATCTATATCTGATGTCGCTATAACTAAGTCGTCCACATAAAGCAATACATATAAATTCTTTTTTATATCACCTTCATCTTTAACATATATACATCGATCAACAGGTGAATTCTTAAATCCACACTCTTTCAACGCTTGCTCAAATACTTGAAACCAGCATCTAGCTGCTTGTTTGAGCCCGTAAATTGATTTATTTAATTTACATACACTTTCATTATTGCAAACAATTCCTTGAGGAACTTTCATGTATATTTCCTCTTTCAGCGTACCATTTAGAAAAGCTGTTTTAACATCCATGTGATGTACTTTGAAGTTAAATTGGTTTGCAATAGACAATATAAAACGAAAACTAGAAATTCTAGCAACAGGGGCGAACGTTTCATCGTAATCTATTTGATACTTCTGTGTAAAACCACGTGCCACTAATCTTGTCTTATATCTTACTGGATTTCCAAATTCATTCTGTTTTAAGGTAAATACCCACTTGCTGTCTACAATATTCTTGTTTTCGGGCCTTCTAACAATAGTCCATGTCTTATTTAATTCGTGAGCAGACAATTCTTCTTGAATAGCTTCTTCCCATAAAGACCTGTCCTCTCTACTTCGTATCTCATCAAACGTATTAGGAACTTCATTGAAAACAGTATGAGCATTTAAAATATAACTATTTAGACTTGCTTCATCTTCGCTATACGATATATGTGGTTTATTTTTCAATCTATCGCTTCTTCTAGTTACATCTTCAGTAACTTTGTCCGCGATTTCATTTGGTAACTTTTCACTAGGCTGTTGAATTTCCTTACTCTCATTTAGGAAATTGGCTTTATCGCTATCCTTACTTTCATTCAGGATCTCTGGTACACAACATTCCATACTCTCATTCTGGACATTTTCATTATCGTAATCCTTACTCTCATTCGGGATCTCTGGTTCACAACTTTCCATATTCTCATTCTGAAAATTTTCATTATCATCCTCCTTACTTTCATTCAGGAGATCACTTTCCTTACTCTCTTTCAGGAATTTAATATTCTTATTTTTATCCTTACTATCGTTCGGGATTTCACTTTTACCAGCTCTAGAGTTAACCATATTAGTCTCATCTACAACCACGTCTCAAGCAACAATAAATTTCTCATTTTCGATATCCCATAATTTAAAGCCATTCGGTTCATATCCGACAAAAATACTCTTAAATGATTTTTCTTCGAACTTCCGTTTTCTATTTTTATTGTGAACATATACAGTCGAACCGAATATTTTCAATTATTTTAAAACCGGCTTTCTACTATGCCACATCTCGTATGGTGTAGTTGCTCGATCTCCAAGTGCCTTACTTGGAATCCTATTTATTATGTACGTTGCCGTTAACACAGCTTCACCCCAAAAAGACTTATCTAATTCTGCACCACTGATCATGGCACGAGCCTTTTCAGTAATTGTTCTAATCATTCGTTCTGAAACTCCATTCAACTGTGGAGTATATGGTACCGTTAAATGATAACTAATTCCTTTCTGAACACAGAACTCACGCATATCGGTAGATAAATATTCCCTACCATTGTCAATGTACAGATTCACTACTTTGAGATTAAAATGTGCTTCACTTTTTGCCACAAAGTCTTTAAACATATTAAACACATCCGATTTATGTTTTATAAGATAAGTAACACAATAATGTGTAAACTGATCCACGAAAATTACGTAGTAGTTTTTATCATCAATAGTTGTAGGAGTTATCGGTCCACAGACATCTGAATGAATAACAAAGAGAGCTCTATTTATATGTTCTTTATTTTTATATTTATCAAATCGTAATCTGGCTTGTTTTCCATTTAAACAAGCTTCGCATATGTCGTCTGTGGGATTAACACTATCAAGAAGCCTATTATCGTTAAATAAATTCTTTCTTTTTGATGTGTTAACATCTATAGGCGCGGGTAGCGCAACTATCTCGGTACAATACATGCAAACCTCACACCGCGTTAGATCACACATGATCAGCGTCGACGCTTTCAAAAAAGCGTTAAGCGTTAGTATAGCAAATAGTATGTGTTTGTTGTAAAAATTTTTTCTCTGCTCAAAATAAGTATGATGGTATTAGTGCTTTGTGCAGCGGCAGAGCGCCCCAGCCCGGGCATGCAGCTGTTAAGCAAAGAGAATGATGACTGTTGAATACCCTAATAAATTATAAGTGTTATTGAGGACGTGTACTTCAATAATATATTTGCTATAAATGCATACTTTTATTAGTATAAGTTGGCGCTTAGCAAACAATTGCGAAACTACTAAAATAGTTTAATAATATTAATTGATTAATTGATAAATATAGCAAATAAGCTTGTTAGGGTATGCAGAAACATCATTCGTCCAAGGCAATTCTGTTTTGCTTCTTCGTGAATGCACAGACACAAAAAACACACACACTTACAGACAAACATAGCGGACTTCTGTAATAAGAAAATGAACTGACGAATGAAGAATGTTATGTACCCTAATATTATATAAGTGCTACTGTGGATATTATATATATGCAATAATTGCATACTTAATAAGCATAGGTTGGCGCTTAGCAAACAATTGAGAAATTACTAAAAATAGTTTAATAATATTAATTAATTAATCAATTAATATAGCAAATAAACTAGGTAGGGTATTCCACACTCATCATTCACTTATTAAAGAAGTTCGTTATGTTTGTCTGTAAGTGTTAGTGTGTGTCTGTGCGTATTTATGCGCATGCATGTGCGCGCTTTGTTGTTCTGCTGGTGGCGGTCAAAAGCAAAACAAAAAGTAAATTTGAATGGTTTTGCAATTGTTAACACATCGTTAGTGAGTTCGAACACTCATTAATTTTTTTTTATTTCTAACATTTTCCCTTTGCTAATGTGACCCAATCTCTCATGCCACAATTTATATAGATTAGTGTTATTTGCATTAATTTTATATGCTTTAAATTCAATAATTGGCATATCGTACGCACCTGAGTTTTCAGGAATAGTGATACCATTCTTGTTCAGTTTCACTCCATTTTCGTCGAATATAACAGTTATACCGGCCTCTTGCATTCTTTTTACCGATATAAGATTCTCTGCGACTTCTCCACAGTATAAGACGTCCTCCAGCGTAATCTCATAATCAGTTTGTAGACGAACGACTCCAAGCTTGGTTGCAGATATGTATTCTCCTTGTTTGGCTACAGCAATCCTTACTGGAGTTTCCAATTCGACAGAGTCTACGAATCAACAAGAATATATACAAATAGAGTCGCCATGAGGCGAAATTCTTACTGCCAGTTGGAACCTGAAATATTTTGATCTCAAGGGTCCACCTCTCTCAGAGAGCGCATTTTGTGGCAATTTTTGCTGGACTCGCCAGGCGCGAGAAAAGTGCAAGTCATTCTTCTTTTTGACTGCGATACGCCATGAGCTCTCGTAGCACTGCCGGCCAGCCATGTTGTGTGTATGCGCTCGTATGCCAGCGATTTTCTAGCGCGCAGTAGCTGGTTTGTTTGCTGGGCGCCCATATTTTGCTTGTATATGCTTATGATCGTGTGTATATTAGACTTCTGCATGAATGCATTCATATGAAGTGTCATAGTAGTGTACACTAATATGGTATAGCAAAATTGGTGGACCCATTCTCCTTTTGTACTTTGTATTCAAAAGTTACAGGGGAATGGAACACTAAAATAGGAACACTATGCGTGTGTTGTACTGGTTTTTGCTCTACACCAGAATTCATGTAAAGCATTTGAAACGTGGTTTACATGGACTGAAATGAAGTGGACGAAATGAAACGAAGTGTATAGACAAACGGAATGAGTGAAGTAAAACACACGAACGCAAAAATTTTCAAAGATGGACGCAACTACATTGAGCTCTACAGAAAATAATGTTTTTACATTCAAATATTGATAATATTGATGTTAGCTTCTTAGAATTAATTTAGAAATTAAGTTATAATAATAAAAATGAATTAAATATAATATTATTTTTGTTTAATTAATTTAAAATATTTTTCTATTTTGTTAAATAATTATATATTAAACGAACAAAATTGTTTTAATTTTTGCAATTTTATTCTAATACATTTGTTTTACATTAGACCTCAGTAGCAATGTTGCGGCCCTTAAGGGCCCAAATAAATACCATTAACAGAACCGCCAATAATAACAAACTGCTATTTTGAATATCAATAATATAAAGTATAGTTATGTTGGGAAGTTTATTAAATTGGTATTTTGTGCCGTGCCGGTCAGCCTTACTCCATGGCATATTATTCGCGACTGCTTAAAATAGATCGGTTACAATGTGAATATCGATTACAAAGTAATATCGTTTAAAAGAATAATATCGTTTACAAAGAATAATATCGTTGTTTATCAAATAAAAGGGAATGCCTGTCTTCAGGTTCAGGGCATGGGTATGTTTAGCATTTGGCGGTTAAATTCAAACATTTTTTTTTCAATCAGTAACATCCCACCCACCGTAAAATGACTACGACATTTTACCAACTACATCCAGTATGGCCAGCTTGGAAACAGGTCGCTTTAAAATTCCCGTAGGCGTTTTGACCTCGGCTATTCGCACATATCCATCTTTAGCCATTATCGGGTTAACTACAACTCCTTTCTTCCAGTTTCCTCTGGGCTGATTTTCGTCGCAGATCAGGACAACGTCTCCAGATTTGATTGGTTTGGTAGGTGCGAACCATTTAGTTCGCCTAGTAAGTGTCGGCAAATATTCACGAATCCAACGCCGCCAAAAGTTGTCCTTCAATTGCTGAGCTATACGATATTGTTTTCGCAGGCAGATATTCGTAGCTTCTCTTGGTGACTGCGTGGAATTCATGGTTCCCAATAATAGGTGATTCGGAGTTAGCGGTTCAGGGTCATCAATGCTGACAGGAATGTGAGTCAAGGGCCTGCTGTTGATAATGTTCTCTGCTTCTATCAGCAAGCTCCGTAATGTCTCCACCTTGGGTGCATGCTCCTTCAATGTGACAGCCAGCACGCGCTTCGTTGACCGAAGCATACGCTCCCAACATCCGCCTGAACTGGGATTTGCTGGACAGTTGAATTCCCATTTGATATCCTTAGTTGATAGCTCGGCCTGTATAAAGTCCCAGTCAAACAGATCTTTTACTTTTCTGATCTCATTATTCACTCCAACGAAGTTGGTTCCCATATCCGACCTGATTACGCTTGGTATGCCTCTTCTGTTGACAAAGTTTCGTATAGCCATAATGCATGCGTCAGTTGACAGGTCCTCAGCTAACTCCAGATGGATTGCCCTCACCGTTAAACACGTAAAGAGAGCCACCCACCGTTTTTCGTGTCGGCGTCCAATGGTGACGATTACGGGTCCAAAATAATCAAGTCCTGTAAATGTAAACGGGCGATTATAAGGAGTCACTCTATCGTTTGGCAATTGGCCCATGATAGTCGGTGCAGGCTTTGCACTCTTGTTCTTGCAATATTGACACGACGATTTAGCGCGTTTTACAGCACAGCGCAAATCTACTATCCAAAACTTGCGTCGTATCTCATTGACTATCAATTCATCATTTTGGTGGTGATACATTTTATGATAGAAGTGTACAATCAAATTCGTCAACATATGTTTCTTCGGCATTATAATAGGATGCCGAGCCCTCTGTGGCATAAAGGTTGCACAGTCCAGTCTGCCATTAACCACAACTACGCCGTGCTCATCCAATTTTGGCGACAATGAATATATTGCGCTACTTTTCTGTACCCAGCCGGTTTCCTTTAGCTCATGTATCTCGTCAGTGAATGCTTGGGACTGTGCTATTTTACAGAGTGCCAACTCAGCCCGATGAACTTCCTCTACCGACAGTTCTTTTGTGACACCCAATCCTTCTGGATTCCGCAATTGGTTTACAAACCTCAGCACGTATGCCATCGTACGTTTCAAGCGGAGATAATTCGAAAATCGGTCAATGTTGATTATCGGCTCCGTCACCATAGTCATCATTACCTTGCGCATTTCAGATGTATCCTCCTGCAAATTTTGTAATTCTTGAGACGGCCAGTTCCTTTCAGCTTCATGCAGAAATTCCGGCCCTTTTGTCCAAACAGTTTGTGGCTTATATATCATATTCTTTATTGTCTTGGTGCCCTTGTCTGCAGGATTAAGTTGCGTAGGTATCCAGCGCCAGTCATTCTCCTCTGTTGTTTCCAAAATCTCGCTTATACGATGTGCCACGAATTGTTTGTATATACGATGACCTGATCGTATCCAAGCTATGACTGTTTGCGAATCCGACCACATTATCGTTCGCTTCACTTGAACATCATGGCTTTCCAAAATTGAGTTTCTCAGTCGTGTGCCCAAAACTGCAGCCTGCAACTCAAGCCTTGGTATCGACAGCATCTTAAGGGGAGCGCATCTGGTCTTTCCCGCCACGAAGGATACTTCAATCCGTCCGCATGAACTGATCAGCCAGTACGCTACAGCAGCAAAGGCTTGCTCACTTGCGTCAACAAAAACATGTAATTCGATTTGGGCATCAGGTGACATAAATTGGTCAGAGTAACAGCGTGGTACTTTGAACTGCTTTACCTCCTCCAATTGCTTTATCCAATGACGAAAACGCTCATATAAATCATCCGGTATTAAGTCATTCCAATTCACGTCTGCACGCCACACATCCTGTACAAGTATTTTGCCATATATCGTGAGGTCTGCAAGCATGCCAAATGGGTCATACACAGACATGACCATGCTAAGCAGCTGCCTTTTAGTGGGGCGCTTTGCGCCCTTGACTATATCCTTGTCCACGCGGTTCATTTGCAGGTCAAAAATAAATTTATCTTCTTGACTTGCCCAAAACATGCCCAGTATTTTGTCTACAGACTTGCTATCCAGTTGAACAGTTGCTTCGGCATCCCTTCCATTGGTCGTCTCATTAAGTTTACGCTGAACTTCTGCAGAATTAGATACAAAGCCTCGCAGTTCGAAATTTGCGCGCTTATGAATCTCCTTGACGGCTTCGCTTATGGTGTACGCCTCCCGATCTGATACAAAGCTTGCCACAAAGTCATCGACGTAGTGCTTCGTTACAATGGCTTTTATAACTTCGTCTCGGCAATTAGTGGCATTCCGAGCGTTTATGTTCTTTACATACTGGGCGCTGCAAGGGGAACAGGTTGCACCAAATATCATAACCTGCATCCTGAAAACCTCAATTCCTCCATCCTTACGCCAAAGAAAACGTAAGGAGTCCTGATCGGATTGCTTGACTTTGACCTGTAGAAACATTTCCTTTATGTCAGCACACACTGCTGTAGTACCTTGTCGAAACTGAAACAAAATCTTAGTTAGTGACGGGTTTTCATCAGGACCTTTTAATAATTTAGAGTTCAAAGATACTCCCTCCACAGAAGCAGCCGCGTCAAAAACAAGTCTCATCTTTTTTGGCTTATTAACATTATAAACACCAAAATGCGGCAAATACCAAGTGCGGGGACCTGTTATTTCTACTTCAGACTTTGACATTTGCACCGCATATCCTTTTTTCACAAAGTCCATGATTGCATCCTCATATTTCTTATGTTCGTCTGGGTCTCTCAGCTTACGTTCCACTGCGTTTAATCTCTTTATCGCCATATCGTAGCTATTAGGCAACTGCACGTCATCCTCTGTCCACAACAATCCGGTTTCGTAGACGCCACCTAAGTTTACTGTTGTTTCTGACAACAGCTTTCTAGCCCTCATA
This sequence comes from Scaptomyza graminum, assembly GCA_018901835.1. Lineage (NCBI taxonomy): Eukaryota > Metazoa > Arthropoda > Insecta > Diptera > Drosophilidae > Scaptomyza > Scaptomyza graminum. The sequence continues at coordinate 62,408 of JAEIFL010000002.1, forward strand.
ATTTCTATTGATTCTAAGGGCTTAAAAGGAACCTTGACTCCGAAATCCTCAGTGGAGAAGTATTCAGCCATTATTTTATGAACTTCATCGTTTATTTTGTCCTCTTTGTGTGTGTGAAATACCGCTGTCAACTGCATAGATCCTGGTTGCAGGTTACTCGCTGCACAGCCATAGATCAGCCATCCCAATGGAGTCTTCGCAGCAATCATATCATCACCCATGCTAAAGCTCTTTATTGTTTTTGTAAGATGACAATTGTCTATTCCAATCAATATCATGGGGACCGCGTTGTGATAATCATTAATGGGAAGACGAGTTACTTGCTTATATTTGGAGCATACTAGCTCCGCATTTAGAGACTGTTGTGGCAAGTTTATATTAGGAGCTGTATTTCCTGACAGTCTTTTCCATTTTTTATTGCCATTTATGCCTCTTATCTTGATGCAATATCTCATCGACTTGACTTCTTTAGTAGTATTGCCAATCCAATTCAATGTCAGGTTTTCCTTGACTTCTTCGACGCCTAAATTTCTTGCCAACTCTTCGTTCATCAATGTTGCGGACGATCCATCATCTAAAAAGGCAAACGTGCTAACCGTAATTCCTTTGGGTCCGCAAATCTCCACCGGTACAACCTTGAACAAATATTTTGAAGTAATTGCCTTTACCGTATTTACAGTAACTGTAGTTGACCTCTCGCCAGTGTCGGAGCCCGAATTATTGCCGGCCTTTTCTTTGTGAAGCAGTCGATGGTGGCGAGACTTACATCCGTTTACTCCACATAATTGTCTCTTTTTGCAATTCCTCCAGCTATGTCCTGTGCCCAAACAGCCAAAGCACAAGCCTGATTTCTTTATTGCGTCCCACCTTTCTTGAGAATTTGCTTTCTCTAGCTGCTCACACTTGTCTGTCATGTGCTTACCTTTACAGACCCGACATGCAGCCTCCACATTTGCATTGTCAACATTGCTTGTTGCTTGCATGACCGTCTTCTGATTGGATGGTCGCTCCCTCTTATCGTATTGTTTACCTGCTGCCGAGGCATCAACTGCCTGTACAATTCCCAGAGCCAAATCATTTAGCCACTGGCAGAAGTGCTTTAGATTAGCATATGGGCGGAAAGAGCAAGCATATGTTCCCCACTCAATCCGGGTCCTCATCGGAAGCTTGTTTACTAAGTCGCTCAGCAACACTGGATTTGTTAACAGGTTTTATTAGATTTTAAAATGGTTGGTTACACCTTTATTGTAAATATATGTATCTTATTCTGAGTTTTTTTGGTTATAGACGATCAGTGTGTGTGTGTGTCGTAGCGCCGGTCTCCTCCTCTGATGTTACAATCAATCGGTTAGCCAAAGCGCATCGATAGTTTTACATTCGATATATATTATAGCTTTATCGATACTTGGTAGGGATGTATTCTAGTAGTATCGATGAAGGTGCAATGTTTAAGTCTAAATTATATTATAGCTACCTTACAACTCGGCCATTCTGACCAATTTGATCGTCCCGATCATGGTTACTTATTCTACTGAATTGTCTTTAACATTGTCTCGCCAATCTGCCCATTTTCTTATTCTACATGCTTCAATTATTCCATCATACGGGATTTGTGTTATTTGACAGTTATCAATATCTGTTACAACATATCTATCATTTGGTAAAACTTTCCTTATTACATATGGACCCTTATATTTTGGTATAAATTTTTTGTTCGTTCCTATCACTGTATCCACATTCCGCACTACCACAAAATCTCCCTCCAAAAACGTTGAATGGGGTTTATGTTTCCGTTCATATGCCTTTGTACTCTTAGCTTGTTTATCTATAATGTTTTCATGAGCCGATTTCCGCAAATCCTCTACATTTTCAACTTTTTCATTCCTTTCACTAATGTATTCACTTAATACATCTATCTCACACCCTCTCTGCATTATTCCAAAAAGTAATTTCGATGGGCTTTCACCTGTTGTTGACTGAACAGAATTATTTATTGCGAATTCAACATTAACTAACAATTTGTACCAATCTGAATGCTGAACTGGTTCCGAAATCTTTCCTAGCATGGTTTTTAAAATTCTATTTATCCTCTCAATTTGTCCATTTGCCTGAGGTGAAGCAGTTGCTACTTTTACATGCTCTATATTGTTTTCTATTAAAAACGCACTAAACTCATTTGAGGTAAAGCAACTTCCTCTATCACTTATAATCCTCCTTGGTCGGCTATAATACTCAAAATATTTGCTTAAGCATCCATTTACTTCTCTAGTACTAGTTGAGTTTACTGAATACAATTTAACAAATTTTGTAAACGAATCTATTATAGCTAAAATATATTTTTTCTTTGACGCTATTGACGGAAGTGGCCCAAAATGGTCAATGTGTATTGTGTCAAATGGAATTGGCTTCTTTGGAATATTGTGCAATGTGCGGCTGGATGCTTGCCTTGGCACCGTGTGCATTATGCACTGTAAACAATTTCTTATATAATTATCCACTTTACTGTCAATATTAGGAAACCAATAATGTCGCCTTATTTCGCTAATGCATTTCGCAGATCCCATATGACACAATCTTTCGTGAACTTCTCTAATAATATTAATTTCCATTTCAGAAGGAACGTATAAAAGTAATGCTCCATCCTTTTGTTTTCTATAAACCAAACCATCTTCTAGCACAAAATTTTTCACTATTCCAACCTCTAATTTATCTCTGAGACCTGCAATAATTTGATCCCTGTTTTGCGTAACTTGCAACTGAAGACTAAGAGCATCCTCATCCAACACTGAAATAATTTGCTCGCCACTACTGGGAGTATTTATATCTATTATAGGTTCAAAACATCTACTCAATGTGTCTACATGGGTCATATACTTTCCGCTCCTATGCTTAATAATGTAATTATAATTTTCCAATTCTAATGCCCACCTTGCAATCCGGGAATTTACACTTTTCCGACTTAATGTAAGAGTTAATGAATTACAGTCAGTAATTATCTTAAAGGGAATCCCTTCTAAGTAAATATGAAATTTCCTTAATGAATATATTATGGCCAAAGTCTCCAATTCGAAACTATGGTATCTCGATTCCTGAGGTGTTGTGACTTGTGAGAAATATGCAATAGGATGAAATCGATTATCTTCCTGCTTTTGCAGAAGTATACCACCAAAACCACTTATGCTTGCATCACAATGTAGTTCAGTTTCCTTATCAGCATTATACAATGCTAAGATTGGATTAGACGATAACGTATCACACAAAAACTTAAATGTTTGTAAACATTCTTCAGAAAACTGAAACGGAACTCCTGGCTTTGTTAAGTTTTTCAAAGGTTTTGTTATGCTTGAAAACGACGGAATAAATCTTCTGAAATACGAAAATAATCCCATACATTTTTCTACGTCCCTAACATTCTTTGGCACTGGTAAGTGTCGAATAGCTATAGTATGCTGTCCATTTGGACTAATACCTTTTTTGCTTATAGTAAAACCCAAGAAATTTATTTCTGCAAAACAAAACATACATTTTTTCATGTTTAGCTCTAATCGAAATTCAGCCAATCTTCTCAATACCTTCTTTAACATAATAATGTGTTCCTCAAATGTTTCTGTTCCTATTGCAATGTCGTCCATATAAACAGCGATATTACCCTCCTTAACAATTGGTTGTAATACAAAATTAATAAATCGCTGAAAAACAGCTGGGCCATTTTTTAATCCAAAAGGCATCTTTAGGTATTCATATTGGCCATTTGGTGTTACAAATGCAGTGTATTTCACTGAATCTTCCGAAACTTTAATTTGGTGATAACCACTTTTCAAATCTAATATACTGAAATAGTTTTTTCCTTCTAATTTCTCTAAGCTATCATCAATTCTGGCTAAAGGATACCCATCTCTTACCGTAATTTTGTTTATCAATCTATAATCTACACACAATCTCTTTCCTCCATCTTTCTTCTTAACTAAAACAATTGCAGATGAATATGGTGATGAACTGGGCCTCACATGTCCCTTCTCTATTAAGTCGTTAATAATCTTTTCTGTTACTTGCCGATCGTAATAAGACAATCTTCGGGGCACTGATGTCACAGGTACATCATATTTCAATTTCAATTCCATTTCATATTGATGCTCAATCGGGGGTATATTATCAATGTCTCTATAATTCTCATCAATAGCGTCCTTAACTATTTGTGTTTGCTCTTCATTCAATTTACAATCAATGTTACACTCTTGGTTTTCTGAAGGTTCTATCATAAAAATGAACGATTCCAACCCTAATGTATCTGAAAAACTCTCTGAAGGTGCTGAAGTGATAACTGAAGGTACTGAGGTAATAGCTGAAGGTTCTGAAGAAATAACTGAATACACTGAAGTAACAACTGGGGGAATTACAATTTCATCTCGCATGCCATTTGCAGTAAAGAATTTAGAAGTTGTTCTATCATCGTCTGAAGGCGCAAGCAATCCTATTTGGTCTTCCCTACATGAAGTACACCATTCAATAATGTCATCTGCTTCTAATTCACTGAATGCACAATGCAAAGTTTTATTACATATTCTTAGGTTTTCTTCATTTACATGTTTTTCAATTGTTGGACTTTTTTCTTGTCCTATAAAGCATAATTTCAAATTAAATTTCTTCAAAAAGTCTCTTCCGAGTAATACAGGGTATGGAACATAAATGTCTGGCACAACATAAACCAGTAATTCTCTCATAATATTACAAAACGTGATCTTAATTAATATTTTTCCAAAAGCACATAAAGGAAAACTCCCCAGTCCATTAAAAGGCGTTTTCTTCAATCTATCTTCAACCAAATTCTGTGGTAATGCGGAATACCGAATTAAACTAATGGGGCTGCCCGTATCAAATAGAGAAAGCAAATCAATATTTGGCGAGTTTTCAATGTTAAAAACAATTCTTACCCGATTTATTTCACCAACATCGTTCTTACTGCCCTCTGCATTTCCTGAACCATAGTCATCAACCAGAGCAATCGTCTTTCTTGGAAGTCTCATCTTGCAGTCCTTAAGAATATGCTGCATGGATCCACATTGGAAACAAGAACCCTTCTCTCGTTTTGGTTTTGTGCATAGACTCGCCATATGCCCAAACTCAGAACAATTGTAGCAACGGACGCTCGTACTTGACCGCTGCGGTTGCTGACCTGACCGCTGCGGTTGCTGAATGTCGTTTCTATTTTTCCGCAATTGACTGTACCGGTTGGCACGCTGCTTCAATTGTTCGATGGTCTCTGCCGCATACAATATAGAAACATCTGCTGAACTATCTTGAAAGCCCTCGATGATCATCTGAACTGTTTGTGCTTCTTCAATATAAGTGCGCGATGCTATCTCCTGCATTTTTAAAATGTATCCCAATACGGACATCTTTTCGGGCACATACACAGTTGCCTTCATCATGTTTACTATCTCCAAAACAGAATACGAGTAGCCAAACGTCTGTAGAAAATTTTTCTTAAACTCCACATAACTGTTTGATTGATCAACTTTAAGAAACAACTCGGCCTCTGTATTTGGTTTCATTAGTCGTCGCACGCAATTCAATTTGAAAGTATCGTCATCATTCACAGTGCCACAAATGCGTTCAAAGTTCGCAATCCACTTTTTTGCATCATATGTACTTGCGCTGGAATAGGGTACTACTGCATCTATGACGTCACTGACGACACCGCGTTTTCCGCCCACTTGTTCACGTAGCTGTTGCAAAATTTGTTTTTTCTGCAAAATTTCGATTTCTGCCTCAATTATAGCAGATTCCAATACCATTTGCTGCATTTTCTGATCAGATGTTTGTTCCGCAGGTGGCATCAACGACGCACTGCAACTTGGTGACTCCGCCATTTTCGATTCTGCCAGCATATCAGCAGCATCCTCCTCTGTATCCAAATCTCCGACTTCAGCTCCATTTGTCAATGCCAGTTTGCGCAATTGCCTATAAGAGGAATTTTCATTGAATTCCACCTTATTCGTCTTTAGCCACTGTACAATTTCTAATTTATTCATAATTGTGCTTCTAAGAAAATGCGCGGTTTTTTATGCGCATATATGTATAGTGATCTCTTTCTCTCTTAAGGCCGGCCGTCGAATGTTCTCGGAGCGTCTCCTGAAGTCTGCGCACACACACACGAACAACAGCAAAAATTTGCTAGCAATATTGTATTGTAGGCCTGAATTATCCCACTTCTGAAGTTGTTAACAGGTTTTATTAGATTTTAAAATGGTTGGTTACACCTTTATTGTAAATATATGTATATTATTCTGAGTTTTTGGTTATAGACGATCAGTGTGTGTGTATCGTAGCGCCGGTCTCCTCCTCTGATGTTACAATCAATCGGTTAGCCAAAGCGCATCGATAGTTTTACATTCGATATATATTATAGCTTTATCGATACTTGGTAGGGATGTATTCTAGTAGTATCGATGAAGGTGCAATGTTTAAGTCTAAATTATATTATAGCTACCTTACAGATTATTTAAATGCTGTTCCGCTTTAGCTGACTCCAAAAAAATTACCAAATTTTCCACCTTTGATGCAAACGATACAATTTTATCCAGACGATTTTCATTTATGTACGGTATTTCGGATACCTTTTCCAATTGACTTCTTATAAGCAGCTCAGGTCGACCATATACAAACTTCAATCGATTCATAATATATCCGACATTAGCCGGATCAATTAACATGCCTTCGACCTGCTCTCTAGCCTCTCCCTTTAAACAGTTTTGCAGCCTTATCAAATTATCCAAATTATTAAGCCGCATAGCTGCAGTAGTCTGCAAAAACATACTGCTAAATACCGGCCAGTCTTCTGCCCGGCCACTAAAGGTGGGAAGATCAGTTATTTTACTGCCAAAATTGCGTGATAGGCCATTATTTGAATCATTACTGTTTACCATACCAAATGCCTCACGACCCCAATGCCCCGTGGCACCGAAAACAGACTCACCCTGTACATTTCTATTATTATGGTGTTCATCTTGAGCCAGTCCAGAAACGCCGCATCCATATAGTGCCGGACCCTTTGTGTCATGCATGCGTCCGTCTGTTCCAAAGCCTCCATTTGACGCTGTTGGACCGCCCTCGGCAGCCCCAGGTAGCATGTGACGCTGTGGAGCAAATGCGCCATTCCATGAACCTCCATATGAAGCTGCAGACGCTGTTGGACCGCCCTCGGCGGCCCCAGGTAGCATCTGGCGCTGTGGAGCAAATGCGCCATTCCATGAGCCTCCATTTGACGCTGCAGACGCTGTTGGACCGCCCTCGGCAGCCCCAGGTAGCATGTGACGCTGTGGAGCAAATGCGCCATTCCATGAACCTCCATATGAAGCTGCAGACGCTGTTGGACCGCCCTCGGCGGCCCCAGGTAGCATCTGGCGCTGTGGAGCAAATGCGCCATTCCATGAGCCTCCATTTGACGCTGCAGACGCTGTTGGACCGCCCTCGGCGGCCCCAGGTAGCATCTGGCGATGTGGAGCAAATGCGCCATTCCATGAGCCTCCATTTGACGCTGCAGACGCTGTTGGACCGCCCTCGGCGGCCCCAGGTAGCATCTGGCGATGTGGAGCAGATGCGCCATTCCATGAGCTTTGTCGAACACCTATGTTAGACAATCCAGATTTGCCGCTCTGTGCGGCACCAAAAATCGTAGCATCTATATTGCTGCTTTCACCATTGCACTATGGGGCATTTTGCCAAAAAACTGGCATTAATTAATAACTCAGGAACCACGCAAGATATTTTGGTTTGGTCTTTTGCGTTAAGTTTGTAAGAACGAAAGAAAAATAATTTTTATGAAATGGGCGTGTCACCGCCCCCTTTAAAAAAGATAGGTTATGTATTTTTTTTGTTTTTCAACATATCAGGTCCAAATCTGGCAATTAAGCTTGTTTTTATAATACTTATATTGCTGCAAAAAATCATAGACATCGGTCAACTATATCATATAGCTCCCATAGGAACAATCGGAAAAATGCGATTTCTCGTATGAACAATTTTTTGTTTTTCAATAAATCTGGACTAAGAACATTATCACAGTTATGTTTTATTTTATAATAAGGTAATTTTTACAATTTATCGTGTGCAAATATTCATATCTGTATTAAAATCAATATTTTCTTCTTCATCAATGTCTCTGTTAAACAAATATTCATAGCAGTCTTCCTCTTCGAATTCATCTGGATCTATGCACTCATCCGCACTCGTTACATTGCATTCCAGCAGCTCTTTTACTTCTGCTGGAAGAGAAAAACGCTTATGCTTACGTATGCGCCTCTGAAGATTTAGGGATGAAATAATTGGGTCTGAAGTATCCATAGCCCTTTGAAATACGTCAGTAAAATTACTTTGACGGCTGTGCTTTCTTGCATGGTGAAGTCTGTCAGACTTATAGATTTTGTTTCGCGACTCAGCAGCCTCTTCACCAAAATAACCTACTGGAAGAACCGTATTTTCAATAATATCCCTTGAGTGGACAATTATTTTATGAACAGTTGCTGTCATGGGAAGCCAAGGATAATTGTCGATAATAAGTTCACCGGTTTTGTTACAAAGGGATTCAAATTTGTTCAATTGAATTGGCAATTGGCATGATAAACAAATCAGAATATTTCTCATGTTAAAAATCAGCTGCTCATTAACACCAGTTATTTCCGAAAATATTTTGTAGCTGTTGAATGCACGGCGCGCAGTATTCCCAACATTCGTGTTTCCAAATCCCGCTTGTTTTGGTTGATCAACTTTTAAACAGAGCTTCTCCCAAAACATTTGCTGCATTAAAGCTTTTCTCTCGGCAACTATTATTTTATCGTCTGCACTTGTTACTCTCCATTTCTTAATGCCAATCTTGTATCCAGCATGGATTACAAATTCAAAAAATCTAATCCAGCAATGCAGCGGGCTCACTCCATACTTTAAATTGTCTAGAAACGGAACAAATTTAAGGCATTTAAAATTTTTTTCTCCAAGAAAATCTTTTGGTGTTGCATTGCAAATGGGACAGGCTTGAGTGGATTTTGTTTCTGTTAATGCATTAAGCACTTTTCCATCTATAACTGTCAGGTAAAGACTAAACCTTACATAAATGCATTGATTATTATTTATAATAATCTTACAACATCTCAAGTTTTCAATTTCATGCTTTACGTTTAAATTCTCTTGCAAGATGTTTTCTTTTGTTTCCTTCAAAAATTCTAACTTTAAAGGTCGGCAAAATCGAACTGATTGTGGAGTTCGATTATTCCACAAAATATTTCCTGAAGCATCAACAAGACGAAGAGGCATAACGGTCGTGGCAAAAAGACATGAGTCAGCATTCATCGACTGGCTTCCTGTATATGCCTGGTTATAATTCGCCTGTCCTGTGCTTCCATCAAAACCATAGCTTAATATTAATTCAGTAGACAAGAAATCTGTGTGCTGACTGTCCATTGCCTTTAAAATACTCTCCTCTTGCAAAGTTACTATACGAGCAGTTGTGTGGTTCAAAAGCTCTTGCAAAGGAACCTTAGCTACGGAGTCATGAACAACAATTTGAAAGGGTCGGCAATCATTTTTCTTTTCCGTGACATTTTTGTATGTGGGGTAAATGTCAGCCTTTCTACTTTTAACATCTTCTCGAAAAGCACAATACTGCTCCTTTGTAAATCCATGGTCCAAAATCAGAGCAAGAGCTTCTTCTGCTGGACATCGTACTGGTTTAACAACTGAATTTGCCAATACTTCCCTAAGGTTTCTGGCTTTTTCGGGATTAAGAGATAATGCTTTCAGAACAAAGGTAAGATCTCTCATGCCACGTCTGCGCGCAGCCATGCTGGCTGCCCGAACTAGCAAAAGAACGTTTGCTTCCTGCGATTTGGCCAGATCGCCAGCTTCTTTTCTTTGCCCTCTTGGCCCTTTTATCAGAAACGTTGCTCTTGGGCGACCAGAAGATTTCATTTTTGCTTTGCTTGTGTCACATCTTAGTTTTAAGGTCAAACTAAGTTTGCCTTCAAGCCATTTGGAATGCTTTCTAGCAAACACTTTGGTATTTCTTTTACATTTATCCCAATTTCTTGATAAATTGAGGCAAAACAAGCGAACTTTTTCATTTAAAAAGCTAACATTTCTTTCAAGAATGCTTTGATCAACAAATCCTCTTATATAAACAAGCACGGCATTCACTTTATTAAAGCGGCACGTCTGCTTTCGCCACACTGCAAACAGGGTTGCATTCGGAATTGTGAGGTTGCTTCCTAAAAAGTTAAAGTTTACAAAAAGTGCAAAAAAGTGCACATTAGGATTAATTGCGCTGGATTAGGAATTAACAGACCTACAAAATGGTGGTACACTTACACTAAACAACTGCTAACTTTTTTTTAAAAGTCTATGCAAAGTCAAGTTTTCTTTCCAAAAATTACGGGTGGACGCCACATTCTAAATATACATACAAGCAGATACAAAGACACGTACTAAACATGAAACAAATGCAAAACACACAGTACTTACCAGTAACATTAACTTCCATCGCCAATCGGTTGATTCCTTGCGTTTATTATTTGTTTGGTTAATATTTATTCACACACCAAATTTGTGTTTAACAGCACAGCAGCATGGCATGTTAAAATAGCTGACTTCAAGTATCAATAACTTAACAGAGGTATGTTAACTTAAAATTTCTGTTATGCAACATTAAAGACCAATGTTTTTATAACGGATTTGCATTAACAAAATGTTAATTTAAGAACTTTAAAAAAATGACTTAATGCCAGTTTTTTGGCAAAATGCCCCATAGTGCATTGACACCCTTGCCTCCCTCGGAAGCACTCGGATCATCTGCGCCGCCCTCGGCGACACCTTGATGCTTTTTTACGTCTTTTTGAAGCAGCCTTTCATTTACGACACCGTCATCTCTTGTAGCACTTGATGCATACGTGCCATCCTTGTCATTCTTCATTTCAGCAATTTGATTTTGTAGCTGTTTCATCTGGCTACTCATTTCACTCATTGATTGCTGTACCATAGCTTTTACTTGATCCATAAAATCCAACATTGTACTCGAATCCCTTTTTTTTACTAAGGTATTCTCCTCATCGCTATGGGAATTATCTTCCTCTTCATTAGAATCCGCCATTTTCTTTTTTCTTTTAATTGGTGTCGATGTTGGTATGTTCTTTTTGTGCACTTGCAACTTTTTCTTACTACGCAGTAACATATCAACTCATTTTAACTGCGCAGTAACTTTCCAATAGCATTTGCCATGAGAACAAGCGAGACAACACTATTATACACGGCGTCTCAATTTCACAAGTCTTTTGTCTGCCGGCATCACTTTACAATTTGCGAATACAATTTAATAAAATGTTGCGGCCCTTAAGGGCCCAAATAAATACCATTAACAGAACCGCCAATAATAACAAACTGCTATTTTGAATATCAATAATATAAAGTATAGTTATGTTGGGAAGTTTATTAAATTGGTATTTTGTGCCGTGCCGGTCAGCCTTACTCCATGGCATATTATTCGCGACTGCTTAAAATAGATCGGTTACAATGTGAATATCGATTACAAAGTAATATCGTTTAAAAGAATAATATCGTTTACAAAGAATAATATCGTTGTTTATCAAATAAAAGGGAATGCCTGTCTTCAGGTTCAGGGCATGGGTATGTTTAGCATTTGGCGGTTAAATTCAAACATTTTTTTTTCAATCAGTAACAAGCAAGCGACAGTGAATAAAATACACACTTCGTTTTTTCGCTGCAGCGCACGAAAAGTGTTTTTTTGTATACATGTGAAAACTGTGACGATATGTGTGCAATGCCCTAATACCCAATTCACACTAGGGCACATCTAACATCTAACATCTAACATCAATGATGTTACGTATAAAGTACCCGTGCCAAATTTTCTCAAAATATTTCAACATCCTCTGGAAATGTTCCTATTCCAAGTGTTTTTATTTAGTTAGTTTCGATATTTTTGATTCCACCACTAAAAATTTGTCATTCACAATGGAAATGTAAACAATGTCTACGCAAATGAATGGCAATAAATAATGGCGGACAAAGAAAACGGTTAGTTAATTGAAAATTAAATTCGTTTTTTTTTATTAATATATTGGTTTTTTTTTATTGATATTTTTGAATTTAGTAAGGAAAAATACTGCAAACCGAACACTTTGGCCGCCCGAAAAGGAGGCAGTCCTGGTGGACTTGTGGATGGAATGTATAGATGATTTGCGTGGCCAGCGAAAAAACACACACGTTTACCAGGAGATGGCTGCAAAGTTGCAGGAGCTCGACAGCGGCATCGAGTGGACGGACGTGCGCGCAAAGATTGACAACTTGACGCGGAAATATAGGTAAAATGTTTAAAATTTATTAAGGAAAAAAGCAGTGAATAAAGTAAATATTTTTTCAGAAAGGAGAAAGAAATTATTGGCGCAAGTGGTGGTGGCACATCCTCCTGGCCACTATTTTCCAAAAATAAATGAGTTTTTGGGCACATTTGCGATCAACAACGTGCAGGAGCGGATGCTGCAGTCGACCGCAAGGGAAATAATAGAGCTCGACCCCGATGAAATGTTGGTTATGGATGAGGCGACTCCGGCAAAGAGGCAAAGACAAGCTGATAAGCAGGACGTTATTGAGCTGCTCAGGGAACGCAATGCTACCCACAAAAAAATTCAGGAATCAATAGCAACATTCACGGAAAGTAGCATTGCATTCCAAGAACGAATGTTGCAGTTGATGGAAAAAAACACAACAACTAACAATACTAACAACAACTAACAATACTAACAACAACTCACAACTACTAACAATACTAACCAAGTTTAAGACTGTTTAAAGTTTATTATAATAAATAGTTAAAATTAAAATAAAAAGTTGAAAATTTGAAATTCATGTTGGTATTTATTTATTTTTGTTTTTTGTTTTTAATTGTTAATGAATGAACTTGCAATGGCTGATCTAATTTGCTCCGGAGGAGATTCGAAATCAGAGGCAAGGTTTGATTGATCCGGTTGAATTCGGCTATTAATACTCGCAGCTTCGTGCCAATTTGCATTTATTTCGCTATTATGATTATTTAAAATATTATGCAAAATGCAGCAGCACATTATTAACCCTGCGTTGTGTCTTGGGCGGCTGTCTAGCCCTTTGCCGATGCGCCGAAATCTCGCCTTTAGATGCCCAAATGCATTTTCAACAACACGCCTGGCCTTTGACAAATGATAATTAAATGTCTTTTGCGACTCCATGGCTGCTGTTGAAAACGCATATGGTTTCATAACCGTCCGTGAAAACTTGAAGGCTGAATCACCAATTAGAAGCAGAGGAACATTGGTGCCGCATATCACTTTTGATTTACTCTGAATTAAGGGTGACGACTCAACCATTTGTTTTAGGTCTGAGGTTCTGAATATTGTTGAATCGCTGCAGCGTCCCGGACAACCAACGTTCACGTACACAAATCTGTAACTAAGCTCAATTTCAGAATAAAAAATTTATGAAAAATATAAATATATTACCGATAATCCACACATGCAAACAAAATAATAGAGTACCACCCTTTGTAGTTGTAGTGGTCTGTGGCCTCTTCAGCTGCTGGCTTCACCTCTATATGGCATCCATCTTTTTAATACAAAATATAAATAATAAATAATATAAAAAACAACATTGGCTTCTCAACAACTATGTTTACCAATTGCTCCAATGCACTGCGGAAATCCAAGGGCTTCAAACCCTGTGACGCATTCATCCACCATATACTCGGTCAAAAATTCTGTTGGCATATAATCGTCGGCAAATTCCGCAACAACTGCTCGGCAAAACTCATGCAGGATATTGCAAACACTATTTGGCGAAACACCAAACAACCTTGCCACAGTACGATATTCAGCTGCACTCCCCAAAGCGTACAGAGCGATGGCTATGCGCTTCTCATATTCGATCGCATATCGGAACGGGGTGTTTTTTTTCCTCATAACTCCCAACCTCTGCACCAGCAACGAAAATGACGCCTTTTCCATACGGAAACTTTCTTTAAAGAATTTTTTTTTTTTTATTTTCACTCACATGCGCCCAAATCCTCCGAGGCATTGCAAAGAGTGCATCAAGTTGCTCAGCTTCGAAATCATCGTCCTTACAGGCTTCTTCCAAAAAGCCAACAAGTTCAACAAACATACTCTGCTGTTGAGTGGCTATAAATATAGCTAATTCCTTTGTATTCATTTTTTTTAAACAAATATTTGTTTCACCAAAAAAATATATCATATAACACGCGTCAATTTTGCAAGTAAAGAAGAAGAAGACGCTTGATGTTAGATGTTAGATGTTGGCAATGTGAACACGAATTTCACATCATCTCATCGTTCCCAGTGATGTGCCCTAATGTGAATAGCCTATAAGTGTTGTACAGAACGTGTACACATGTCATAGCATACGATTTTGTGTGTATCGTGTGTTGGAATAGGAACATTGCTGTTCCAATTTCAATGAATGCATAAAAATTGGCATTCACTATGCTGTGTGACAATAAATTTGGCATTCACTATGCAGTGTGACGAAAAAACGTGCATAGCGTTTCAGAATGAATGATTCATTTGCCGTTTTGAATGCATTCATGCAGATGTCTATAAAATACACACTTCGTTTTTCGCTGCAGCGCACGAAAGTGTTTTTTTGTATACGTGTGAAAAGTGTGACGATATGCGTGCAATGCCCTAAGTGTTGTACAGAACGTGTACACATGTCATAGCATACGATTTTGTGTGTATCGTGTGTTGGAATAGGAACATTGCTGTTCCAATTTCAATGAATGCATAAAAATTGGCATTCACTATGCTGTGTGACAATAAATTTGGCATTCACTATGCAGTGTGACGAAAAAACGTGCATAGCGTTTCAGAATGAATGATTCATTTGCCGTTTTGAATGCATTCATGCAGATGTCTAGTGTATATCCTTCATGTGTTTTTGTTTGTATGCTTGCTTGCGTGCATTTTATATATATATTTACATATTTATATAATTGTGCGTTTGCATATGTATGTTTGAGTTTTGCCTGGGCTTTGTAGTGATTTTGGTTTTTTTGTTTCGGCTGGGAACCATAAGCATGTGTGTGTGTCCCTGTTTGTCTACATGTGCATATTTAAATATTATATATGTATATATGTAAATATATATATGCTGATATGCATATGCTCTAGGGTTTTGTAGTTATACGAGCCCTGACCACTATTAATTTGTACGGCAAGCTTTTTTACCCATATGAATGTTCAACAGACGATATATTCAATACTAATGTAGATAACATATTCAAACTTTTTTTACAAGAAAGATCATTTTATTCTCTTAACATTAGAAAAAAAAATTATGGTTTTAAGTCAACAACAACAACAACAATATTAATTTCTGTAAATGCTTAGCTTTACTGATAAGAAAAATGTGACCACTATTAATTCGTACGGTGCGTTAGCGTAGCTGAAAATTGAAAGAAGATCAAAACAAAAGCAAACAGTGTAACATAATCACTGTCTAGCCATAGTCTATTTGACTACAAAAGTGATTTTGTTTTAATATCAATATTGGGTAACGTCGCCTTTGGCCTTTAAACACATTCACAACGCTTTGGAAGTTTTTACTAATTTTTGGCATTCTTCGGTTGAAAATGAGTCCCACATCGCTTGCAATTTCATTTTTAAATCGGGAAGGGTTCTTTGAGGCTCACTTCTTAGGTTTTTTCATTTTGCCCCATACATTCTCGATTGGGCTTAGGTCCGGACTATTTGCTGGCCAATCTAAGACCACAATATCATTACACTGCAGCCATGATTTGGTTCGTTTGGCAGTATGCGCTGATGCTCCATCGTGCTGAAAGGTATATTCACCACAATCAGCCAGTTTTGGTATTGATGGCAGCAAGCATTCTTCTAGAATGTTAACGTATTTTTCGGCGTTGACCATCCCGTCAACAAAGTGCAGTTTTCCTACCCCTTTGGCAGACATACAACCCCATACCATTATGCTTGCTGGGAACTTTACTGTCCTTTTAAGGCAGTCTTTATGGTACGCTTCATTTTTGTTACGGATAACTCTCTTCCGCGAATCACCGACACACACATCGAATTTAGCTTCATCACTAAATATGATGGTGTTCCATTGCCTTTGAGTCCAAGAAATCCGTTGCCGAGCCCATTGTAAACGCTTCTTCTTATGGTTATGCGTAAGCAAAGGTTTCTCTTTAGCCTAAGAGTAATTTAAGCTATTGAGTAAGAAAAATTGATAATCACTTCACATACTTTATAGAACTTATATCCAGCATCTCTAAGCTGCAGGCGCGTCCACTCACGCTTAACAGTTTTCCCGATAAGGTTTGACCATTTAATGCTTGTCTCTGAGCAAATACAATTTTTACATTCTGCATTTCATAACTGTTTCTAGACTATGGCTAGACAGTGATTATGTTACACTGTTTGCTTTTGTTTTGATCTTCTTTCAATTTTCAGCTACGCTAACGCACCGTACGAATTAATAGTGGTCACATTTTTCTTATCAGTAAAGCTAAGCATTTACAGAAATTAATATTGTTGTTGTTGTTGTTGACTTAAAACCATAATTTTTTTTTCTAATGTTAAGAGAATAAAATGATCTTTCTTGTAAAAAAGTTTGAATTTATTAAAAAATATTTTATATTCTCGTTGCTACGAATAGTGTCTCATCGTTTATGAGGTGGTTGTAGAAAGTCCAGAATAAAATTCACATTCATGTTTGATTTCTTATTTTTTCATTTAAACTTTTCAACATAAACGCGAAACCTGGCTTGGATGTTGCAGTGTGAGCTTGTTTATTGTTTTTTTATTATTATTTTCATTATTAATTTGTTTTTATAACTATAACAATCTTTCTTTATGTGTCGGTTTTACAGTGGTGACATTTTATATTATTTTGTTTTAAATATGGTTTGCGGGTATTATTATTATAATTTTGCTTTTTAAATTTGTATTTGTTATTATTTTTATAATTGTTTTTATAATTATTATTGTGTGCTTCAGCATGCATAACCTTTTTACTAGTGTCATTATTGGCGTTTTTTATTTTTACTTCGTGATCTAATAAACGGTTCTTGACGAAAGCTAGTGTTATATTTTCCTCCGATAATGTCTCTATAGCTGTAATAACCCCGTCATACGATATTGGCAAAGTAAGTAGCAAGTGCGAAACCTTATCCATTTCATCTATTTTGCACCCGATGCTAAAAGTTCACCGACTAGTTCATCAAAATCATAAAGTGGTTCACTAGCGTCATCTCGCTCTTTAATTTGAGCGACAACAATCGTTTGCGCACAGCTAATTGCGACGCCAGACTTTTACGCTCATATACGGAATCCAAATTCAGCGATTTGGCGTGCTGTGTGGTTGCCGGTAGCAAAATTCAAAACGAATCGCTTAAATTTTCTATTAATGCACTTTTAGCGCACCTCTCTGCCTTCCCCAACTTTCGTCTTGTTCATTAGGTGTTCATCGTCGATTACTTTTAAACATCGAGTTCGGCAAGTGCTCTAACTCTGAATTTCCAAATCGCGTATTTTCGCCGTCAAACGGTTTTATATTGCGTTTGCCTTATCCATTATATATGTATATTTATTTGCGTATATGTATTTGTAAGCACGCGAGACGGACGCTTTGAATATGAAAATTTTATGCACTTTTAATTCTTTATTAGAACGTAGCCTGGGTCCATAACCTGTTGTAATATATCGTTCGTTTACCCTTTGCTATGTTTGTTTAATTAATAACACAATTGTTTGAGTTTATGTTTTAAGATCTCTTTAATATTTTATGATTTTAATTCTTTATTAACTGCACACAACCGCCATGTTCACGCAAAAACAAAGAGGAAGTAGTAAAACAGTGTGCCATACATTTATCTTTGGGTTTCAATAATGTACATTTTGTTAACATAACATGACAGTGAGGACGGTAGATGTATAAAATATTGAGGGAAAAAGGCCAACATTTGGAACAAACGTTTCATTTAAAAATTATTAATTGGGTTGCCAAGCCTTAGGTTTCTATGGTTCGAAATGCATTGTTTATGCATGTTTATTTGTTAAAACTATCGATTATTATCGATGGTTTTGCAGAAACAATCGCCTACTATCAAGGGCAATGACTATCGATGGTTTGCGACCTCTACCAACCGGTCATATTTCGAACCATGTACCAAACATGAAATGAAAAAGCGAGTGCGGAGCTTAAATAAACTTGATGACTATTATCGAGAAGAAAAATAAATATATTAGAAATAATAAGCAATATCGTAATGAAGGCGCGATTCCAAGTCGCCTAAATATAAATTAACAAAATAGCCCCATACGACACAAGGCATAAGAAAGCAGTTCAATATGTCAACTGCTGATATATGCAAGCACCTAATGTCGTAAAAGTTAAAAGCAGTTGAAAATTACAAGCCAAAAAAACACAAGCGGGCATGCCGTGAATGTTAGAAGCAGTTGAGAATTACAAGCCACAAATTAAAAAAATAGTAACAGCTCGGTGGGAAAACTGTTGAACTTGATCAAATTTGTAGCCCCTTGATTGGAAAGTTATATAAACCAACTCGATATTCAGCTTAAGCACAAATACAAATACAGGCAAACCCCGATACTGTGAACAAAACGAAAATCAAAATTTTGAAATTTGTTCACACAATCGAGGTTGTTCACATTATCGAGGTTTTTTTATTTTGTTAATAAATTGAGTTAAACGGGTACTACATAGTTAAGTAAATTATTTAATTTGTTGGTTTTATTCAAATTCACTTTAAACACAAAAACAAATTCCATTTCCATAAAAATTTATAAAAATAACTTTTTATCTGTGTACGTAGAATTTTCTACAAATTCATATAAATTCGCAGAAATCGTTAAAACTGTTCTTACAAATGTTGAAGCGATGAAAGAGCAAATAAAATGAATGAAAAAAAAAATTTTCATACTAAAGAGGTTTTTTTTTTCAAACGCGATAGTGTGAACAAAATATCGAGTGTTCACACTAACGGGGTTTGCCTGTGATTACAAACTTTCATTAAAAAATTTTTTTGATTTTATAAACTTCTTTTGTTAAAACAAAACTCCCTGTTAAATTTAAGATTGATATATTCTATTCAACATCTAGGATAATTGAATATTTGTTTTCATTAGGAAGTTCTCATCATAGGATCTGGTGTCAAGTGTGCTCCTGTTTAAAAAGCTTTGCCTTGCACACGTGCAACGCGTGGTGTGCTCTTAAAAACTGCTCTAATAAATGTTATCCATCTGGCCACTAAGTTATAGGCGAAAGCGCTGCTAGGTTCAGGCTCGGAAGCCACTTTCATTTCAAAAGGGATTGTTTGACAAAATCAAAATGCCTTTCCAAAGGGTTGAAGTCAACGTTTCAGGGCTCAATCAAGCGGTTGCAGCCCAACCCCGGAAGCTATGCCATTTCCATGTTGGGTCTCCTCTAAGGCCTAGAGCTTCTGGTCCTAATGTCTGTGGCAAGAGACGGTCTTTGGCTGGATACTCACCGGCTCGATCTCAAAGACCACACCTGATTCCATCTCGTCCTTTTCTACACGCATTTCTGTAAAGTCCGAGTCGCGGTTAGAGCATCTTCTTACAGAATTTTGGGAGGTGGAGGATCTACCAGCGAGACCAGTTAAAGAGTCTGATTCCTCTTGTAAGAACTTTTTCGAAAAGACCACAAGAAATGAGCAGGGCAGATATGTAGTGACGCTTCCATTTCGCGATCAAGGTCACTACAAAGTAGGTCACTCGAGATCCATGGCACTCGCTCAATTTCTAAGGAATGAGAGCCGTCTGAAGAGAGACTTTTCCCTGAAGGAGCAATATGACTCCGTTATTCAAGAGTACTTGAACTTAGGCCACATGCGGCAAGTCAGTCCCAGCAAAACAGGGACCAATTTCAATTCGCCCCACCATGCTGTTTTCAAACCCGACAGCACCACCGAGTCAAAATGTTTTCACAAAAACCACAATAACCCATACCATTTTAGATATAATATAGCTTCTTGGTCACGTTGACGATAAAATACCCCTGATTCTAAGCTTAGTTTTCATCAACATTATCTACACACTTCATTATACATATACATATACATATACATATACATATACATATACATATACATATACATATACATACATTATCACGTATCTGTCCCTTGTGTCAATTTGACACAATTTTGAGATTCAAAATGCTGTTGCGGCTTTTCTACTTATCGAATGTAAATAAAATTTTGATCGATCCGTTTGAATCAGATGACGATGACAGCGACTACGAGCCAAATGAAAATGAGACTGATGTGGAAATTGAATCTGATAGTGATACCGACTTTTTATGCGAGGAGGTGAGAAGAGAATTGGTTGCAGAGCCCAGCTTAGCATTTTTGTCAAACGACAAAAAAATTGAGTACTCGCTGGACCAACCGAATACTATACGACAAACTATTTGTAACCTGCGTGTAAGCTCAGGTACAAATAATTTGCGTCGTAAGCTTAGTATTCAACAGGGTATTTATTATTAATCATTTTTCCGTCGTCAGGTGCCACAGTGTTCGCAGCATCACGCTGTGTTGATGAGCTCTCTGCAATGTTCTTATTTCTCGAGCCCATGGAGCAGACCATTGTCGACATGACCAATTTGTACGGCATACGGACTTGTGGAAGTGAATGGAAGAATGTCGACATCTGCACTATGCGAGCATACTATGGAGTTTTGCCAAGAAGAACATCCGTCGCCGCCTTTTTTTGATTGAGCTCGGGAACTCCCTAGTCACGCCGTATATCGACCAACGGGAACGAGCACCACGAGGCGCGAGAGCGTTGTCGGTAGTCCGTGGGGTTCAGGACGGCGAGCAGCTAGTCCCAACGGAAGCTGATGCATCTGCGCACAGTCGCTTGATGCACCACACGCCAACTGGGAAGCGGGCAAGGTGCCACATGTGCCCACAGGCAAAGAATGCAACCATCCACTCTGCCGAATGCGATAGGTGCATGAAAAAAGTTTGCCCCCAGCATCGGTTTCTTCTATGCGAAGCATGTGATTTATAAATATATTTGTTTTTATTATTTAATTTTGTTATATATGTATAATAATAATAATAATAAATAAATATTTTCAATTTTAAAAATATTTTTCCTTAAATTTTTTTTGATTGTGTCAAATTGACACACCAGGGACTGATTTGTTATTTTTTCTTAGGGACAGATGAGTGTTATATGACTGTACATGAAATGTGTAAGACTTGCAACTTGCTACATACCTAATCACACAATCATTAAACCTATTGCATAACGATAGAAAATGTAAGCATTATTTTCATGACCATTTTAGATTCCAAAGCGAATTACTGACTTGCATTATAAAAAAAAGTTTGCAAAAGCAATGCCAAAAAATGTCTCAGAAGCAACAAAAAAAAATTTAAAACAAGTGGAAACGTTGCAGTCGGGTGCAACCGACTGCGATACACTCGATACCAGTATTAAAACCGGTAAAAAGAGGCCTGATTGCAAAGGGGTACGGATGCAGCAGGGGTGTACGCTGCATCAAAGATTGTCTGATACAGATGGGGATGCCACCAGCTATCTTCCTGCTAAATTTGGTGACTCTAGCTCAAAGTTTGTTAAGGGTAGGGGAAGGGGGCTGGGGCCGTTTTTGGTGGGCTTGGCTCCAAAACTTTGATGCAGATCTTTGCGGAATGCCAATATCAATATTCCTACCAAATTTGGTGACTCTAGCTCAAATTTTTAAAAGTTGGGGAAGGGGGGGCTTGGGTAGGCGTGGCTTCAAGATATCTTTGGGGGTCACTACCAGTTATCTTCCTACCAAATTTGGAGACTGTAGCTCAAACACCATGAAAGATACACTCATTCCCGCTTTTAACGAAAAGTTGGGGCGGCTGAGGTGGGCAAAGGCGGTATGGGTGGGCGCGGCATCCAAATTTTGATGCATTTTTTTTAGGATTGTCATCACCTATCTTGGCGCAAAATTTAGTGGCTGTAGCTCAAATCTGAGGTAGATATAGACGTTTCTGATTTCAAACTGCGGGGGGGCTGGGGGCGGAATGGGTGGGCGTGGCCCCAAAATTTTTGATGCAATTTTTTTGGGGATGCCAGTAGCTATTTTCCTACCAAATTTGGTAGCTCTAACTGTAAGGGTGTGCGGAAACGGTGGATTTATCGATTTTGAGTTATCGAATTTATCGATTTGCCAGCCTCCCAGTTATCGTATAACCCCAATCTTGACACTTTATCTGTCCCGGCCATACTTAAAGACATTTGCAAAGTTTCAAGTCTCTAGCTTGAAGGGTGTGGAAAAAAGTTGCGTTCATACAGACGGACAGACACCATGACGGACATTGCACAAACCCAATATACTCTTTACCTTCGGTATCGAGTATAAAAACGAACAGCTCGCATAACTGACTGCTTCATTGAAAAATAGATCATGTAAGTGAATAACAAAATTTCGATGAAATAAAATTAAAAAAAATATCTTGGGCAACAAACTGGATGAAATAAAATGTAGTTTTATAGAAATCACGGCCTAACTACCCACTGTATTTAGCATAATTTTAACACCTAATATTTATGGCCACAATGACAGCCCACTTCATTGAGCGAGTACAAGCAGAAAGTACACATGTATGTGTAATTATTTTAGTGTGTGCGTAAGCTATACATATTTATGTGGTCGTTTGTGTGCCAACAACTGTCATCTGGCCACAGCCCGCGAATGCTATAACAATTACTTTGTTAAACACATTAAGCAGACACTCGTTTTGATGCCAAACTCTGACAAATGTCTGCACTTTTTAGAGATTTTTTCTTTGGTCTATTAATTGATTTATGAAGAAGTGTCAGCGGCTGACTGCTTCGTGCATGTTGTAAGCTGTAAATCACCCAAAATGCAAGCAAAAACTTAGAAATGTTCAATTAAAGCGTTTAGCAATGTTCTGAAACCTATAAATGTTCAGACCGTGCCATGCGCAATGCAAAATTGAGCTATGAACGTATTGATTAATTGCTAACCTGATAAATACTTTGCGCCTAAATGTGACACAAGTCGAAATAGAGAGACAACGATAGAGAGGGAAGTTTTAAAAAAGCCCCACAATGGCAACAACCACAAGCAGATCTAACCATAACAAATCATTTGTAATTAACACGCGTGGGTCTGACGCTTTAATACAACATACAACGCAAAGCGAGATGGAAAGTCGATTTTTTCGAAACAAAATCGAATAAATTCATCCGTCCAGCTGCCATATAGGGTGACTCGACTGATAGCCTATAAAAAACAGACGCAGCGGACTTTAGATATTTCTGTTATACATATGCGTATATACATGTGTTTAAATATATAATTTGATAATTTTTGTATATATTATTTGCATGTGTGCATTTAAGAGAAACTTGTATAAATTCGATTGTTTGATTTATGTTTCGTGTTTCAGTTTTTAATAAGTCTACGGCATTTACAAGCTATGTAAATGTTGTGTATCTGTCTAAGGTGAGCTATTTATTGAATTATTTATTTATAATTGAATTGTTTATTTACTTTGCGATGTTGTCTTGACCATTTCGGACATTTCTTAAACAGGAAGCTAATTAGTTTGACCAAATACGGCATAAACTATGCGAATAATAGCTGCTAGTTGGGGCCTGTTTGGTAGCATCACTTAACAATTTGCATGTTGACCCAAGATATTTATCGCGTGGTTGACAGTGTACAGCGCAAAACACGCTCCATACGGCAGTTACCTGCTGCTGCTGCGTAGGATATGGTTAATAGCAACGCTAAAGAAGATTCAACAAATAGTTAATTAAATGTTTTAAGATAAGCCGGAAAATACTTAAAAGTATTTGATTTGTTCATACAAATAATCTTGAACATTTCACGTATATGCATATGCATATATTTATACTATGTATATATTTATCACAATAAACTTTCCTATAGCAAAAAGCCCAAACAGGTTTAGCACATATCACACCCATTTATACACACCGATTTTATATACACATTCACTATTTACAATTATTTACAATTAGCCAATATGGCATTTCGAACAGAACATTATTTTCAAAAAGTAATCATATCAAGTATGAATTTAATTTTAATAATGAAAACATTATTGAATCTGAGAAAGCTAAAACGCAATTGACATTAACTATTAATAAAACGTGACAATTAAGAGTATCCTATGCAAATTAACCAACCATACTTTTAAAACCCTTTTTCAAAAATATCTTACAATACAAAAAAAAAGTCTAAGCTTTTTATACTCGATACCGAAGGTAAAGAGTATATTGGGTTTGTGCAATGTCCGTCATGGTCTCTGTCCGTCTGTATGAACGCAACTTTTTACCACACCCTTCAAGCTAGAGACTTGAAACTTTGCAAATTTCTTTATCTATAGCCGAGTAAATTAAAGTGTCAAGATTGGCGTTCTACGATAACTGGGGGGCTGTCAAATCCACACCCTTACAGTACCAAATTTGGTAGGAAGATAGCTACTAGTACCCCCCAAAAATCTGCATCAATAATTTTGGGGCCACTCCCACCCGTTCCGCCCCCACCCTAACCACATTTTGAAATCAGAAATGCCTATATCTCCCACAGTATTAGAGCTAGAGCCACCAAATTTTGTGCTTAGATAGGTGATAAGTATCCTCAAAATACTGATCATCACTTCTTCGGATGCCACGCCCACCCATAACAAATTTGTACACCCCAGCCGCCCCAACTTTTCTTTAAAAACGGGAATACGTGTATCTTTCATAGTGTTTTAGCTAGAGTCTCCAAATTTGGTAGGAAGATAACTAACGATCCCCAAAGATCTGCATCAAAGTTTTGGAGCCAAGCCCCCCTTACCGCCCACAGGGGAGCTAGTACCAACTTTTTAAAAATTTTGAGCTAGTCACTAAATTTGGTAGGAAGATAGCAATTGACATCAAACAAAGATCTGCATAAAAAATTTGGATGCCACGCCCAACCATTGCTCCTTCAGCCCCTCTTCCCCCACCTCTAACAAACTTTGAGCAAGTGTCACCAAATTTGGAAGGTAGATAGCTGCTGGCATCCCCATCTGTATCAGAAAACTTTTGAGGCAGCGTACACCCCTGCCGCATCCGTACCCCTTTGCAATCAGGCCTCTTTTTACCGGTTTTAATACTGGTATCGAGTGTATCGCAGTCGGTTGCGTCCGACTGCAACGTTCCACTTGTTTTGTTTTGTTATACAAAATTTTAGCAATCTGTAAAAGCGCAAATTAAATGCTTAATGGTTTTTGTTTGTAATTAACAAATATGCAGCATGTTGACAATTAAAAATAAATAAATAAAGACTTAAACTGAACGGAGGGTCAGAGTTCGAGTTACAGCCAAGCGGGCTTTAGCATTGGCCAAGTTGCAATTGCGCACTCAAATTTTGGACTCGGGCGGGTCGTAGACTTCGCCCCCTTATTGTCTGTCAACCAAAAGAGAGCGTCGACTATTGCCCACATTACTTAATTATGCGATCATTAAGCGTCTCTGCCGCCAGTTGAATTGATGAGTTGGTGAGTGCGCTAGCAGTAGCAGCAACTTCAAGTTGGCGGTATCATTGTGAAATACTCCAAAACAATTGCATTTGCGTCTGTATGTGTATGTGTGTGCAGCCCCAAAGACATACTTTTCATTTATTAGACTTCTTTATTACAGCTGTCTGACTTTTGGCTCAGCTACAGGCCACACCTCCTTCACTTCGCCCTGTATTACCCGCTTCTCACCATCAGATTTCAATTATATTTCATTGTTTTCCTTTGCCGACTCTGCTGTTGATGGCATCATTTCAGCAGCTTCAGCATCAGCTGCGCGTACGCATACATAGTGCAACTGTGTGTGTGTGTGTGTGTGTTTAGTTTTGTAATGCTCGACTTGAATCAAATTGAATCAGCTAAGCTTGTGGGAAGTTTGCTGCTGCTGCTCCCTCAATAGATGTACTTGCATAAAGCTTGTCGCTTAAGTCTTTGATTTTAATTGTACCCTGGCTTAAGAGAATAAAATGCTTATGCAGTATGCGTATCAGGCAACAAATGGTTAATCAGATCTTTCAGAGCATCTATCTATATTTAACTGCATAGTCTTTTGGTCTAATTAACTAAAGCACAGATTTAAAATTTATTTTACTATATGTACATAAACTGAACTAATTTTGTAAAATTATTACAACAGACCTAGGTACTTATATATTATTCTTACAATTAAAGGGTATGTCTTGGCTATGAACTGGGTATGGATCATTTTTTTTGTTTTTTATACATTTATTTTTTTTTTCCTGTCTTTAATTATTTGTTCATTTGTGATAATTGAATGCGTGCCAAGCTGCAAAGAGTCGTCGTCGTGTCGATTTTCTATATTGCAGACATAATGGCAGCATTTTCCAGCGTTGGCGTTATTGTTGTAATAATTATAGATGTTGTAGTTGTTGCAGATTGCATCAATTTTACAACCAATAAAAATAAGAATTAATTTTCAAAAGATGCTAATCATTGATTACGTTTGCATTTGATTTTTGGGTTTCGAAAATGTCACAATGCGTTGCGTAAAACTTTGTCTCGGTTTTAATTTCGTTATTTATGGGTGCAGGTATTTCGGCGCTAACTGCTGTGGGCATGTACAAGAAATACTTGACATGCACATGGAGTCGTCAAAAAGTTAGGAAATATCTCAGATTTATAAAATGTATGCAGTTCTGTAAAGTCGATAACTTTATAAAACACAGCATTATCACAGTTAAATCTGCAATATTAAATTCTTTTATTCACTGAACCGAATATTAAATAGGTTCATCCATTATGTCCATTGACAGTAAAATTAATTTTGAATATTTACAATCTTCGGCCAATGCCAGTGCCTGTCACACCAATTTCATTATAACCATTTTTCGATGTTCACAACAAGACAAATCCGTTGGCTTAGTGCTTAGGCAGAAAGTCCCCTCCATAAACCTTGAGAAGCATAGCTCAGGCACAAAAAAAAAAAAAACATTGGCTACGGCTGTTGCGAAATTAGACTCAATATAACAGAGAAAAGACAAAAATATAACATAAAAGTAAATAAAAAAAAAATAATAATAACAAATCGAAAAAGTCCACGATTTGATGCGTTCCATAAAAATCAGAATTTTATAGTCAGCAGTTGATCATTTCTGGGAAATCTCAGCAACAGATACAGCATTGACTATGGCACCAGTTTGTCTGCCAACGCGCAGCCAACGAAAGAGACATGGCAACATGGAATGATTGATGGCCAATAGCGAGTCATAACGGTTTAGCTATTGTCTGCATTTGGCTTAAGCTGCAGATGTCTTGCTTAAACGAAACGAAAAGAAACGCTGCACATCAGCCACATCAATCATACGCCCCCACAGCCAATCGGACACGAGCCAAGCACCTCCATGATCAATGCCCTCTTGAATGCATCTCGAGCTAAGCTTACCTCAGCTCAGGGCTGCAATTGACTCACCCAAGATGCTCTTTTGAGTTAAACAATGAATGCTTAATGTTGAGTGTTAGTTTCATTACAAACGATTTTTTGTTTTGTGGCTGTGGTTTTTCAACAGGGTCTGTAAAAGCCAACATTCAAGGGCGGTGGCCGTTGGAGTCGTTTGGCAATCTAGTGGGAAGCGCATGTCGATCTACAATGATCTGCAGTATTTTTGTAAGAAATTCATGCGAATTTAAGTTATTTTAACAAATAATATTTTTTTTAAGAAGATTTTTTTTACTTTTACGTTAGATTTTAGTACATACTAAAGTTTTCTTTCTTAAATTTTTAAAATAAATTGATGAAAAGAATTAACGGCATCAATTGAAATTTAACAAGGTTAGTTTAAATAAACAAACGAATTTAATGGTAGAAAAAACATTAAGGCTCTGCTTATTTTAAGGACAAACTATAATTTATGGGCAGATTTAAGCACTTCGTCCTTTACTTACATACATGTATATATATTTCATTATTAATTTTATTTTTTACATTTTCTTATTTTGATTATTTTAACTTTGTTAATAAATAATATTATTTCCTTAGAATTTTTTTTTAGGTGAAGGATCAAACATTTTAATACTTTTACCAGTATTCTTTTGCTAAAGTTTAAGTCGCAACATTTGACTATCTGATAGTAAAATTTGATCACACAAGCTCAATAGTTGTTGAATTTGGATGTTGTTTCTGTCTTATACCCACTTATTGAGAATCGATTTTGTGGACTTTAATTTATTTGCTTTAACTTGTCAAATTTGATTGTTCAACTGACAGTTTGGCTTAATGTCAATTACCTAGTTTTGGCCATAAACAGCAAGCAAGACGTTAACTTTATGCTTAGTTAGTGAATCAAGTGATGTTGCTGCCATAAATCAATCAGTTCAATTTATATATACATATATTTAAGCACAACAACATTGTTAAAGCTCGAATCTTTGTGGCTTTGCAACTATTTCAAACACAAAATAAAGGTGCTAACCCTTAACTTAAATAAACAGAAAAAGTTAGACTGCACTTAAAAGCGGTCCACAATCACCGCTTACCTTGACCACAAATCTTGTTCAACTAGACTTGACATCAGCAATGTATTATTACGTACAAGTCAAAAAGTTGTAACAAGAGGCCTGATTGCAAAGGGGTACGAATGCGGCAGGGGTGTGTGATGGGTTCAAAGACTGATGCAGATCTTTCGGGGATGTCAACAGCAATACTGCCAATAAATTGTGTGACCAGCTCCAAAACTGTGAAAAATACACGCGCTCCCGTTTTAACCGAGGTGGTGGGGCGGCAAATTTGATGTCTTAAGCTCAAAAACTGTGGACGATATATGTGTTTCTGATTTAATTGTTTTGGAAGCTGCACAGATAAATATTTTTGAAAAGTCTTTTTAGCACAGAAGTTTTTTTTGTGAAGAAGTACAATTCTGGTAATTATTCTGAAACATATAAGTTAATCATTTTGTTATTTTTTAATTAATTAATTCTAACTCGCTACAGCTTGTTTAACTGTTAATTCTACGTTATCTTGCAATGTCATCGCATTTTAAAAAAGCTTATTAATGTATAAAAAATACTTAAATATATACTGCCTATAACAAGTGAATCTAAATTTTTGAATAAAACTAATTATTTCAATCAATCCCATATGTATATATTTATTGCCGTTTTCAATTAAACTTCTGTGTTATTTATTTTATACACCAGCTTAAAATGTACTTCCTATGTTTTGTATCCATCATTAAGCTAACAATTTTTAGTATTCTACGTTGGTATTTATTTAAATAAATCTACGTACGAACTAAAGCTCTTTTGATTAATTTGTTTGAAAATCACGGAGCAACACTTTTTGACTGAGTCTGGTATTTAGGGAATATATAGATTTTGATTCTGATTCAGCTTCGGGTCGTCTGTCGCTTAAAAAACACATTTATTTGCATGATTTGACAGTTTTTAAGGAGATTGACTTGGCGCTCGTCAAAAACAAGTCGTAAAAAAATAACAAAAATAAACTAAGATTCAAAACATAAATTGAAAAGCTTGGCTCAGCTGATGTGATTAAGACAACATATGAATTGTTCGAAAAAAAAAGATATTAAGTAATAATTGTTAAAAAAGCTGTGCGAGACAGAAACAGAGGAAGATAAGGAGAAGAGAAAGAGAGGCAGCTTCAGGAAGCATATGAAGTTGTTGTGCAATTTTAATTACGATGCGCGCATACGATCCACAATGATGTTAACAAACACCAAAGCGACAAGCCGGCAAAATGGCAAACAGCCAAACTGGCAACCGGCAAACTGTCAACTTTTTTTGCGAGGTTCTTAAGCATAATTATCTTATCGTGTGACTTCATTAGGCGCCCCCCATAGACTTCAATCAAGCGTTAAGTGCTACAATGACAGCATCAACCACAACAACAGCTGCCAAGTGTCTTCGCCTAAGCCATTGTCATTGCCATTTACCATTTGCCACACCCGCGACACACGCTTAAAACCCGGGATAGAAGAGCTCAAGACCAAAAGCTCACAACGGACTCAACGACTGGAACAGCTTAATACTTAATGCTTCAAATGAGAGCGGATTTTTTTATTTCCCCCAAGAGTATTTGAAGTTTAACCAAGATATTCTTGCCAGTTTGGGATTTATATTCTCAAACTCGTAGTCAATTTAACAAAAAGAAATGGTTTAATAAAGTGTACAAACGGGTAGAAAAAAGCATATTTGAATATATATATATGTACATACCCTATATATCCCTAAAAGGAATATATATATATTCTCGATCAACAGTCATGTCGATATATGCAACAGATAAATTGGAAAAGGAACCTCTTAACATTTTTTTAATTTTTATTTGATTATTATTTGGTTAAAGTACCGTTGACTTATATTTTTATAAAAAAATCAAACTTGTTTCATTGCTATGTATTGTTTTTATGTGTGGATAAAAAACATACAATGTAGGGCTTTTTTTCTAGTAGCATTTCATAAATGGTTCTTTTTGAGTCATAGCAAAAGTCTTAAGCTTTGCTGATTGTATTTTAAGCTTTACAAATTACTTTTAGTTTCAAGTATAATTAATTTTTATTTTGCGTATTCGACTCACAAAAAAAAAATGCCGCCTCGCCCCATTTTACTACTTCAGATGCTGCTGCTGCTGCTGATGATGATGATGACGGTGATAATGCTGAGAAGTAAGAACCTTCAACTTAACACTTTAACGATTGAGTGAGGACAAGTCACGTTTATCATTTAGCAATGTAAATACTACTTATAAGAGTGCGTGCTTATGTTTTTGGAAGCTGAACAACCAGAAGGGCTAGATCGAATATGAACTGGTCAGGTATACCATTATTTATGTATGTATGTGCTTGTATGGTTTGTCAATTGCCAGCCGTCACCAGATGCTTACTTCCTTATTTTGGATGTGTGGTTGAATTTGTGCTTATAATTGTAGTTTGAATTTATTTTGTTTTGATTGATTGTTTGAAATGTTTGAAATGTGGACAGGACGTGATTGGATATTGACATGTTGAATAAGCTTTAGTCAGCAAGTGCTGATTATGAAGCTATTCAATATAAACATTTCTCGAAATACGTTTTGCACTGCATGAAATTAATTACACTGCTTTGCGGTGATATACACTGCTTGCAAAGTATAAACTCGTAACTCTGCTTGACATACGACTGCTTGCCAGAAATTATTCAAAAATCGCCATCTTGCAGAACATAGGCTAAAACTAAACTAAAACAACAAGAATATATTTATAAATAAAAATATTCTTGTTGGTAAAAGTCTTTGATTGTTCTAAATGCTAACAAAAACAAAATAAGACGAATAATGCAGGTCCCTTCCACAAGCTGATTGCAATAACACTTGCATAGTGCCGCCATCTACATGGTGTTTTTTTATGCATCGATCAGTTTGTCTGGGCTGAAAGATTCTCTCTTCGTCGAATTTTTGCCTTTTTCGTTAAAGCTGATGACTTTTTCGTTATGGTTAATGTATTGGCTACCGAAAAAGCTTTTCCAATGTCTTGAACCTGTACCAAATTATTAAAGGCATACATAAAGCTCTCTGCTATAGTACACTTTGAAAGCAAAACCCAGTAGTACTTCGGAGTGGAGGTGGGCGCGGGCCTGGACTCTGAGGCCCTAGAAAAGGCCCGGCCCGAAACTAATACAAATATATTTATTTTTGTTTAAGAACAAAATTTTTTCCAAATTTGAATTTTTAATCTAGTGCGTTTGTCGGGCTCTTACGGGTCTTTTTGCTTAGACGAAGCCTGCACGAAACTCAATTTTGGGCCCGGGCCCGCTCCGAGCCTGTGCAAGCCCGCGGGCCACAGAAAAAAAAAATAAATATTAGAATACAAAGTTAAATTAATATCAATGAATCTGCAAAGAATTAGTATACCATATATAGATTTGTTAAGCTAACAAGATTTGTTTAGAAATTATATGATGGTCATAAAAAAATATTTTTAAACATTAATAAACTTATTTTAAAAACATACAACTGCAGTTATCATATGTACTTGATATGAGACAATTTGTATGATGCCATTGCCAACGAGCAAAAACTCGGCCATCTACGATCGACTGGTTTTGAGTATTGGTCTCGGTTTTCGGTTTTAAAAATCAACTTTGTTAACAGTCTCTGTCACAGTCGCCGTCGCAGTGGCTGTCTCGTATTCAGGTGTCAATGTACGTGTTGGGCAATTCTAATTAATTAATAAATTAAGAATGACAAATGATTTTCAAATGCCTTAATTAATCATTTTTAACGCACCAGCGACAGGCTGCGAACGTGCCTTGTTTGTTGCACAGGTGACGCCAAAAACAAAAACAAAAACCCAAAACAACCAAACGGGAAAAGGTGCTAACGAAAATGTTTTTCTCTTCGAGAGTTTCCCCCATTCGTTTTCAATAATGAGTCGAACCTAAGCTTAAGTTTATGAAGTTGTCAGCAGCTCGTTAAAACCAATATTTTTCATAATTGTCTTATTATAAATTTCTTAATTTTATATAAATATTTGCAGGTAAGTGAATTCTGGAATTGATTTAAGTTAAGTTTCCTATATTTATCAAAGCCCCACAAAGAATTAGAAATATTTCTGACATAATTGGTTTGGTCAACCGTTTAATTAGCTGACAATGGAGATCAGTTGGGTGGCACACTTCCAGATACTTTTTAAGACAAATGACACGTATCTCAATCTCGAATTCGATAGCAATCAAAAATTGAATTGCGCGGCAAACAAAAAATGTCAAAAATAAACGAAACATTTTCGTTGGAATGTCGCGTATAAGTGGCGGCTTATAATCAATAGGGCCAATCGAACCGAATGATCGATTGCAGTCAGAAAATAACCAGACTCATAATATACCAACCGTTCAATCCCAGTTGACAACTTAAAGGGCAAAGCAGCTCGATTGTTAGCCCCAAAAAATCTATTTGACGATATTTGCCCTCCTTCAGATGTTGATTAATTAGATTAGTCAGAGGGTTGAAGTATATGCATTATGAAGATTGTTGTTATCTGTGGACAAAGATTAGTGCATCTCGAGTGTTGCTGCAGATTGTTAGTACACGGTGAAAAATAATTATCTACAAAACGTTTGCCAAGGGATTCATGAATAATTTCTGACAGAAATTTACGTACAAAATCATGACACAGAATTGTATATGTTAAAAGGGTAAGTTCTTAGTTAAAAATGTTTGATTATATTTCTTAAAGAATTTTTCGCTTTTTGTAACATATATGAAAACAAATATTAAGTATCAAATACGAATATTATGTATTCAGATCAGATTGTCTATATTGTAGATTATGGACTGCTGCGACTTAGGGCAACAAATCACAAATATCACGCGTCGGCGAAACGCATTTGATCCACGATGACTTGCGAACTTAGGTCTGCGATGTTGTTGTTGTAGTTGGAAGTTGGAAATATGCTGACTGTTTGTATCGATCTCCAAACACTTTTTGGAGTAATTTCAATTTCTTAATTCGTTGCGCTAATCTCGCGTTTCTCATGACGATGACGCTGTGATCAAAATGTCTGGATCTTCGATCTTGGATTTTCGAGCACGTTGCCGGTTGCCCGTTGCCCGTTGCACTGACTCAACTTCGGATTCAGCTTCATGTAGTATGTATCCATATCCATTTCGATTTCCATTTCTCTTTCCAGCTAACTAGTTTTTGTGCCACATCATGCAAAATGGAGCTCATCGCCTGATTGGTACATAAACACACGCAAAACCTTTTTTGACCGGCCTTTTATTTTGGTTTATTTTTATTTCTATTTCATTATTGTTGATATTGTGAAGATGCGGCGGCATCGGTTTGTTGGTTCCAATCGCCTAATAGAAACGTTGTCTCCACAATCGCGTTGTAAGCCAATTGTTTTAAGTACCCTGCCAAAAAAGAGCATATCAATTGGAGAGATGACACGGGACATCTCTTTTAACTCCATATTAACTTCAAGACAACTAAACAAGAGTTGCACTTTTGATTTCTAATTGATAAAACAATCTAAAACCAAAAATTAAATTATATTATTACATGTCCAATTTACCACATTCACACAACGCTTTCAAAAAAAGATCCAAATAAGAAATATACAAGTTTTGGATTATTTATTATCAAGTAATATCCAATGTATCCAATTGCAATAAAAGAAATGCTAGCAATTTTTGTTTTCTAAACGATTGATGAACAAATGCAGCGTATTGTGAAGTCATCTTTAATTTCATTTATTTTTTCAACTTATTGTTGCTGTTGTTGTTCCCCCGTCGGGTGCCTTTTTGGTGTCTAAGTCCTTCCGTTGCCTTTATCAATAAGGCTGTGAGATAAACTTGGACAGGGAGTGACTTTACTTCCTTTACTTGGCAGCTGCTTTGCATAAATGACAACCACACACACACACACACACACACACACACTAACACATCTACACACATTCACAGCAGACAATCAAACGTTGTCTCGCGTTGAATGGGGTGTGAAGAGGGAAGGGGTTAAGGTGAAGAGTTGCCAACCGCACGAGAGAAGGCGTCTGTCTGTTCGTCTATGCCCGCCCGCCCAGAAGAGTGAGAATTGTGGGCGTTGTTGGTTGGTGTTGTTTCTTGCTACTGTTGCTGAAATTGTTGTTGTTGCTGTTGCTATTGTTGTTGTTGTTGTTGTTGCTACTACAGCATTCGCTTTAGATGCGTATTTGGCGCTTCCTCCTTTTGCATACATGAATACGTAATTGAATTTTGTGGCGTGTTGTCAATTTGGTTTTTTTTTTCGCCGCCTGCAATTTAACTTTCCCCTTATTTTTGTTATTGTTGTTGATGCTGTTGCGTTTTTTCCTACAACTTTGTTACGCGTTTCCTTCACATCCACTTAATTTCAATATTTTTACATGTACTTTAGTCTGAGTTGCGTTGAGCATATTCGTTGTTTTTTTATTTTTACTGCGGGAGAGAAGACCTGTTGCTTCGTGATATGTTTCAATTGAAGCTCGAGGAGTTTGAAACTAAAAGTGCTCAAGCAAAGGCTAACAAAAATTTGTTTTTCTTTTTACCAATATGCTAATTGTTTCCCCAAAAGTGAATTAGAAATTTAAATACTTTTACTAATTTCACTAGTAATTTTGATGGTTTATACCTTACATTCAATTATTCATTTTTGATTTAAAGTACTTTAAGCCCGCGTTTATCTTAACAGCAAGTCAATTGCTCTATCGACACTTTTTTCTTAGCTTGCGCCTCAAAGGGTAAGGGATTAATAGCATCATTTCGCTTGTCACTTGACTTAATTGGCGAAGAGTGAGTAGAAATCAGAGAGGCTGAGTTGGAAGGAGAATGAGATGGACAGAAACTGCGACTGCAGAATGTTGTCTGCGGATTGCTGATATGTGTGTGTGTATTTATATATGTATGTGAGCATCACTTGAAGCGCAATTGGTAACGAAAAGGCAAAACTAGATGAAGAAAAAGAATATCCAACTGGCGACGCGTGTCGCTCTAATGCAATCCGCATAATAATTATCTGCAGCCCCAGATGAACGCGAGGCCAGCTCAAAAAATATGCTCAGGTATATATTCAGAGTCTGTTATAATATTTATTTAATTATTTTATTTGTAAGTAAAATACATTAAACATTTTAACACAGTTTTCTACAATTCCAATATAAAAAAGAACAGATAAAAAATAAATGTCCAATACATGGGACATCTGTGGATATGGAATTGGCTGTTTTAATAATAACAAAAGTCATAATAGAGTTGATGTAGAAATAATTATTCATTATACAATTATTTTGATTTTATTATCCAATTATTTTTACTTTCATTGCATATTTAATTTTATTTAAATTCAGAAATTAAATCTTGATGATATCAGTTCCCATTAGTTACTAAACAGCCCACGCCATTAGAAATACCATGCCAACCTACCATATCCACCCACCCAGTAATGTCTGTGACATGAAATTGAAATTAGATTGAACAAATATTTTTTATCAGCAGTCGCCTTAACGATAACAACAACAACGATGAGAATAACCCAACTCATAACGACGTGCTTGGTATGTTTAATTATTTAGGATGATATTCAAAAACGAACAGAATGAGATAAGTCAAATACCGATTTTAATATGCGATGGCCGTTTAAGAAAAAACCAAAATTAGCGGCGCATACGTATATGTACGTATGTGAGAGAATGAGATTGAGATTCAGACTGAGATCGAGATGGAGATCGGGGCAGACAGTGAGACGTCAACTTATCGGCGGCATTTATCGGATGGATGCTGTAGATTTCTAACACGTGATAAGACTAAATTTAATTGCGTGCCCCAGGAACGGCAATGGCCATGTGGGAAACAAACATGTTATAGGTAGAGTATGTAAAAAAAGGGTATGAGGGTAAGCATCTGCTGCTGCACTTGGGATGATTATGATTGCAGGCTGCAGTTGACCATAAAGCTGAAGCGTTGATTGCGCATGCAATTAGAGCGACGTTTGCGTCTTCACCACGTTCGTTCACCACGCATCATCACTCACAATTTTTTAACACTTTTTTGTTGTTATTGGTGTTGTTTTGGAATGTAGTACAGATTTCAGTTGCAAGTAGCAACCAAGCCTGGGCAGTGGCTTAATGGCAGTTCATCAATCAGTTTGGCAGCTATAACCATTACACCAAACTATTTTCCATGCCGTGTCATATTTCTCAAACTGTAACTTCAACATCAACTAAAATGCAGTCGGGTCGGGCCAAGGCGTCATTATTTCAACATCAACTTGCCTCATTTATCAGCATTTTTTCTCTCTTTGCAGTTTTGCCTTCTCTTTGTCCATTTCTCACTCTGTTTATTCTGTCCCTTCCTATATTAATATCTTCTTATTTTTTTTTAACTCTCGCCCACATCTTTGATTGCACCGAGCAGAGTCTATTGCAAGTCTGTTACCAAATTTGTAACAAATCTTGACGTGCTTATAACGATTTCTTTTCGTTTTTGTAATAAAGACATTTATCTAGACACGAAGGCATAATTTGAAATTTTTTAAAAGTTGATCTAAACTTTTGAGTAAGTTATTAAACTGTTGAGTGGAAAGTAAGCCCAATGCTTGATTATATAAAAATGGCAATATTAACAATAATCAACAAATTAATGCTCATGTTTCTTGATGTGCAAACTCTGTTAAAAATTAATTAATATTTGCGTATTTAACAGCGAAGCATAAATAAGCTTAGCTCTTAATTTTGTCTATATTTTTAGCAATGATTTGTCGCAGATGAAAACAAATCTCTAGATTCGACCCACAGATGTTCATAATTTGTGCTCAGTTTTCGAAGCAATAAAAAAAAATAAAGCCCGATAAATCCGCGGTAAAAAACTTCCGATAATACTCAAAGATTTAGCGCTAAATTGAATACGACACTAAAATCAAGTGAAATATTGATAAACGACTTTTGGGGGTCATTTAGTGGCATTAGCCCAGTGAACGTCAACAGTTGAGCCGCTCAAATTGCGGAACGTAGCTGCCTTGGTATTAGTACTTCAGCCAACATTCGATCGCTTGGAGTTCCTTTTACCCTGAAGTAGGCCTTAAAAAATGACAAGTGCTTGAGCACACAATATAACAAAAAAAAAAAACGTAAAGGGTGCATAAATTTAACAAAATGTAACGCAATTGTTTTTAACCTAGGGTTACGACTTGAGCAACCCCAGCGGTAAGCTAACCGAGGCGAGGGGTGGCAACAGACTAGGGCTGGGTTTCGGTAATGGTTTTGGGCTTGTGTTCGAACTAGCCTCAGTAAGTATGAGAGATATGTAAGTAACACATGCATATGTATTTATGTCTGTCTCAGCGTGGGTTGTAACCATGAGCTTATGGGTTTGACTTTTCATTTGATTTAATTTGCTTTGGTCGTGGGCTCTGCGAGGGGAGAGCTTCTTCCCCTTTCTAGGATTAACTGTTAACTTTTGCCACACACTCATCCGAAACAATAAAATCAAATAATAATTTTTTACGCTTACTTAGATTTATGTCTTGTGGCCGTTTGCACTCAATCAGCCTTCATAGCCACGGATATGTTTTAATTTCTAGTAAAAAGGGATGGTTTTCTCATTGTTAGAATAGTTTCTTAAATTTGTTTGTCATTTTTACAAAATGCGATAAACATATTGCAAAATGTTTATATTTATGTGTTGCAATTATGCTCAAACAAATTGCTGCAAAAAGTTATATAAAAAACTGGTAAAATAAATATAAAAGCAATTATTCTTGAAACGCAACTTTCGCACAAAAAGATTTTATGCATTGTTTAAAAAATATCCGAAAATGCAGAGATTTTGCTGTGGTGCTTAAGTTTTATAGCCTCAATACCAAGCACAGAATTTTCTGGAATATTTGTCTTTTAAGATGAGTCCTTGATGAGTTTTGTTTGTCCAAAAAATTCATTTGCTTTTCACTGACAGTAGCGCTTGTAAAATGGAAAAAAAAAATGATGTGTCAGCTTGTTTCTTTGTGTGAAGTTTCTCTACATACATATATCTGCGAAATGGACAACTGTAGCTGCATGTTTGAAATAATAATGCCTTTGCTTTATGATATACTTAAATTTTGGGCAACCATGATCAGGTTGTCACAAGGTGCCTCTAAGCCACAATTTACAAACTGTTGTTTGATTTTTTCTCTCTATTTAGTATATTGTTGTTAAAATAAGTTGATGTGGTTGCTGGTTTATTTGCACATGTCTGTTAAATTACGGTGCAATGGAAAAAAGGAGTCTGGGGGCAAAACCGCAAAACCTTTTTGCCTGCTGTGCCAATTCATTTGCGTATAATTTGCGGTTAAAAACAGCAGCAGAAGCAGAAGCAGCAGTGGCACTTGTTGGCCTTAAGGATCAGAAAAACGACACAGATTTTTCTTTAAGAGTCTAGGAGTAGATTTATCGCATTGTCATTGGCAATATGATTTTATGTATGCCACCGTTTGCTGTTGTGGACTAGACCACGCCAGCTGCTCTTGAGGTTTGTGAAATTAGGCATGCGGTTGGTTTCTTCAATCCGACAATCACGCTAATAACTGTGTCACTGGTGTAGTAGCACGCAAAAGCGTCACTAAGCTGCTAGTCTGTATAAAGAAGAATGAAGACAACAATGCTTAAGACCTTGAAAGATGTCAGAAACGGCCAGCCGGAGGCCAATTAGAGCACAGTACACATAGAACTGCAAAGTATTTGACTTACTTTCACCAAACGCTCAATCGAACAATGTAATATTTTCTGTATGATTTTTAGTTGTTTTTTATTACTATTTATTTTGGCAACTTAATTTGTGATTATTTTGCCAGCCGTTACGCTCGTGTTTCGCTCACCTAAGCGGCTTACGGGAAGGTTTTTCTTATGTCTTCCCCCGGCCGCTTCACCTGGACAACCGCAGAGTTGGACAGCCGCATGGCGGCTTTAATTAACAGCTCATCAAGATGAAGTTGTTCAACATTAATTACACTCTCGTACGCCGACTGTTTCCCAGTATCCAACTGTCCGTATGTCTAAGTGTTTGACTGTCGGCTGCGATAGTATTTGCCACGGCCTCAAATTCACATCAAAATGCCATTTTGGAGATAAAGTAAACAACATCAAAAAGATTACAAAATCAAGAAAAGATAGGAGCAAAAAAAACTCCAATCAATGCGCAGATGAGATTCGTGCATGCGAATCATCTATCCATCCATTCAAATCATCGCGCAAAACGAAAGACTTAGACAACGAACTTGACCGGCTGCTGTGTGTACATTTATATGTGTGGTTCACTTAAAGCGCCCAGCAGAGTAAAAGAGAGAGAGAGAGAGAGAGAGAGAGAAAAAAGGGGTGAGAGTCTTCCCAACGACCTTTTCGCATTTGAATTGGTTTTGAAATTACATTATTGGGTGGGTAGTTCAAAATGTTAAGTGGATAAAATTATTAAATTGAGTGACGCAATTATAATATAATTATTAAATGTTATGTAAAATAATAAATGGGTCGGAGAAAGTTTTACATTTAAATAATTTCAGTCATATTTAAATAATTAATTTAAATAAAATGCTAACTGAAGACATTAAATATGAAAATAATAGATATTTCTAATCCGACACACGCCTGTCTTGCAATATAACAAACATTAAAATGTTATGAAACTATACGATAGTTTGATAAATTCACTTTGTGAGTCCCTTTTAAATAATAACTCAAATTTAAAGATTAATTTGTAAACGAAATTGATTTAAGGGGTTACCCCCACTTGCAACTTTTAACTATTTTTGATATCTGATTTTTAATATTTTTAAAAAATAGCTTTTTGAGAATACGTTCTCAAATACTGAAAAGTCGATGCTGTGATTTCAGGTGTTGTTTTCTAATCGAATAATTAAATCTTAAGATTTCAGTTTACTAGCCGCCCTCGCATCCACTTGTTTTGGGTTTCATTACATACATACTCCCACACACACACATATATATATATATATGTTAACACAACGATGTGTAAATCGATTCAATGTTTGATGAGAACGGTTGAATTTCAGTTGTTGTTGTTGTGGCTTCTGCTGTTGATGATAATGATAATGATGATGATAATGATTTGGTGATTTTTGTTTTGTATTATTATTATTACTGTTTTTAACCAACTGCCTATTACAACGAGTTGTTGGTTTGTTTTTTTTTTATATGTTTTTATTGCATTCTCCTTTACTTCTTTCGCGCTCACCGGCAAACACACTTGAGAGGTGTCGAAGACTTGGCGGTGCCAGATAAAAGGCTCTCCAAAAAAAGCATATATTTGAAAAAAATAAAATAAAAAGAAATAAATACAGGCCAGGGAACAGCTTACTCATCGAGTCCAGCTCCGCGGAATATTTAAAAAGAAAAACATGCAGTAAACTACCGTTGGAGCTGACACATAGAGATGGATGGTGAGAGATAAAGATAGAGACAGAGCTAGATGTAACATAAGCAACAAAAAAGTAGGCAGTAAGGCGTTAATTGCTCATTACTGGGCACACTTCATGTCACACACACAGCCACACAGAGTATATACTCACGCATAAAAATGCTGATGCAGATGCAAAGGCAAAGTGTGTTCATACACGCTGATTGAGCTGTCCATGAAGCTGGAGGCGATGACGTTCCTCTCTCAGGTTCGAGTCGTGCACTTCAAGCCTAGTGCTAAATTACATAGTTTTTCAAGTGGAACTCAAGAAATTAAGTTTGAGCTGCTGCTGCTGCTGCCATTTAATTGTAGGTTGGAGCTCTGTGGCTATTGCTGCTGTTGCTGCATTTTGGATGGACAGCACGTCCGGCACGGTTGCCAGGTTACGGTCCACTCCGGTCCGGTCCGGTTTGCATCGATGAGCTGCCTTGCGTTGCGCAGCTGCGGCGGTAAAAAATCTAAGCCCGATGACGGCGCTGACTCTGACGACGCTGACTTGAGTTTGACTTTAATTGCTCTTGACAGTCATCACTGTCAGCAGCGAACTGTGTGGAGGGGTGTCTGGTGGGGGGAGGCAACTGGCGGTTGAGTGGCATGGCTTAGGAATGCCGCCGTTCGCCAATCTCGCGGCTCTAATCAACATGCGCTTGTCCAGGCCATGGCCAGAGACTCGCTGACTGGGTTAGGCTCTTGCTGCCTGACTGGCTGACGTGGTTGGTTGGTTGGCTGGCTGGCTGGTTCTTGCCTAATATAGCCGCCATTTTGCAGCGTCATTTGCGTTAATGGCGGCGAGCGTGGCGACGCCGGCTTGAAGTTTCGCGCTATTTGATTTAGGCTCTCGCTTTGCTGCACCAGCTGGTTTTTTTTGGAACTGCTTTTAGGTATCCAACTAAACAATTTTCGATTTGGCAATTGTTCTGGGTCTAAGTTTTGCTTCATTTTTTGATTGTGTTGATGGAAACTGCATTTTTGGCTATGAAAAATTAATTCTTGTAAGCTGATTTAGAAGCAATTGATTTAAAATACATATAGTAAGATATTTTTTACTATAAGATATAATTTTGTTGCTAATCAAAGAGCATGCAGCGCAAAAAAAAAGAGAAAACAATCAATCACATCAAAAGTTTCTTCTTAATTGCCAATTATTTCGGGCTAACCAAAAAATATTATTATTATTATTTGAAACATTTCTACAGATTTTAAGTTGATACGTAAGCAACTTAAATTCTTCACTTTGCTATCAGAAATATTATTTTTATAGCTGCTCCTACAACCAAACGGGAAACAAAAATTTATGACTTAAACTATTTTAAGCAATGTCATTTATTTAAACACATTTATCAACTTACTTAAAATTCGTTACTCACGTTACTTCGATTGACATTATAAACTTATTTAATTTAAAAAATTATCATAACGAAACGTAAAAAAAATAATTAATGAGCCTCACACAATTTCATTCTGACGACGACATGATTAACACATTTAAGCGACTGATAAGTATGTCTCCAAATTATGTAAGAGTTCCTTTCTAAGTGTCCTGGCGGTACTAGCGCAGGTAAACTTGTCAAGCATCCCCCACTGAATAAGTCCATACTTATTTATCTGAACAATTCAAAGGGTCATTTTTACTCAAACGCATCTAAGCTACTTCGACTGTCAAATTTAACTTTACTTTGGCGCCATGTCAACGTATAGCTGTTAATGTGCTAATTATGTTGACCAAATGTCAAACAGCGACACAAACGTTACCCATAATCAGATAAGCAGACAATTCTACAAAAATGCTAAACCCAAAATAAAAATAAAACAAAAAACTAATACCATAATGAAACTGT
The DNA here is from genome assembly GCA_018901835.1 of Scaptomyza graminum. Taxonomy (NCBI): domain Eukaryota; kingdom Metazoa; phylum Arthropoda; class Insecta; order Diptera; family Drosophilidae; genus Scaptomyza; species Scaptomyza graminum. The sequence continues at coordinate 105,315 of JAEIFL010000002.1, forward strand.
GAAGCAGTCCGATGACAATCACAGCATATTTTAACGATCATAATTATTTATAGCCTGTTGTCCAGCAAGCGATTCGCATCGAATCGGCTGCAGCTAGCCAAGCTCAAAAAAGCTTGTACAATAAATTTATTTTTATGAATTTTTTATGTCAGTGGATATCAAAAAATTATCTGAAAATTTGTAAGGTTTTTTATTGTAAAAATATCTTAAATTTATTTAGATGCACTGTTGCCATTCTTAATATTGTTTATACATTCAAAAAGAATTTACTTAAAAGTCGATTTGACTATTTTAAAATAGGGTATTTGGACAACTGTTTATCCAAAATAAATCTTTTACGCTTAGCTCATTGTTTGAAGATAGTTGTTAAGCAACATACGGTCACAATAAATCAGCGTACATTAATTAAAAACAAAACAAAACAACTAAAAAATTATTATTTGTACTTGTATTATACATATATGCATACTCATAATCATTATTGTCCAACAAACAATAACTGTAACGATTTGTGAATCACAGACATATTTGAATACATAAATCACATAGGTCCTATAAATTGAGCTAAATAAATATAAAACTATTCATTTACGTTTGAGAATGGCACAATTAAGAACTTCCAACAGGAATGTACATAAATAAACATTATCAAAAACATTTTTTGCGCTAAAATCTAATGAAATGATAAATATATATATTTTTTTAAACATAACCATTTGACAAATACGCTAGCATTAAATAAAGTTGAAGACTTTTAAAACATTTTGCCAATAGAGCTAATTGAAAAATGACTCTCTTCGCATCTGTGCAAAATTCATGAGTCATCGCTTTAAATCCGTTTTAACTTAAATATCTTAATTAATTTATTTTAATTTTTGGCATGCGAAAGACCCGTTTTAAAGTGCCTGTGTCGATTTTGGACAGATGTTTTAATAATAATCTGTATGTATATAATAGTATCGGCTTGTTGCCCATTAACCTAATCTTTAACAATTTATCAACATCAATACCAAAATTGGCTCGATTGTCCACTTGATGCTGCTGCTGCTGCTTTAGCTGCTTATCAATCGTTGGTAGCGCTTTAGATTTAATGAGCTCCATTGACATTTGGTAACTGTTTTTAGCTGACCGACAACAAAGGTTTTGTTTTCGACAATCTGCACATTTTAACGCATTGTTTCTATTAATCAAATAAAAATAAATCATCTTATTCTATTATATACCATACGGTATGAATTCTGAAGCCAATGTTGATTGATTTAAAAATATTTTGATATGTCTTGCATATTTTCAACATTGGTTATTTTGATATTTTAACTAAACAGTTACTTTAAAATTTAAATAAATGCACACTTTAAAAATTCCTATGTATTGTACTTAATTTGAGTTCTTTATCATTTTCTTTGTTGATGATCAAAGCAAATTGTTGATTACATATTTAGCACCTAATAAATTCCGCCGTTATTCCAGGGTAGCAAAACGAACAGTAAATAAATACTGTATCATAGGAGCATAAATTAGAAAATAAATGTCTTTAAGACTCTGAAAATGGTTAAAATTCCAAGCATTAGTCGCTGTCAATATATTTTTTCAGTTGGGTTAGGTGACCTCCTCCCCGCCTCACTTTTTGAATATATTTTTCATTTTTTTCCGTTTGTTTTTTTTTGGGTCCAGTAAAATTGAAATGCGCATACGAAATTATTCAAATGCGGTAAGTTATGAAGTTATCACGATGGCACCTCGACTGTGTCTGCTGAGACAGACCCTTGACAATGGATATTCCTGCTATCTATTGCAAGCCGTCGGGGGTCAGGGTGAGGTAGGGGTGAGCGTTTTAGAGTCCGGCCTAGACGCGTGTATCCATTTTCAAAATGTATTTGTTTTTGTCCGCTACAGTTTCGTTGACCGACTGCTAAACATTTATTTACGAGGTATTAGACAGCATGCGGCGCAACCTCTACTACAAAAAAAAAAGGGAAAAGACCAAACTCCAAACACAGATTTAGACCCCGCCGATGGAGCTATTTTGACAGCAGCAAGTTGACCGGCAAAATTATGGCAGAGAGATTATTGCTAACTGTCGCTGTTGTTGCCTCGTTATGGTACATATCTCATCGACTAATTTGAAAGATGAAGCTATGAAGAACGCTGAAAAGCATTAATTTGAATATTTAATTGGGCCCCCATTCCAAATCTCCCATGCACAATCATAAATTTATGGATTGTTTGAATTGCTTTTAAATGCAGCGTGAAACGGTTTGTGATACGGAAAGTGTTAAAATACGTTATGAATACGATTTGCCAGCTGCCAATTGGTACTCAACAGCTAAAAGCTACGTGACATGCGCAGGTGTTCAACCGATTTTTGATCGCACGTCGTCTATGAAAGAAAAGTTACCAAAGTAGTTCAAGGTATGAAAAGTTAATGGGTCTCGGTCAAGGGTATGAGCACAGTCTGGTCTTAAATAAAAGTGGAGCCAAGAAGGTTGCGATTTAAGTTACTGGCTGTTGCGTATGTTGTTGATAATAGAACTATTTAAAAAATAAATAAATTGTTATATTGTTTTGAATTAGTTTTTTCTTTTACGCTTACTTGTAGTTCAGGTATGCAAATCTAATGTCATGTATGAATGTATAGTTCCGTTGTACCGTTTAGTATAAATTATATCATCATGCCGTTAAAGCTTGGAGAATTTTTACTCAAAGCTTAATTCACTAATGTTATTTTTAAGTAAGGAGATTAAGGACAATCACAAGATATGCAGATTCGAGGTAAATTTCTATATTTATAAATAGTATACTCGCATCAAGAATTACGCAATAAACTCTTCTCCAACATAACTATATATTGAACTGAGTCTCATATTTTTATACTTTGACACCGAAGGTACTTCTCTACTACTTATAGTTAGAATCTTGCGGAGATAAGCTTTTCTCACGAACTTGCTCATTAAATACCATCACAGTTGAATTATTATGTCACAAGATGAAAACAACTTTCAAATAACCAGTTTTCCAATTTCCACCTAATTTTGTTAGCCCAGTAAAATATACAAAATGCGTTTGATTATAAGCAACTGATTAACTATTTGACATATATAACACTGATCTCTTAACTCTAAGCAATATCAATGGACAGCACTAGGCAATAAATAAGTTTTATAGTAAATTTTATGAGCTTTATCAGATCTGGTAAAAAAAAGGGAAGGGGAAAAGAATTCTTCCCTGTCTAAGCGACAACAACTTAATTTTCTCGCCTCGACATCAAAACTTAGCACTCTTTATGGTTTAAAATAAATCAATGCCAGTCGTTGGGGCAATCCAATCACGATGAAAGCCACAAGCGCTGGGTCAAAGGCAACAGATCATAGCCCCAAAATAACGGTAACGCATTAGATATATAGATAGATAGAGAGAAAGAAAAAAAAGAGATAGATAAAGAGTGAGTGAGAGTGCTTGCTTAATTTAAATTTACAAGAGGCTGCCCCTCAGCTTCAACTACTTAACGCAGCCATTACACGATCGGGTTCCATTTCCAAGCGGCGATGATATGAAAAAAGGGTAAAATAGTTTTCTAAAATTTTGTTTTTAATTATTAAATATAATTATTTTAACTCTAGAAATCAATTTGAAACGTATTAAAATTAACGTGTAAACTTTTAAAAATCGTATTTATCTATGTGTAATTTAAGCTTAATAGAAAAATTATTTGATAAAACATATTCATTTTTGATTTTAAATTGTAAAGTATTAATTTAAAGGTTATTTTTTTTTTTGATCCAAAGTAATGTCAAAACTTTATAAATGAAAATTTCCATGCTAAAATATTTTCGGCAACAACGCAGTGGTTCAGGCATTCGCTCAGGGCTCGCGGGACTTTAAGTCCCTTCATATTTTTTTCTGAGAATAGAATGTATTTGGCTTAGGGTATCCCCTAGTCGAGCTTTCTCGACTTCATGATTTTTTGTAACTTCATTACCACACTCCACGTTCCGATCGCAGCAGCAGCAACGTCGGCATTAACTTCACCTACTACTCAAAGTCAAATGAGTCAGTTGGACCCGTTTTGGCTTCGGTTTCGTTTCATTTTCGAGCACTCGTGCACTAATGACACTTTAATAAATCATTCGAAAGGTGAGACATTGAGTGCAAGTTAAAGTTGATGATGGGCCACGAAGCAGCACCACAAAATGAGAAGAAAGAAAATACATACTAGAAGCAAATCAACAACATCGAGAAACCAAATGAGAAATGTGGTCATTTGCGTGTCAGTTTTGGAGACCGCAATACAAATTTCTTATTCTCGTATGATATTTTATGGCTGGTACAAATCGAGACACATCTGTTAACGAATTATGTAAATTACTACTAAGTTATTTCACTTCGATCCCTTCACTACAGAATGAAAATTAGATAATTCTACAATATTTTACAATAACAATTTCGAAAAGAATTTTCAATATATCATCGATAGGCAATAATATAAATTTGATATATGCATGCATTTTGATTCCCATGTTTGAATTCTAATCAGGGTGTAATAGCTTTAAAAAAAACACATTGTCAGCAAATCTTAAAATTCTTGAATAAAGTCAAAATATTATTTTTGTCAAATATCATTGTAATACAGCATTAATTTTCTATAAAATTTTCGCGAGCTCAAATTATTTATTTTAGCAGGTTAAAAAACTATAAGATCCACCAGATTCAAAAACGCTTAGGAAATGATCCAAAAATGGAGACTAAAATCAACATAGCCGCTTTGAATATCATGTAGGCCAATGCCGCTTATTAACATTTTCTCGTTGACGTCTTATTAATACTTCACACTTTTTACTTTGGTCTTAAAATGGATCTTTATTTTATAGAAATTAGTCAACGCGTCGCGTAAAAGCGACTTAAAAGGCTAAATTGAATAAAATTGTAAGCTGATAAAGCGGTTCCAGAACCTAAACCGGACCGCAAAGCACCAAATTCTGTGTCGATTATTCTTCTGGGCTCAAAACATTAGTGTGATAAGCACTTTTAGGGGACACTGGATGGGCACGTGTCAGACGAGCCCCATATTGGGCCTGTCTTCTGGTTTTGTATTGTTTCTGTATTTGAAGATTATTGAATCTTTTTAAACTGTTGTCGGAACAACGCCGCCGCCGCCGACTCGTTTGTTTAAATATTAATTAGCTAAAGTGCTGTGCCTTATTAAATATTCGAAAAGACAAGTAATAAAATTTATTTTGTTAGTCACAAGCCAATGGACAACGCAACTTACTTAAAATATCTATAATCTATAATACAACTAATAAGAAGTCAATTTGTTGGGGCTGAGAAACAAAACAAACTTAACACGGTTAATATTATGCAAAAACCGTATCTTGACGGTCATTGGACTGGAGCATATGTCACATATTAAATATACACATAAATTGTATTATATATTGCATATAAATTTGATAAAGTCTGTTTTTATACCTGGGCTTTATTTTCATTAGTACATGCTCAACAGCGAACATCCCCCGAATATCACTCGAATTATCTACGAAACTTAAGAAATATAAGGCCAACTACATTTATACAATAAGTTGGGCGCAACCGACTGTGAAATACTCTGATAAAATTATTAATACATGTGGTAAATAGTTATTTTGCACCCCGTTCAAGTCGATAAAAGTTGCTTTCATACAGACAGATACACTCTATACTTTCGGTATACAAATGTAAAAAAAGTTCATTTTAATGTTTGCCACTTCATCGAACATCAAGATTTCGAACATAAGTGGTCCTCAATATGTAGGTTATAACAAGCCAAAAATCTAAAATATAGATAGGAATTTTTATCATATGCTTAAATAATCGTCATATGTATTCCTCCCTAAAATTTAGTTATTGTCTTCAGTAGACAGATTCTAAATAAAGATTGTTTATCCAAAAAAAAAAAAAAGATGCTTAAATTTGTATATGATTTATAGCAATCTCACCCTTGCCTTAATTTTACTTATTAAACAATGGAGATTGCATTGGATTTTTATCCTAGTCTTTGCATATACACATAATATTAAGCTCGTTATAAACAAGCTTAACCAGCCAACATTCATTTGTTATGTAGAAAGGACATTGACGATTGTCTGACCATTTAGGGTCGCTCCAATAATTCAGCTTTATAAATATAGTTAGGCTAGGTGATATGGCATTTTTTATTTGCTGCAAGCTTCCTTATTACTTCAGAGCTCTTTAAATAGCCATGACTGTCTCAAAGTTGGTCATAAAAGCATTTGTCATATTCTCCCTCGAATTCCAACTCCCAAATAAAATTACCATGCATAGTGCTGCATCATGCGAAAAGTCGACAGCGTCTAACTGCCTGGCTCGTTAATGTTCTCGTCGTTGTCCTTCCTGCCTGTTGCCGTTGCCGTTGCCCGTGTTGCCTGCGCCGACTCTCAGTCTGTGCTTGTGACTAATGTGAACACCTGAAACGTCCCAGGATGCGCACAGGTGCTGGCTAACAGTAACAGCGGGGCTGCACAGAGTTCCTCCAGGCACATTAGCCTCGTCCTGCCAGGCTGTCTGCAATTTCCCCGGAGACCCAGAGAAACAGAGAAACAGAAAGAGAGAGAGAGAGAAAGAGAGGGAACTGATCGATATATGGCGATTAATCAGATGACTTTGTCGCTAGACTTCATGCCGTGCCGAAGGTGTGAAAAATCGGACGATTCTAAAGTTTCTGCAGAAATTGCACCCAGGGGAGCTTGGAGTGCAGTTCCCGTTGCCGTTGCAGTTGCAGTTGCTGTGATCATATCGTGTTGTGTGTCCGAATCCTGGAAACGGGCCCAATCAAGCCGAGCCAGTAGTATACTACCCAGCTGGTGTGGGAAAATGATTCTGGCTGTGCATGCTGTGAATACAGCATGGCCATGCGAAAGTACATATTTGCTATTCACATAATTTTTTATTTCACACCAAAGTCAATAGTTTGTTTTGAGGGAATATTGGTGCTATAATTAAATGTTCTTTTATAGATGCAGAAACAAGGTTTAATAAATATCACACAAACATTACTTTTTAAAAAAATCATTATTTTAAGAATATTGTAATTTCTATTATGATTTTGTAAGGGCTATGAATATTAATTACATTTAAATGTATCGTAAATATCGAGAGGTCTTCAGTTCGAAATTGATCAGACTTTGTTTAAATTTGGTATACACAATTTAATACCATAAATTGTGTGTGCATTTATTTATTAAATTACTCATTATTTAGCTATGCACTTTTAAAACTGAGTTTTTCTGCGCAATATGTGGGGGTATTATAATTTTAAGCTGGCGGCGACTACTGTGAATATATTCAGGGTTGATATTGGATGTTGATTCATACCGCTGGACAGTTGACATTATGAACGCAAAGCAGAACAGCGAGTTGCGAGCCACGAACATTGGCAAATGACATATGCTGTCAGCCGCAACACATATGAAAACATAAACAAATACACCCACACATACACATACATACATAGATGTTGGACATTGGGGTTGCCATTAATATAAGTTGCAGCATTGCAGACTGCAGACGCGCAAAAGGACCTGGCAGGGGGAATGTTATGTTGGTGGCTTTGGCACATGCATTTTGCACACGACGCTGCCAAAGGCTCATTAATTATGGAGGTATTAATATTGGACCAAAACACACACACACACACGCGCAAACATGCACACAAACATACACATAAAGGCATAAATTTTAAGCAAACATAATTTATAACAACACAAATTTGTTGTTGCTGTTGTTGTTGTTGTTGATGTTGTGCCTGCTGCTGGCGGCTTGCTTTTTTTCAACGATCAAAAGTCGCAGGGGCTTGGAAAAAAGTGTGTAAATACTTATAAATAAATGTTTGACTTTACTATTTACACAAATGTCTGTATGTCTGTGTGTATGTGTTTGGGGTCAGCGCACTTATATCGGATGCTGTAAGCGACCATCGTCATCGCCATTTTGTTGGCTGCCTGCCGCCATTTTGTCGACAAATATCCAAAGTGTTTAAGTTCACAAAATTGATTGCCTTAAGAGTAATGTATTTAAAAATATTTTATTCTTTTTTGTAAATGGGTATTATAACTTGAATGAAAAACAAGTAGTACTATCAAATATTTAAGTTTATTAAATTTATTTAATTAAAGAAAAAATCTTCTCAACTTTATTCTAGGATTTCATTCAGCCGCCTTCTAAGAATAGCAATATAATAAGCCACTCAACATATTGAGTTGAATGGAAGACCTAGCAAAATTGTCATCGCAACGATTTTTTTTTGTTGTCTTTTATTTAATTAAAAAATAAAATTGTCTACGCATGGAGTATGAAATATGAAAGAGGTCTCAATATCCAATCCGGGTCGATTGAGAGTGCCTTGACAATTATCTTCACACATCCTCCGCTTGCTGGCGGCTTTTGGAGGGGCTTAAGCCGCTTGCACTTAATGTGCGTCCTCGATGAACGAGGAACGAGGTAAGAGGAATAAAGAATACGGGGTCGACTCCCTTTTGTGTCAAGCAACGGTTCACCTAAAAATCGTGAATGATAACTTGCGCTCAATCACTGCGTTCAAATGAAATGAAATGAAAGCGACGACTACACGGAACATAATCGAATAAGCCGCGCATTCAATGGACGATGGCAAGTGAAAGAAATAAATCCGCACATGTTCTCAAAAAGGAGTAGAAGACACGACAAAGATAAAGATATACACACACACACACACAGATCTTTCGAGTACAATTGATTGATGCACGCGTTGCAGTTGCTTGCAGCTCAAAAGAAAACTCGCCGACGCTTCTATTGGGAACTGCGAATTGAAAACGCCTCAAATGAATTTGCAAGGGTGTGCATCAATAAAGGGGGGTGTAAAGGGAAACGCAATCAGGGCTTAGGCTCGAAAAATAGATAGAGATGGGTATTATTATAAAATTGTACACAATAATCCGCTAAGCAGAAAAAATAAAGAAAGAGAGATAAAATTGAGTAGGAGAAGAAGACTTGCCAACTTTAACGCCGCGCCGTCGCGTCGCTGATCCGCTTAGCCCTTGGGCTCAAACTCGTTACATGATGATTATTATTGCCGTGTACACACATACATACATGAACACACACACATACATTCTTTTGGCCACAGCCAGGAAAATCAAATTAAAATATAAAATTTTAATGACCACAGGGCTGCCGTTTGGCCGTGGCCCAGGCCCAGGCCCAGTCTCATTGCTGACCTGGCCTTTTGTTCTAGGCCAACATTTCACCAATATTCACCCGGTTCGCTTGGTGCGTTCGGTTCGAATGGTTGGTTCAATCAGCGATATGACATAATGCGTTTTGCGTTACGTTACATTGCGTTATATGCAGCTCTCTCTTTCTCTTTCTCCCTCTCTCTTTCCCCTCTCTCGTCTCTCTTTCCTTTACTTCATTCTGTTTGGGTTTTACGTAATTTATAAAAAAAAAAAGTTAATTTTTACCATCCGCTGCATTGGCGCTTGACCATCCGTTGGCTGATTGTGTGCTGATTATGGCCAGCAAAGGATGTGGCGACCTTTTGGTCAACCCATCACCCTTCCACATTCGCCACCCCTTGCCCCATTCCATTCAGTCAGCTTCTGTAACAGGTACAGATAGTTCATAAAGATTACAACAGTTTGAGGCCACAATCCTCACGGGTACTTTAAATATTAACTGTGTTTTTTTAGTTTCGCATGTAATTTAATATTTAAATTTTTTTTAGGATTCGGACGTTTAAATACCTTATAAGGTTTATATAAAATTTTAATCAAGTTTTAAGTTATTACAATTCATGGTTAAATATTAGAGGTGTTTTTAACTATGTTTTTAAATTAATCCTTTTTTCCATTAATTTATAAAAAACTCTTCAATTTGGAGCGAGACATATTCCTTAAAATATCTCAACAACTTTTCTCATCTCCTTTTTATCCTCAAAATAATTATAATTTTTCATAACGCATTTTTTCACCCGAGCATTGACTGACCATAACAAATATTTTAACGCACCTTATTTTGGTGCTGCCTTTAAAATATTTTAATTAAATTTCATATCTATGGCCACGATATCCTTTTTTACGCATGCCACACACTAACACAAAAAAAATCTTCACAATGCCATCGACCAACCGGAACATTGACATTAAGCGCTCTTCATTAATCATTCAAATTACCCATACATCATCATTACCCATTTCGGCACCGTTCTGTCTGTTGAGTTCACAAAAATAAAAATACAAATATATATAAAATCTCTGCAGCAAAACAATGAGAAAAATTTTCTGAAATTATTCAATGAGGGCGGTCTCAATTAGTTTTAGGCGTTCAATTTTTTGGTCTGGCAGGTAGGCTATATATATACACACATATATTTTTTCATTTACCTGTTTTTATGGCCGCTCAAGTGGAAGATCTTAGACAGTGCGACGACGACTCCCTGCACTCTACAATTTTCCACGAACTGCACTAAGCCTCAAACCTCAATCTCAGACTAGCTGACTAGGGACTGTTTTTTTTTCAGTTTTTGGCTAGACTTTTGGGCAGTAAGACATGCACTAAGCCCTTACTGAATCTGGGGTTTTAGCGTAAGCTACCAACTGCTTAGGAGTATTAATAGTACATTTTGTTAGATACTTGTGAAAATATGTGTTCCGATAGATCTGAGTTTGTAAGGTAAGATAAGCAAATGCAAAAAAAAAACAATTTTGCTAGTTTAGTTAATAAATAATAAAAAAATTAATTCTTACAATAATATGAAAGTGACTACAACACAAGAATCGAAACTTTGCTACGATAGTCCGATCAGATGAATGTACGAAAAATTTAACTTTTTCGTTGCGTCGACTAGTACCTTTGTCATCCAAATCAAAAAAGTCTTTGAATGATGAAAAGTCTCTGTGTTTGTTTTTCATTTTATTTCTATTAATAAATCATTTTAAATACGTATAGCATATTTGAATGTGGCATTCTAAACGTGTTTGCACTTGAAATAATAAAAGCAAACTGTTCACATAACATAATTCATTGTTTTAAGATCAAAAACGATTTTTATTAAAAATCAATGCAAGGATATTTGAGGATTTACAAGCAATGGCAATAGTTACCTCCCTTATTAACGGCTACACTCATAAATTTGATATGCAAAACTAACTGTCTCCAGTGTCAGTTGAGAATTCTCACACAAACACACATAGTTATGCAAATTATGCATCAGCTTATGAGGGCCAAAACTTGCCACACCTCGTCTGCGTCAGCGTCTCCGTCTGTCACTAGACAGAGTCTGACGCCTCAAAGCTACTGCGTTGCTGCCCCATTATCACATTTAGTTGCGGAAATGCAACTCAAGTGTTTGTTGTATCGTTGTAATTTCATATGGATATGGTCGTGTGCATTGCATTTCTCCCTTCCCTTTCCCTCTCGATTTCTCTCACTCTACTTATCGTGTCTCTCTGATTCTTGCGTTTGGTGGCTAAAGAGCGTTAACTAACCGCAGCGAATGATCAAATATCGAAAATCAATTCCGTAACCATTGTCAAGCATAATTAAAATCCACATTTAGAGCGAGGGGTGGTCCAGGGACACTGAAATACGGGGACGCCTGCTGAGGTGGTGTCGCATTAAAAGGATGTCACCGCATTCGACTTGCGGTCGAGTCGACTGAATTCTCTCACGAGTGCCACTCGATGTGATAAGGATAAAGAGAAGCGCGTACAAATTGGAAAGACATTTGGCTGGGCGACCAAAAAGGGGCGTCAGTATCCTATAAGGTATATGTAGCTACAGCTACCAGTTTCGGGGTGCCGACCGCAGCTTCCGAAACCTATTTTGGGTTAGTTTAGAGCCCAGTTGAGTTTTGTGTTACAATTGCAACTTCAGTTTCAATGTCAACTGTAGAGCGGCAAAAAAATCAAGAATGAATTTCTCAAGCGTAACAAGAAATAAGTTACATGACTTTCAACGGAAGCCAAATGCGATGCGTCTGAATGTCTGGGCTGGGTTGTCGGGTTGTTGGTTAGGGTCTTTCAATTGGTGGTTTGGTTTGGGTTTCCGTTTTCTCTCGATTTGCAACTGTCTTCTGCCTGCTGTCGACTGTTCTACATCTTGGCAACTTGATTTTAATTATTGCATTAATGCTGCGCCGACAAATTTGTGGTAATTTAATATTTGTGCATGCAACCAGTTAGTTTGGTTTGCAGTCCGGTTTTGCCTTTGGGCCCTTTTAAACTCTCAAGTCCAACTCTTACTCTAACTGTAGCTCTAACATGATTATGAGTGCTGCCCAAACGTGTCGAAGTCAATGTGCAATTGGTTTTGTGCCTTTTTACCCCTTTTGTTTCATAACTCATAATTAGTGTGTTGAGTTATAGCTTATTGGGGTTAAAAACTTGTTATCTCTTTTTTTGCGTGTATTTTGGGATAGTTTTAAATTTTTTTTGTTGTTGTCTAGACCGCCTGTGGGCTGCCAAGGGCTTCGCAAGTTCATGAAATTACTTAAAACTACAAAGAAAGTGAATAATGAGGTTGTTCAAAAAAAACACGCTGTAAGTTCATGAGAGCGGACACTTTACTGGACAATCATTGAGCAATTACTCTTCATTCTTTCTTAATTTTTCCTTGGGTGTAATATGACTTTAAAATTGCATGTGTTTGGGTTAAGGGTAGATCAATGGTCATACAATGGATCTTGTACGTTTGAAACTGATATTCAAACGGGTTAACTTGAAACTCGAAGTTACTTCATAAGCAGTAGCAATATCTTTTAATAAATTTATTAGATAAATTAACACTTCTTAAGTCAGTTATGTCTAAATAAATAGAATTGTTTTATTAAAATCTCATACTTATATCTGAGCTAAAATGTTTTTTGATTTCTGAAATATTCATAAACTTTGGCTTATCCAACAAAAAGATAATAATAAAAATAGAACACATAATTGTTTGGATAAATTTTAATAATTCATTATAGTAGGTCATATCATAAGTTATTATTTCCTTGTTCAAATGTTTTTGTTAATGTTATATATTACACATTACTCTCTTTATACTTTGTTTTTATGCTGTAAAAATTGTACTCCTGCTTCGTTCTACAAAAATTGTTGTTTATTTAGAATATCTTCGCTACTTCGCCGAAACTGTTTGTTGATAAACGATTTGGCAAATTAAAAGAAAAGGAACTCAATTCGAAATTAATTACGAATTCAAATTGTATCTTTAGCGTTAATTGGCTTGCTTGTTCGTTGTTGCCGTTGCTACCCACAGCATGATTGTATGTATATATACATACATATATATATGTACTTACATGCATGTACAAACACAATATCTTTGCCTCAGGTGTTAGCAGGGTGATGCAGTAGTTTCCACATTGGGCCGGCAGCCGTACGTTTTTGTCAATATTTTCATTGGAAAAGCAAACAAACATGTTTAAAATAACAAATTAGCATAGACGAACGACACTAAAACAACAACAACAGCAACATCTACAAAAAGCGACGGTAGCTGGTACATACCCTTCTGGCGTTGTTCCTAGTGAGGGTAACAGACGGTACCATCTGGAACGGTTCACCAATTTGGTTAACTCACTCAATAACAAGTACAAAACTCAACTCAAACTCAACTCGTACATCAATCAACAGCGACTTCAGCGACTCCACCGAGTTGGTTAACCAAAATGGCGAGCTTGGTGTTAATGATGTCGACTTTGAATTTTCGCCGACACTTTTTAGCGCTTTTCGCGCCCACTGCTGCAAAATACAAATAAATGAGGCAAGTGTCGCCATCGATGTTTTTTACGTTATTTTTTTCGTTTTGAAGTGAAGTTTTCGTCTTCATCAGCGGCCACATTCGTCATTTGGCAAACAAATAAAAGCGACACTCCAACGGGGGCAGGCATTGGAGGAGAGTAGTAAAGAGGACAGACAATGTGCTGACAGTAACAGTTTTTTTTCATCTTCATCTCTTTGAATGATGTGCGAACAAGTTGTAATTATTTCGCATTAACCAGAGAACGCTGTCAATGATATGCTGATGATGATGCTGGTGTTAAGCCAATTGCCATTGGTTGCCGTTGAATCACGGACTTAAACTTCCCTCCCACTCCTTCCCAGTCGACCCTTTGAGGTAGTTTGTCATTATTGAAGGAATGTCGAGGCAGCTATTGTATGTCTTGGACACAAATTGAGGCCTTCCACCAGTCACCTTAGAGCCTAAAAAATGGCTTTGGGCAGCTTTTCAGCGCTTTGTAATGTTTGAGGTATGCCAGCTTGCAAAATAATTACAAGTCCGTTAAGCTGTACTGCTAATGATTTGTAAGTTTTTTCTTCGGAAAAAATAGTATAGCCATGAAAAGTTTAAACATGGCAGATTTGGTTTTTTTTTTTATGTTCCAATGGTATTTTATGTTCAGTTGAAATGTCTTACACAAGAAACTTTGACAAACATGTAAGATGGCTCTTGTCGGAAAAGATTCTGTTTCGATTACTAGAAAATTGGATTGCTTAAAAGCCACGAAGCTATTCGAACTAAGCTGTTAACAAACTTATTTGTCTAACTGTGATTTACTTAAATGCAACACAAATATCTGTGCATAAAATCTACAAATTATATTAAATTATATACAACTATTTTCATAATTATATATAGACATTCAAACTACTTTTGAATTGCGTCTTCTTATGTATGTATAGTATTTCAATGTTGTTAGATATTCTTGTTGTTAAATATTCTTAAATTATTGAGTCAATGACGTTATTAAACAGAAAAAAGTAGAAGTGACGTATGTTTTAGCTGAACATTAAATTCCACCACCCTCAGAGTTTTGTTGCTTTTTATCAAAGCATACAAATCACACACATTTTGTTGCATTTCATTAGGCAGCCGCCTGTTGCCTGTAAAAACTTTCCCACGTTTGCCGCCTACCTAAGAGAATGCCACCACGCAAAGTCGTTACGAGAGGTAAGCGGCGCCGTAGCAGTTTCAAGTTGCAATGCTTCCGCACAAAGCAGCACAGTTTTTGTCACCGGAAAGGTAAATCACAAATTTTTGTTTCCTTTCGCTGACCGCGCAACAAGCGTTAGGCAACATTATTTGGGGTGAAAATTATAGAAAATGCTCGCAGCTTTTAACTGCTGATGATGGCCAAGTTTTCCGCATTGGCATTTTCCACCCCAAATGACAAATATACATTTATAATGCTGCTGTTAGTGCTGTTGGTGGTGTCGGTGGTGATGGTGGTGGTGGTGCCAAGTGCGTGTTAGCAACCACCGCGAATCGCGGCCGTTTAATTGCATTCGATATGCGCTTTTGGATAATTTCCCACGATTTTCGTGCAACATTTTCCAAAGGTAACTCACGACGATAATCTTCTCCCTCCCTTGAACCCACTCTTGCTCTCTCCCTTACAGTCTCTGATCATCATCATCATCAACATAGTTATAGTCATTGTGATTGTCATACTCATCATAATCAACATTGTGCCCGCTGATTGTTTTCGCGACTGACCGCTACGACTCTTAGCAAAAGAGGTTGTGTGGAGGGAGGGTTGTTTGATCGAAGCAATGCCCTAAATAGCTGCACACACACATATGTTATATTTGAATACGCACACACTGGCGGCTTGGTCAACAGAGATTTGTGTGACTCATAACGAGTTTCCTTATACACATACAAAGATATTTTTCTTAATGTTTTTTCGTTATTCGCCTCGCTTGGACTTTAAGTGGATCGGTATAAGAATCGGGATCGGAATCGCGGCACTCGCTGCTAATGCCTTGGGCCATTGTTCGGCACCTCGCGAACGCCTTGGCATCTTTTGTTTTGCGCCAGCTGCCACTCTTTGTTGTTTGCCTTTGGACAGTGGCAAGCGCCCATCGGCTAGCCTATTAATCCTGTTCCTGCTTTTCCACTTTTCAAGGGAATTCAGTTACGCCAGCTTAAAGCGGCGCCCAATTGAGGCCAGAGATACTTTATGTAAATTTAAAATTATTGTAGCTACTCTTTTAATCCAGTTTAAATCGATGCCCGTGTGTTCCTCAGCATTTATTCAAAAGGGTAGTATGTACATATAATAGAGTTCGAGTTAGAATCATAATATGGGCAGACACTTGAGATTTAACGGGTAAAAGTGTTTCCATTATAGCTAAGAGAGAGAGAGAAAGAGAGAGAGAGAGAGAGAGAGGGAGAGAGAGAGAGAGAGAATGAAAGGAAGAGAGGTTAAAGCCATAAGCTATCTTCACACCAAATTTGGTAACTCCAGCTGTAGGCATGTGGGGTGTATATTAATTTATCGATTTTCGATTATTGATTTTATCGATATCTCAGTCCCTCGTAAGGCGTAGAAACCAAATTTACAATTTAAATATTATGTCGAATAATTTCATTTGACAAATTGTCTATAATGTTGTTATTTGTTTCAATAAATTTGACCTTCTGGTGTAGTTATATAAAAATAATTACTTCGACAACCAGTAAACAAAAGCTAAATATTTACATTCTGATTGACAGCTTTCGCTACCTCTTTGTGATTGTAAGCTACTCCCAAGTAATTGTTTCAATTGAGTCACCTGTTCCTATAAACAAAAGCCAGACAATCCCTGTCTACAACAATCGAAATATAACATTGTCTGTTTCTTATTTATATCAATTGGACTTACATTGTCTAAGACTTGGCGCACGCCTCGTTAAACGCGTAACACGCGCTTCCCCACTCAATGCAATCGAATAAAAAATGAATACAGGTTTACTTTTCAGCGAAGAACAATAATGCAAAGAATTAAGCTTCTTCAACAATGACATGTATTGAAGATATTTCGCTGGAAAGCTTTTGAAAGGTGCAGTTGTTGTTGTAAAACCGTTTTTTGACAGCCTTATATGCCTTATAGAATATAGTATCGTTAGCTTCTGGTATGCATACAAGCTAAAATAAGTACATAATAGATTATTGACGCATTAAATTTACAAAAAACGTATGTCTATCATTAATTTTTAGGAACATTCAAAACAACAAATTGTTTACTTTGAGTATTATATTGCATTATATGTTCAAATTACAATACGAAATACAGAAAATTGTATTAAATTTTAAAGCTTTTTCCATAAAATACAATATGGTAGTATAGTATTCTAGTGGTAAATTGAAAAAAATTGGTAAAAATCAAATTAGGAAATATCAAATATTACATATAGACATGAAAGTCAGTGAGAGGGCTAAAACGCGTTCGTGAAGTATCATATGTCCAAAAAATAAAAGAACACTGAGATAGAGATGTTCATTCTTTGGCACAACGAATTGTCGATCGTGTATAATAGTCGCCGTGTACATGATCATCATGACAGCAGCCAGAGCAAAATAGTTGCGTACAATAGTGTAGACAGTGGAGCTCTCAAATGCGTAGGCGTTGATAAAGAAGGTAATCAGCATTATGTTTGAGGTAGCTACCAGTAGACTTAACATCATGTCGCCAGGAACCCAACGCATGGGAAAGTAAGCACCATAGAAAATAGAGGTAACTACCATAGCAAGAACAATCAGTCCAGCGTACATATTGACCAGCACTCCCTTTGTATTCTGCTGCTCCATGGCAATATACAGCGTGGAGCTCTCTACAATCACGATAACAAGGGTCACATTAACAGGAAACTTTCGTCCGGTGGAAGTGCACGAGAGCACACAGATGCCAAAAAAGGTTGCCATTAGCCAATAGCCGTATCGCACCTGAGGCGTTTTATACCTTCGCCAATCCAAATAGTGTGCAATGATAATCCACTGCAATAAAGCAAATGCTGCAAAGAGCGTGCTTAGTAAGTAGATCCTTACACCGTGTCGTATAGTAAGATCGGGTGGTGAGCCGTAGACATCCGCCTCAATGTTATCCATTTCCAGTTGAAATTGTAAATAATAATAATATTAAATAATAATAATGGAATAAATATCACACAATTTATGTTTTTGTCTTGACAATTGTTTCAAATCTCACCTAAAAAATATTGGCTGATTATAAAATAAATTAAAACGGTTTCCTGAACAATTTTCTTTTATTTTCAGGGTTTGGCTTGGTTTTTGTATACATTTGTTCATTAGCCTTTAAAATTTATAAGTATAATTTTTAATTTTATTGTTGTAATTCCTTATATTAAACTATATTTGTAGTTGTTTTTTCAATAGTCCCAAACAATGGGCAATACTACATCTGTTTAATAGAAATCAACTTAAATATAAAGCAATGCAATAATTTATTCTATTCTATTGCATTTCACTTTATTTAATTTAATTTTATTGACTTTTCTTTGTGTCCCATAACATATGACATATGATAACTTATTCTGAATATTTCTTCATAAGTCCTGCGTATGTATAAATATAAAATATGCAATAGAAGAGCATGATAAAATCAATGTAAATAGTGAGCGAGCACGCAAGCATATCAAAGTATGGCACAACCTGTAAACGTCCGTTGATAAATAGGGCATGAAAGGGAACGGTAAGGCAAACCAAACAAAACAATACGATGAAGAAGATAAGTCCAAAGACGGGATTTGCTAGGAACAACATAAGAAACATGAACACCAGCAACACTATCATCAGTAAACACACTAGGACGCCAGTACATATTCCACCTGGTAGCGACTTACGAGGACATCGGGCTCCACAGATGTGCAAGAATACAATTACAGTACCCGATAGCACAAGTCCCACCGACAATAAGAGGGGAAGAACAAGGTGCGCGAGACAGGCACCCGCTAGCGTTATGAACACTACGATACCAATTGCCAAAGTCCAGTTAAGGGGAAATATGTAACGTGTCTGTGGACAGCACTGAAGTATTATCATAAAGATGAACGCCAGAACGAGCCACACGTAAAAGGGTACGGGTACGGCTTTACTGAAGTTGAACTGAACAATCGAGATGACTAGCCAGAAGATCGATGAGATCAATATAAAGACTAGACCAAGCAGATACACCTTCCGCACAAATAAACGCATTACTTCATCGGATATTATGACTACAGTTTCATTTGGATCCGTTTCTCCCTGTTGTCTAGTTCCACCTCTGCGCATAAAAATAATCTGTTGTGGTAGCTGGTTGTTTTGTTGTTGTTGTGGTTGTTGTTGCTGTTGTTGCTGCTGCTGCTCTGGTGGCTGTGCATTACGATATCCTGGATACATCTTATTGCAGTTAGTTCAACCTGTGAATTTTGCTTAAACGTTTTTTGAATTAGGATACGATTGACATTTAAAGCGAAAGAGATTTTGAGTCTGACTCACAACAAATAATATTTATTTGCGACCTATGTATCTACATATATTTAGATAAACTTTTTATTATATACAAAACTAAGAACTGAATGGTCATAAGGCGTTATTATAATCCAATTTATTATATAGTCTATATAAAATTCATGTTGTAAGTGAGACGGCAATCTTAAAAACCATTTTTTCCACTTCAAATCGATAATTTTTCTATTTTTTAGTTGTCGATGACCTCTAAACTTCAAGCCCACCCCATCTCCTCGACCTTTAAAATCGAATAAAAGTTGAAGGCCCATCATTGCCGCATTCGTACTCCCCCTTTGCTAGCTGACCCACTACCACCAGTTTTTATACTGGTAACAGAAAATTTCGCACTCGGTTTCAAACGACTGCAAAGATTTGTTTTTGTTTGATATTTGAACAAACTTATTTATTTATTCAATTATTTTCAATGCTTCAATGAAACAAACTTTATTTTTTTCATTAAAATATAAATAATTTAATTGTTTGGGTTCTTATTGTATTCAAATAAATTTTATTTTATTTTTTGCGATCAATTTGAGTAAAATTATTTTAAAAATAAATCACATTTATATTTGTTGATAATAAAACTTTCATTTAATTATCGCTCTCACCATTGGTGCACCCAAATAATGTGATAGAATACCATGAACAACAGAACGAAGTGAATATAAATGCTAATAGCACAGTTCAAGAACTCCTTGATGCGCAACAAACGTCGGCGGCCATTCACAATCTGGCCATAATACAAAGACATGGGCACTGTTAGAATGCCAACCAAACCGAAATATATAGTTTCATACACGACCTGATCTGTGACAATGAGCAATGTGAGGACAATAATGCTCGCTGCAACAAACAGAATCAGGAACATGGCCACCGTTATCTCGCCGGGCAGCACAATCTTGGGCAGATAAGCGCCCACCAAATGGCACAACACCAGCAAGATAACAGCAGCAGCGATTGCCGCCAGAATATGCAGTGGCGTTCTGACTGCCAGCAGCAGCACCGTCCCCCAGGCGACAGTCTCCACAAATATTGTTGCAAAGATGAAGCCAACCCACAGCTTGGAACTCAGAAACTGGCAAAATGTGAGCATCAGCAGCGAACTGAATGCCAAAACCAAACAAAGAAATCCAGGAAGCACAAATGAATTCTGCTGCTTAAGTACGAGAGCAAATATCAGCCACTGCAAAACGGAGATCAGTATAAAAACCAAAGCTGTTATATAGCATTGCTTTCTGAAGATCAACACGTGTTTTGGTCTATCATTCTCATCACTTGGCGGCATATCGGTGTCTTCATTGGGCTGGAGATAGGGTGGCATAGGTCGGTAAATCCGCTCCATTGGTGGACTTGGTTGTAGTTCTGGCTGGCCAGGAAATTGGTGCAGCTGCAACTCATAATGAAAGACATCCCAATAGCGTCTCGAGCTCCAATTGAACATTTTTCAGCAGGTCAACTTGAAATTTTGACAATTTTTACTATGCCTTCTGAATTTCAAGTCAACTCAAATGTAATTTTAATTAAGTAACGAAATGTTATAAAGACATATTTCCCATCGTAAGAACGAAATATGTTTTTTTAAGGAATATTAAAAATTTTATAAATTTTTAGTTCTTAAATTAGGTTTTTTTTTTTTTTTGTATTAGATTTTACCTCGTTTACGTGTCATGTAAAAGATTCTCGGCTTTCAGCGATAAAAGCAGTGAAGCATGCACAGTACACAAACAGCAACAACAGAAACAACATGCAGCATTTGGAAAAAAATTCGAAGTAGCAACGATCTAAGCCATCAAAGCAGCCACAAAGGATGCAGCGATAATAAGGACAATGTTCTCCCTCTATTTTTTTAAAAATCGGCCCCTCGACAATGTTTGTTGTTATTTGGGTGATCGGTTGAATGCCGCGGATAAAAAGAGATAAAAATAAAAGAGGGAAAATGTATCTTTGAAATGTGCGTGCAGCGCGGCATCTGCGGCCTCCATCACGTATCACGATCACTTTCACAGACAGGTCGCGGCATTGTCTAGAGAAATGACTCAATCAGTTGGCTGCTGTTGCTTCTTATCCTTGATCCTGCTTAGCACATGCAAATGTCTCTCTATATTCAACAGACATTTGAAGCAGCTGCTGCTGATTGAATATTTACCTACTTTCGTCTTTAGGCTTCTTTGTGATGCCACCCCAAAAGCATCAGCTTTTGTTAAGCTTAAGACTTTTCAATCAAATTGTTTACTTCACATATTTTGATAAGCTTCAATTGTTATTTGACTCAACGATTTTTTTTGTTACTGAAGTCTAATATATAATATAGCCATGTAATATAAAATCAAAATTATAACCCAGACCAATGTATACTAAATACAGTCAACATATGGTTGAAAAGATTAAAATTTATGAAATTTTATGTCTTTCAAAAGTAAAATTATATAGTTTGCTTGTGAAGGAAGAGAACGGGGTGGCAATGGTGAGTTCTGCGCTTAAAGATAGTCTTATGCACATCTTTGGAGGACATCGTTAGCTAGCTTTTTTACTACCAATAACACACGAACGAAATTTCAGCAAAGTTAAGAATATCTTTTATGAAAGTGCAGGCTATATATAGAAGACAACGAGACAGCAAAGCACATTTTGTGTGAATTTCTATCCCATAATTTGCCAAGTTTCTCACAACTATGCAAATCTGGGATGTTCATCTATGAAGACAATTTGGGTACAATTAGGTCAATTGATCGCAGTGCCTTCTTTTCTGTACGAAGAATAATTCATTTTATTTATTAGTGTGATGGGGATCTATATATCTATCGATTTATCTAGGATCTATTGTGATAGTAATGGCATACGAAATAAAGATTGATCAAAATTTAAAACCATTGCCAGCTTTAAGATTTCTCATATTGCTTTTCATTTCAACACATCATGTAAATTCTTTAAATGTTTTATATTTTATGGGTATTTATCGTATCGTAAGACAACAATCAGCCTTTAATAGTGGGAGGTCAACGCACGGAAAGAATAAATAAACAAGTGGATACGTTGCAGTCGGACGCAACCGACTGCGATATACTCGATACCAGTATTAAAACCGGTAAAAAGAGGCCCGAATGCAAAGCAGTACGGATGCGGGGGTGTAAGCTGCCTCAAAAATTGTCTGATACAGATGGGGATGCCACCAGCTATCTTCCTGCCAAATTTGGTGACTAGCTCAAAGTTTGTTAAAGGTGGGGGATGGGGGCTGGGGGCGTTTTGGGTGGGCGTGGCATCCAAATTTTTGATGCAGATCTTTGTGGAATGCCAATTGCAATCTTTCTACCAAATTTGGTGACTCTAGCTCAAAAAATTTTAGTGGGGGGGGAAAAAGTTTGTCAAAATTTGGTTCGGGTATAAACTGAGTGGGCTGATACAAATGAGGGGCTGGGGCGGAATGGGTGAGCGTGGCTCCAAAATTTGATTCAGATCTATGGGGGTCGCTACCAGCTATCTTCGCACCAAATTTGGCGACTCTAGCTTAAACACCACGAAAGATACACGCATTCCCGTTTTTAGCGAAGCGTTAGGTTGGTTGGCGGCGGCTAGGGCAGTATGGGTGGGCGTGGCATCCAAAAATTTGATGCATTTTTTTGGGGATTGTCATCACCTATCTTGGCGCAAAATTTGGTGGCTGTAGCTCAAAAACTGAGGTAGATATAGGCGTTTCTGATTTCAAACTGCGGGGGGGCTGGGGGCGGAATGGGTGGGCGTGGCCCCAAAATTTTTGATGCAATTTTTTCGAAGATGCCAGTAGCTATCTTTCTACCAAATTTGGTAGCTCTAACTGTAAGGGTGTGCGGAAACGGGGGATTTATCGATTTTGAGTTATCGAATTTATCGATTTGCCAGCCTCCCAGTTATCGTAGAACCCCAATCTTGACACTTTATCTGTCCCGGCCATAGATAAAGACATTTGCAAAGTTTCAAGTCTCTAGGTTGAAGGGTGTGGAAAAAAGTTGCGTTCATACAGACAGACAGACGGACAGACGGACAGACACCATGACGGACATTGCACAAACCCAATATACTCTTTACCTTCGGTATCGAGTATAAAAATCAAAAAAATAAAAGTGAAAGCGCAACAACAAGTTTCTCGACATCGGGACGACATGCAAGCAAATGCAGTCGAGCAGGCAACATGACGGGAGTGAGTTAGAGGTAAAACAGTAGAGTTACCGCTAGCCGGCCACATGACACACATGCAACACTGTAATGCGGCAATGAGAGGGTGGGGTATTTCGAGGTTGGATTTTGCATGTCAGGCCAGAGGGATAGAGCAATATGGAACGGTTCGGTTTGGTTCGAGCCGCAGAAAGCACAGCCCAAAAAGCTCACGGAAGCGTAACAAACGGGGCGCACAGAGATGTAGAGCTACAGATACAGATACAAGTACAGGGCACAGATACAGATACAGATACATATACAGATGAGCAGAGACGTCAGCTTCAGTCGTGGGCCAGAGAAGCGGTTGGGCACAGGTTCACATACATATATGTATATTTATAATATTATATTAGTTCCACGACCCGAACTCGACTCTCGACTCACGAGTCTCGAGCTCGAGCTGCAGACCAGGCTGGAGTCAGGGCAGAGCGTAGTTAGCGCAGATAATACATCCGTTTCCGGTTAAGCCCATATTTTTGTGTCATTTGGAGAGGAGAAGGCAAGGAGGGGCACGCAGTAGCGGAGCGAGTCCGACTGAAACAGACAGCTACAGATGCTAGATGATGGCTAGACTGTCACAATGCCAGAGCCAGTGGGCGTGCAGCAAGAAGGGCGTGGGGGGGGAATGTGTGGGTTTGGTATATATGTATATGAGTTCATGTATGAATATGGTATGGGTTAGGGCAAGGGCCTGGCATCAAGTGATGCGACAAGTGCAACGTTGCTCTAGCGGAATCGTCAACGCTTCCGCATATTTCTCATTTCCACAATTAAACATTTTCGAGCTTAACGTAATGGAAAAAGCGAGTGTCTCCCTCCTCCCTGGAGGGTTGTTTAAATGTTGGGGGCTACTTTGTCCTGTTTCTAAGATAAATCAAAACGGCAATTAATAACACAGCTGGGATGGTCAGGGAGGGGTTGTCAATTCGCTAGTTGCACCCTTAAACGGGAAACTCAAATGGAGCTTGGAGCTTCCAAATGCCATGTAATTATGTGTTGCAAGTTGCAGCGGAAGTTGCGTTTATGTTTCGCATGGCTAGCTCTTTCTCTATTTCACTAGCTGTCTCTCTCTCTCTGTCTCTGTCTTCCTCTCTCTTTTCTTGGATTCTGGTTATCTACCCAAAATTTCCTCTTTTAGTTGCATTTTTAGCACGCAGCTGTTAATGAGCTAGGCACGTGTCTGATGCAGCTAGCAGCAGCTGTTCTTTCTTTCGTCGAGTTACCGGTGTCGCATGGAACTCTGAATCAAGCTTCCTAGTGAATCAGCCGAAAACCAACTGAAACAAGCTGAGCAAATATACTATACAAAGTCGAATACTCGTGAACAGCTTGGCTGAAACTTACTCATGAATGACTGAACAGGTAAATTTAGTAAAATGACAGAATAAAAGTTAATTATGTTTCAAATTTATTATATACATAGATGTAGTGAAAAATGTATAATAATTCATCATTTTAGAAGGCTGGGCTGATTAGGCTCAAACATTGAATCAGGGCTTCTGCGAAAGAATATTTTGGTAAAACTCTCCGGGAAAACTTTCATGTTGTAAATTTGAAGTAAATGTTCTGCGCAAGAATATTTTCGAAAAAAACTCCCCATGAAAACTTTCATTTACAAACATGTTGTAAATTAATAGTAAATGTCAAGCAGACTTTATGCCGAAAAAATTTTATATTTTATTAAGTGTTCTTTATTTACAAACATCAAAAAGAACTACAGCTATGCCAGCTATAGTAAAAACATAGCATGGAAAATATTTAATAACAACAAATTTGTTTGCTTTTTATACTCGATACCGAAGGTAAAGAGTCTTTATCTATGGCCGGGACAGATAAAGTGTCAAGATTGGGGTTCTACGATAACTGGGGGTCTGGCAAATCGATAAATTCGATAACTCAAAATCGATATATCAACCTATTCCGTACACCTTTACAGTTAGAGTTACCAAATGTGGTAGGAAGATAGCTACTGGCATCCCCAAAAAAATTGAGCTACAGCCACCAAATTTTGCGCCAAGATAGGTGATGACGATCCTCAAAAAACTGAATCAAAACTTTGGAAGCCGCACCCACCCATACCGCCCTTGCCCACCTCAGCCGCCCCAACTTTTCGTTAAAAGCGGGAATGCGTGTATCTTTCATAGTGTTTGAGCTAGAGTCTCAAAACTTGGTAGGAAGATAACTGGTAGTGATCCCCAATGATATCTTGGAGCCACGCCTGCCCCCAGCCCCCCTTCCCCAACTTTTACAAACTTTGAGCTAGAGTCAATAAATTTGGTAGGAAGATTGCAATTGGCATTCCACAAAGATATGCATCAAAAATTTGGATGCCACGCCCACCCAAAACGCCCCCAGCCCCCTTCCCCCACCCTTAACAAACTTTGAGCTAGGGTCACCACATTTGGCAGGAAGATAGCTGGTGGCATCCCCATTTGTATCAGAGGCAGCTTACACCCCTGCCGCATCCGTACCTCTTTGCAATCAGGCCCCTTTTTACCGGTTTTAATACTGGTATCGAGTATATCGCAGTCGGTTGCGTCCGACTGCAACGTTTCCACTTGTTTATAATATGTACTTACTATACGGATTTGTTTTGTTTAATAGCTTCTTTAATAGCTTTGAATTACATTCGATACCGAAAGAGTATATTGGTTTGTGTAATGTCCGTCTTGGTGTCCGTCCGTCTGTCTGTCCTTATAAACTTTTTCGACACCCGTAAAGCTAGAGTCTTGAAACTTTACAAAAATCTATTTCTATGGGCGGGTGGGATAAAGTGTCAAGATTGAGCTTCTACGCCTACTACGTTTGCTGGAAATTCGATCAGATCGGTAACCGAAAATTGATTTATCTTCACATTACCTACATCCTTCCAATTCGAGATTCAAAATTTGGTGAAGAGATAGCTGGGGACTGCATCGTTTTGTTTTATAAATGTTTTTTTTTTACAAAATAAAACAAAATTTGTTGTGGTAAAAAATGAGGTAAATAGTTCATACAGGTGGGGCTGGATACACAAGCTTGCTTTACTGAGAATTCTCTAGTGCGTACATAGAAGTTAAGTTTAAATAATCTCATAAACTAACACACAAAAATAAAACTCTATTTCTATATATTTATTTATAAGCCCTTCAACCTGCACATCACTTAAATGCAAATATAATGCCACAAACGTTAGCCCAACAAATAAAAAGAAACAACCACAACATCAGCATAAAATTTATGCCACTAATAAAAATGTTAAAAAAATAAATTAGCGAATTTCCGGAAGTTGTAACAAATTAACATTGGCGCGAATGTAATTAGTAACGCCATGATGGGTTTTTTTGTTTTTGGTTTGAACCACACGAAATCATGGGGAAATGATTAAACTATTGTGGATGTACATACATATATACAAATGTATATATACATATATACAGCTGTTATAATTAGAAAACATGCAGTCAGAATAAAAGCGATAAGCTGTATTTAACCAAAAGCCCCAAAAATAACTATGTGTATAGCTGGTTTATACGAACTGCATTTGGTACATTAAAAAGTAAATAACGTGCTAGTAATTTGATTCTTTACGATTTTTGTTGAATCATGTCAAATAATTTGTGCCTCAGACATAATTATAGGGGCGTGTTGGCTCTTCAAGACCTGTCCGAATAACGTTTCAATTAGACAAGTAAGTGTAAGCTTAATAGGCCATGGCTAAAAAAATGTCTGGTAGGTAGAAAGGTTTAGAAAAATTTAATCAAAACTTGACTTAACAAAACTTTTACTTTTTATACTTTCCCCAGACCAACTTTGACCTGGTCAGACCCTAAAACGACCACAATATTGCAAAAAACAAAAAAACATTTCCTAGACAAACGGCTTAAGCACTGTGTCAATGCTTGCAGTGGCCAGTTAATATTGCGTGGGTGTTTGAATTTATTAGCAGTTATGGCGATTTTTGCGCTTGAAACGGCAACTGTCGGCGAACTCGAAACCCGCCTGACATGCTTTGAATTTTTGATTGATTTTCAATTTATTAATATTTATTAATTTCGTTGAATTTGTAATTTTTGGCTTTGGCTATATTGAATTTGTGAAATGCTCAAATAAACACGTTGTATTGCCTCCGTTAATGGCCGCATAAATTGTTGTCAAAAATTATTATTATTATTTCATATATTTTTTTTTATACACTCTCTTGACTGTTTGTTTATTCATCATACCTCTGAATTGTTTGTTGTTGTTGCTGCTGTATTGAGTCTGGCAAACCAAAGAAGGCGTCAAAGGCGCACGTGCCACAATACTAAAACAGTTTTTGGACTGTCGTTCCGAACGACGTCGTCGTCGTCGTCGTAGCTCTAATGCGTGCATTAGTGTCCCAAATTATCATTAATGCCGAAAAATCAAACTACAAATCGTTTGTGGACCGAGTCGAAAAGGTTAAAAGCCTCCCACTGTTGCTGCTGCATGCAGCTCAATTTGGTATTGGCTGTCGTGATATGCCCTGTAATCAAAGAACTAATGGGTCTGTTTGATCAACAAAGTTCGATTAACAAGAAATCTCTAGCTTAACTTAAAGAAATATAACTTAACATTTTTAAAAATTCATAGGCACAAAAAAACAGACTGTAATCTATGTTTGAATCATATATTTGAAGACTTTCTTATTACTTTCTTAAGGTTATATAAGGTAGCTCATAGTTAGTTTTACCCCATCGTACAACTTTAATTTGGTATTTTGCTCGTTGTTTTCGTTGGCACATTGCCATCATAAAAATGAGCAAGGAAGCCAGCGAAGTCAACATCCTCTTACATGGGCACAAGCCTTGTGCCATAGCTAAATTGTGTCTATGAATATGGGTATATGCATGTTCATATAAGATTGAATGAATTTGGAGAATTGGTGTGAGGGTGTGTATGCATTTGGGGGTGGTCGCAAATTGCTTGCTTTTAGTGCGTCCCTCACACGTGACTACGTAAATTGCTTTGGCAGCCTCATTAAACATTTAAATATATTTTGTTGATTTATTGACGAATCAAGTTATTTATTTTAATTAGAAATGTATCCAAGAAATTGATGAAGCTTTTTACTGTACAAAAATAAATGGATAAAAATGTCAAAAACCAGTTGGGTTTATATTTTGATGGATTTTCTCATAAGAAAGTACAGTTAAACAACTAATATTCCTTTGAAATATTTTTTTATTAAATATCTGTACAAAATAAATATGGATAATGTTATGGTCATATTAAAACATACCTTTTGCTAGAATATTTTTAAATGGAACATTATTCTGTATATTTCTGGCTCATACCTGAAGCAAAACTCTCTTGAAAATTAAGAGCAATAAATAATATTCAATAATTTTTGTCAAATAAAATAAAAATATTTCTATAATCACAAGAATAATGTTTGTATTCGGTAAATTCTGATCATCAGTCTTATAGTTGTAGTTGAAAATCAGGCAGTGAGTCAGCGCCCATTGAACGCTCACCAGTGCTCTGCTGTTGCATGGTTACCATGGTTCATTAGAACCTATTAAAGCAAGCCAAACAAAGCAAGACAGCCACCGCTCGAGCTGAGTTCCAGCTACTCATAAAAATTTCGCAGCTCATAAGCGCCAAAAATAAAGTAAGCCCCTAGTTACAGTCAGACCCATATCCATATGTTGAGACCGAGACAGAGAGAACCGGCGAGCCAGGTGAACGAAGCGTACAAAATCATTTCCTATTAAAGCGAGCGGACATGGCTAGGGTGATGTAGCTGTAGCTGTAGTTGGAGTTGCAGTTGTAGGTGAGCTCAAAATGCGTGACTGCGACTAATGACCCGCACGTGTTCAGGTTACCGGCACTCGAACGTGGCGGGGGGAGGGGTTAGGTTGAGCGGAGCTAGTGGTCGGAAGACTATGTAGCCAGAATTGATTACGATCGCTGGACGCATATTAATTGTACCACGTTGCAGGCTATGAAAAGGATACGCAAAGGATGCGACTGCAACAGCAACAATATTATATTTTCGACTGCGACCGCGCATATGATTAACAACTTAATGCCTATAGATTCTGTTTAAGACTCGGCGTGATCAACGTGTGCGTGTTCCTGCAGGTAAACAGCGCATTTGTCTGCCACTCGATCGCCAACGAAACTGCTGCAACACAGCCAAAAAGCCACCTAGGCAGCAAGCTCCCTCAAGGCTCATTTGGGGCAATGGGAACCGAGAATGAGAATATCCAAAAAAAATAAGCACATGTGCTACAATGTTTGTCGCAAACACTTTCAGAATACTGCGTCAACGACGCAAAAAAAATTAAGATCACCCATTGCATCACCTTAATGCTGTAGATCTTATCCGTTCAGTTGGTGTGCTGCCAGGCCCACACAAATAATATAATATTAAATAGT
This sequence comes from Scaptomyza graminum, assembly GCA_018901835.1. Lineage (NCBI taxonomy): Eukaryota > Metazoa > Arthropoda > Insecta > Diptera > Drosophilidae > Scaptomyza > Scaptomyza graminum. Next base: position 135,196 of record JAEIFL010000002.1, read on the forward strand.
TTTTTACTTATCATTTTCGCAGTGGCTTTGAAATCGATTCACAATTAATGATTTATTTCTAATACAAGTTATAATTAATTTGTTGGCCGATTAGTAAGTATACATATACATATGTACTCACTATGTATAATAATAACTTATAATTTACTTTTTTCATGATATCCATATAAAAATAACCAAAAATAAAATATGCTGTTTGAGTTGCTATCAATCAGACAAATCTCGACAAGATCAAACAAGCGCCAGCATTAAAGAAATACAACTGAAAATCCTGCTCAAAAACATGGGAGGAAATGTGTAACAGAAGTAGTAACAAAGATGGCTCGAGCGGCAGATTGCATGACTAACTATAAACGCAATTACGTAGACAAACGGCAGCAGTGGCAACAAAGGCGTCTACATGCCACACCACTCCAGACTAAGATCCAGACGCAGACCTAAACCCAAATCTGCGTCCAGATGCAGTCACTACCATGTTACTCAAGTTACAATGAAATTTGTCTGAAGCAAGTAAACATTGCCACCGCATGTATGGAGCAAGTTGCGCAGGCGTGCAAGAAAATGGCGTACGGTAGCCGCAGATGCGGTTAGGAGAGAATGGCTCGATGGCCATGGGGTTTCCGACACAAAATCTCAGAATCCCAAAGACGGGGCAACATCATGAGGAATGTGTTGGCCGCACGTCTTTTGCTAATAACCGTCATAAATTTAGTGCGGCAACAAATTGAAATTAAACGAAGGCGACGAGGCTGTCGAGGAACGGCAAGATCAAGCTGCACTTCGCCAGCTTCCAGCCGCAGAATGCAATCAGAGAGTATCGTGATTTTGTGTGGGTAAAAAGTTAAAAAGGTAAAAGCAAGAAAAGTGTAACTACTTTGTTGTTGTCATGTAGTTAGCACTTGAAGATTTATCCGCGTGAATTAATTGCGATCTTGTTGTGCAGATACCAATATTCTTTTGGCAAACGAAATGAAGACCCTTCTCTCGATAGCACGCACCAGCTGCACCATCACCATTTGCACCACCACCATTCGCACCACATGTGGCTCACAACCTGGGCCCTTATCAAATTAAACGGTAGCACAGCTGGAGCTGATCACTTGGCCAGCTACTTGTTGGCCATACAGAAATTATGACAATTATGGTGCGCCATAAATTCAAGACGCGTCGCCAGCGTCGGTCGACATCAAGCGTAATATATATACCCAAATAGCTGCCAACTCCCCCTCAAAACAACAAACACCGCAACGCCTATATCAGTGTTCTGTTCTGGCATTATTGATGTGCGCATTGTTATCATATATATCCCAAATGCTCGTAAATCACGCGCAAGTATTTGGATGTGTCATAGAGTCAGTCAAAAGCCGTTGAACTGATCACCGATCAGCGTTCGCTGATTTCTGATCGTTGATCGGCGACAACATTATTATTAGGCGAGATCCTCAATCGCCCATTCGATCATTCAACCATCGTTTTGCCCGATCGACACTTATGACATTATGGATTATGATTATGGCGCTCGCGTGCTATTTATGTATGCCAAGCGAATAACACAAAATAACTTCACAATTTTTTTTTCTGTTTTTAAAGCTTTCGCTTTTTAATGCTCTATAAAACAAAATAAAGCGGGTATACACAGTTATTCGTTTAATATAATTATTTGACCCATCAAAGTTATTGTTAATGAGTTGAACTAGGTTTCCAATTTTTGTAACAAATTTACTTTTCACAAATCAAATTTCTTATAAATTTTTTTTCTAAATGGCAGCGTGTAACGCAAAAAAAAGCTTTTTGAATTTATTTGAGTAAAATCGACAGAACGACGAATTGTTGGTTCATCAGCATGCGTCGCAGGCGGTGTCGGTTCGTCGTCATCTTCATCGTTGCTGATCAATCAACGCCTTTAAGAGTGACTGCGACTGCAGTTTCTTATTACGAATACTGGACTGTATGGGTGGGTATGGGTGGACGGCTTGCGGGGCTCGCTTCATTTTGCAAATACATTTTCGCGCATTTCGCGACGTTTACAAATTGCCGCCATTAATTAGGCAAAAAATTCACGCACCGCCACGCCGAGCCAAGCCGCCAAGTTTCAAGTCGAAGACGCGTAGGCGAGCCCAAAAATCAGCTACCAGTGCCTTGGACAGTTGGACATGGAGCTTGGAGCCCTGTTTGCCAGGCAGTCGGGCAGTCAGACAGGCACCACATCATCCAACACATAATAATCAGCGGGTGGACAGCAACAGGATTGGCATGTGCTTGAAATTAATTACCATCACCCTTAGGAATTCAGCTTGTTGTTGCCAATTAAGTTGTTTGCGTTTTGAGTTATTGAACTGCGTCGTTGCTGACGGGTCCGAGATCTGGTTTTTTTTTTTTGGGCAGCGTTACGTGCTGCAATGTATCCGAGAACGGAAGTGCATTCAATGAGCTTCAGCCGTCGATTTGATAATTAGGCTGAATTTTATTTTGGGGAATTCTTAGTTAAACAAACGGAAGAAGTGGAGGTCAGTCAGTTATTTACATCTTAGGTGTAATGAAACTATGTTTAAAAAAAGATAATTTATTAAGTTGCTGATATCGGCGCGTTATTATTGACAAAAGACGAACAGGGCTAAATTGACGGGGTTGTTGATGCATATAATGAATTTATATACTGTATGAGGCTGGTACTAAATACTCATTATTAATCAAACAAATATTTCCAACTCTCTTTTTTCGTTTATTATCTACTTGGAAGTCTGCTCTAGTTGAATCATCCCACCCGTTCAGTCACCGCATGCACTGACTCAGCATGTCATGTGCCATGCCCCACTCCCCTTTCCCTGCTACAAGTTAAGCGCTTGAATCGGTTGTCAAGCTGCTTGCCCGTCTGCACGTCTGCCCCTCCTGCCTACCAGGCTGGTTGTCATCTCTGCTGGGGAACTGTCCAAAAGTCATTTGGTTGCACTTGTTGGTCAGCTGTCCAAAGCTGTAACGACGAATATCGCGTGCTTAGCTCGGGGTGCTGCTCACTGGACCATGGCTTCGAGCACCGACAACAATAATAATATCAAAAGAAATTAAAGATGCGATGTAGCTGTCAACGCATTTGTTGTTTTTGTTGTTGTTGTGTCGTATCGCATAATTAGTGTCTCGGTCTCCAAATAAATCAGTTGACATTAGCTGACACACGAACAGACAGACCAACAAACAAGCAGCGGGCTTTAGTTGGTGACTATTTCAATTTGTTTGAGCACTGTTTTAATTCTTTCTTTTTTAAGGGCCCCATCGGAATGGGTCAGCGATTGATTTGTTTTGGTTACCTGAGTCGAATTTAGATATTGTTTATTTATTTTATATGCGGCCGTCGCTGATGTTATTTTTTATTTGATTTTCACAATGTCCACACATTTTCATCTCTTACTTTCGTAGGTGTTATGGCATTTCCAAATAAGCCCATTTTTGGTCTCTGCCATGGGATGAAATCTTATTAAGTGTGTTAAGTTTAAATAAAGTAAGTTCATGTATGGATTATACAAACATTACATCAAAAAGATAAAACCTAATTAAACATTTAACATTGTTGCAGTGTTGTTAAATCAACAATATAACACCGCAGACAGGAAAAACATTTTAAATCAAATTTCATCTAAGTTCAAATTTTAACTAAAAATAATAATTTAAAACAAGTGGAATCGATGCAGTCGGACGAAACCAACGCGGTATACTCGATACTTGTGAATGGGGAAATGTTTCTAAATTTCAATATTATACAGTTCATCAACTCATTATACATTTTATATTTTTTCCACTGTCTGGCGCTTTCTTTACATACATACATATGTTAATTTGTTGGCGTTGTTCTTAGTGTTGGACTTATAACAAATGCTGTCACGTGTTGCCCCACGGATTGATGCTTTAAAAGATAATAAGTGTCTCCGAATTAGGATGGTCCTACACTCGCCACGAGCTATGCTCCACATTGCGGCATTGCTGGTGCTCCAAACACAGCGACAACAATGCCACATTATGAGGCATCAGCAGCGTTATCAATAAAAACATTAATTTGATTAATAACCACCTGCAAATCATTTCCATGCCACACAAAAGCAGTCAGAGCTGATAAAAGAAAAAAAATGTAAGCGAGAGGTAAAAAAAATTTCACACAATTCCCTAAGTAGCAAAAGTGTCAGCAACAAATGCTGATGATGGCTGCTGATGATGAAGAAATGGATGAAATGCCATTACGAAGCAGCAGCAGCCGCATCAATGCCACTGCGAGGCAATTTACGCATCGACTTGCAACAAACACTCACACATAACTTTTACTCAATCGAGAGTTGGCAACCCTTTCGCTGCTTTTCACACACATAAATCGCTATCTTTATGGAATTTTTATGGGCAATCTCCTCACACACACACACACTTATATGCATACAGAAGCCAAACTAATACATGGCTTCCGGCGTTTTCGCGTTGGCAAGTATCAAAACAGATTTGAAATTGCCTGCAGAAAAGAGTGTTGGATTTGAATTAAGAAAAGGGTGCCCAGGATGACACCTGCGCATCATCATTATGGGGGTGTTTGCGAATGGGTTAAGTGGTATGTTCATTTTAATACCTCGCTCAGTTTTCCAATAGTTAAAAAGGATATCAATTATCTGTGCAGCTTTGTACTATAAGCAGTCGAGTTGACATAGCACAAAATAATTAACCCTGGTTGGTCATCAAGACTAAAAATACGAAAGACTGCGGCCAGATATTGTTTTATTCGAATTGCATAGATGCATAAGTTACTAAAAAATAACACAATAATAAAATGTATTTAAGAGACATTTTGCAATTTCAACAGATTAATATTTGTACGAGTATGTATAAGCTTAAGAAATAATACTGCATGAAAAATTGTTGAATGTTTTTAGTTTTAGAGATCTTCAAAAAAATGATTGGTCCATTTTATGCCAACTGCGGGATAACTCTTAGTCGAGCACTGTTCACAACAACACACTTATTTATTTTTCTTATATTTTGGCTTTGTAGTTTGAGTCTTGCGTTAAAATTTCCTGTTCGAGCTAACTCGCTTGCTGCTGCTGGCAGTGCAATTTGTTTGATAACAAATAAACTGCTTGCCAACTGCGTGTCAAAGTATCTCGTCGATACAGTGGCTTAAGATTCTTAACCCCTAACTACATAGAATCCGAATGTGTTCAGCGTATGTACTATATATTCTCCTAAGCTTATAAATTGAATTACACTTAAATTTAAGAAGAAAAAAAACAAGTTTGACCTTACTAATATTCTTAATACATTTACAACTATATTTAAACTCAACCATATTTAAAAATAAATAAATAAAATAAATAATTAAAATATACACACTCATATATAATTTTAATTTTAATTATACATAGGTTTATCTAAAAATAACTTCTAACTACATATAATACAAATAATACCTATGGTCTAATTTTAATATTCCCACTACCTTTGTTGTTATTTCTAAATATACAATTACATTAAAAGTTTTATTTTAAGCTTTATTTAAAGTAAGTTTTAGGACTTTACTTTAACAACAGTTCCAATTTTTTTTAATATATGCTTTAAATTATTTATTTAATTTTTATAAACTTTATATAAACTTTTGTTTTGGCTATTGATTTCATTTGTCGTTGTCACAGTTTGATAGTTATGAGAACTCAGCTGTCAAAATACACTATGTTCTATACTCATACACAGACACATACACACTTACATACACACACACACACACAGTGGCACTACATAAGAGTGTGTGTCAAAGCAAATATGAGACCACAAATGTCAATAAAATGTCAAAGGTTCGCCACCCCCGCTAATTGGTTAATGTAAACAACTGACAAACTGTGCAAGAAGCCAAAAATATTTCAGATAGCAACAACAACAAGAACCAGAACAACCGCAACAATACTTCACGCGGGGCATGTTTCAAGTTTCAAGTGTTGACGCGACATGGCAACAACAATAACAACAACATAGTGCAACCATGAAAAAAGAAAAAAGAGAAAAAGCAAACAGACAACAGGCGTCATCGCTGGCGACAGAAAAAAAAACACACACACACACGCAGAAAACAAATACTTCAATTAATAAACAGACACGCGTCCATCGATAAATACTCGGTAAGTAAGCGTTACTCAATGTACTCAAATAGTCCGTTCTAATAGCCGGTACAACCCTCTTTGGTCTTTGGCTTGTAATCGAACACCAGTGAAAGAGAGAGAGAGAGAAAGAGAGAGACCCAGAGTAAAGCGTCAGAATCGCTGCTTATGTCCTTTTGGCATAGCTAAAACCCATAAGAACTCAAAGTACACTTACTTACAAAGTGCTTGAATGGTTAGATTGAAAGCATTGACGAAATTAATATGTACCAACAGATTTTGATAGTTTCTCTTTTATAAGTATTATTATTGTTGTCTGCTTAATCACTTACACTTACCTGTCTCCTCGTTGAATTGAACAGTTATGAAAGACTTTAAAAAATAGCCTTAAGGATATTGCAGCGTTTGCAACAACAACAACACAAACAACAGTGATAGCCACGAGGAAAAAGGGGAAATCCTAACTGAGATTTAGCAGCCTCTTGTCTTCGCATTTACTACTTATCGATTTATTATAAAGTGTGCGACCCAAGCGATGCCGTGCCCAACCACCAACACCCACACCCACACCCCTTTCCAGCCAACCAAATGCTGCCCCTAAAACTAAGCAGCTGCTAACACATCAAACCTTGATGCCGATGGGCGATGGTCGAACTATGGCAAACCAATGCCACACCACAAGCAATACACACACACACACACACACACACACACGTGTGCCACGCCCACTGAGCAACAAGAAGAACAGCAAGTGAGATATAAAAAAATATTATAGATGGATTGTGTGTGTGTGTGTGTGAGTGTGTGAGTATGTGTTTCGCAAAAAAAAAGTAAAGAACTTCGACAGACGGAAACAGGAAACCGGAAGTCCATCTTGCTCACAGTGTCGTCGACAGCAACAGCAACAGCGGGAGTAAGAGGTGCTAGGAAGGGGGTGTGTGTCGTTGTGGCAGCCAAGATATTTTTATGCGTTGAAATTTTTCAGCTGGACCAAATAACAAACATACACATACATATATCATAAATACACACATACGTGTGTTTTGTGTGTGTGTGTGTGCAAAAATCAGAGCCGCAACTTCAATAATCATTATCAGTAGCCGTTGCTTCAGTTTTGTGGTTCTTTTACACCCTTTGCAACCTCATCCTCGTGCTCATCATCATCATCCTCATCGGCAACATCATGTTGCGGAAACAGATAACGCACGGACACGACACGGACACGACGCGGCATGCAGCGGACGTTGTTGCCACATAACATTTAATGCTGATAGTTGGACTCAGGGTTTTCAGGGCCCGCAAGACGGAGCTTCAAATTGAAATCAATGATGCGCAAGCTTATGCTACATTGCCTGGACTCTGCCCCCTCAGCTTCATTGTGTCTCTAGGCGCTGCCACCAGTCTAATGTAGCATCATCTCAGCTGCGGGTGTCGCCACCGGCGACGCATTCCCCCACAACTCTTCGCTCCGCTACGCTCCACTCCACACTCCTGGGCAACAAATGATGCGAAAAAACTGCCAAGCACCCGCATGCCAAGCACGAAAAAAAAAGTGTTAATGTATTGGCAATCTGCAGGAACGGTTGCAAAAATATAAAATTGCAAAAAATATGATATCACAGGAATTTTACGTAACTGTAAGCGATTTCAGTTGGCTGAGTGAGCTACGATAAAATTGGCTTCAATTGGCTTTCTGTTGAGTTTGTTACAAAGTGGCGATTCTTAAATGTATTCTTTAAAATAAATATACAATTGGAAATAAAAAAAAAACTTTTTTAATGCTTCATAAGCTAAACATAAAAATCGTTAAGCTTTCAATATTTAGGCCTATTTTGTTGAATAAATTTTAAATAAATTTTGTATGTTTATTTTCAGTATTAATTCATTGATCGATGCCAAAAACAGATTTTCATTATTGGTTTGTTTTCCTGTAATTTTTGATAACACTCAGTGTGTGTAAAATTGAATGTTTATTTATGAAGCATCTTATTAATTCGAAATTTTATTTACTTTCATTGACAAAGTCAATGTTTTCAGATCTTTGCTTGCTAACAACGAAGCTTGTCAATCCAGATTAACTTTCATATCAAGTTCTAAGATTTAAACAAATGAAATCTTTTGACTATTTAACTGCACGATCTTTAGGTTTTTATAATGAACACGAATGGAATCGCTACGAGATACCCTGTGAAGCTCTTTGCATAATTCTAATTTAGAGACTGCTTAAAAAAAATTATAAATATAAATAATAAATAACAACAACAATTCAATACTTTTTTACATAAGTAAATAAAAAAATTTACATAAGAGTGTAAACAAAAATCAAAATACATTTAAAAAAGACCACAGACAGGCGTAAGACAGGCCATGCATATAAAACGATATCTTAAATTTCTGATTTTATGCAATATTTACACTTCAGGCTAATGATTTGCGACAAGCAAACCAATAAAAAGACAAACATCGGTTGTAGCAGCAACAAGCTATATCCAGATTCGAATTTTTATGATGTTTGGATATACATATATAATTTCCATATATCACAGGGTGCATGAGATGAGTGAGAAAGAAACTTGATTTTGAGTGGGATATCAGATAGCACCTACAAAGCGTCACATAACATAGCATAACAATCTTTAGCAGAGATCTATATAAAGCATAATTCAGCGTGCTTATAGACCAAATTGTTGACGGCCCCGTCATTGTGTGCCTTTTATTTATGTGAAAATTAAATAGTAAGTCAATTATAAGCAAATTATGATTTTAAATGAAGGCGAGGAGCCATCATCATCAACTCTAACAATAGAATAGTCGCAACATGATAATAGATTCTATTAAAGTCTTAATCCCCCAGACTGGTTGCCATCATATGGCGAAAAAATTCTCTATCTGCCGTTTAGATTTCATTCAACAGAGTTTTTTTTTAATCTAGTGTGTTGTGCTCAAAAGTTTGTCATAAATTTTACTTATAAAGTTATTAGCTGACAGCAACTGTGAATGTGAATCTGTGAATCTGACCCTTTGGCCAAGACTTTCAAGTGTGAAGTCATTTGGTTAAATCAAGAGAATGAAAGGCATCATTTAATAAGCAGGTTGACAACTCGAATAAAAAATTAGTTAACCGATCCGCGAAATGTTTTGGACGAAATATGTTGTAAAGATCCTTTGTGGATTATGCTGCGATTTAGGTTAAGATAAATGTTTCAATCCTCAATGGTCTTTTGATTGACTTTAAATCAGCGGTGCCAACATCCCCCGCTCATATCTGATATCCTATGTCAACATTGAATGCAATTGCAACTGCATACACTGACACACACACCCCCCCAACATTTTTAAAGGCGCGGCTCACTTCAAATGGTCACTGTGCAAAACTAATGATATTCATTCGTTGCAGGCATCATTAGATGAACATGGCCATGACTTTCACAAAAAAAAGTCGGGAACAGTGCCTGGCAGACAACATGACGCGGCTGAACTCTTGAAATTGCTGCTGCAAGCATATACGCACCTGCCACTGAGGCATGCAACCCCATGTAGCGCATCGAAACTGCAGCGTCTAGCTGTCTAGTAAACCAAAAAAAACAACAAGAATTTGCAATCACTGCATATGACTGAGCCTCAAACTGTGCGCGTCCTTCGTCCAGTTTTTGATGCCATGTTGCGCTGTCTTAACTGCTTACTCAGAATCTACCTTAGCTAGACCTAGACACTGAGGCATCAAGTATAGGACGACATTTTCTTATATGTCTTTGCAACAAAGCCTCTTTTTACCAGTTTTTATTTACATATAGAGTATACCGCAGTCGTTTTACATTGCATTAAAGTATTAACAATATTTAAAATTATTACTGTTTTTATGGTCTAAAATCTTTTTCAAAGTTGCTGAGTTTTGGGTAAGCCAAGTCAATTTTTAAAGCCCAAGCAGCGTCTTTTCAATTAATGTTTACGAATATATCATAATAAAAAAAAAACATTAACATTTTTAGAGTTTTCCTCAGATTTTTTTTCCAGCTATTTGTGTGTTCTAATCGAATGTGTAATTAATTTGTTAATATTTTTATGAACACTAGTAGAAATCGTAATTTGTAATCGAATACATATTGAGGAATTGGCTTGTATATATATTTATTCTGATTCTACGAGCACTTAACTAAATTCCTGACAAAAAAGTAAAACAAAATCGTCATCGATACAAAGTAGAAATTTACTGGGTAACTTGCAGTTGCATATTTTGTGATTCCATCAGCATGATTGAGTCTAGTCTCTGGTGGGGTCTTCTTGAATGCCAGTGCTAAACGATTTGTAGGTTATGCGATCGTAAAAAATCAAACAACCAATACAACAGTCGTAAAATCATATCAAAAAGAGCTCGAAATCAAATTCTAAGCTGGTTTTCAACTTTGAACACATTTTAAAGATTTCGCACCTTTCTAAAAAAAAAAAAAAGTTGTATAATATATATTTAACGATCCAAGGGAAAGAAGAAGCAATTCGAAGGGGGTCTCATAAAACTGATCTTTGAACCGACAACGGCACTTTAATCGTTGACTTATGTGACATTATTGATCGTTAAGTCCGCTACCTTTGCAAAGAGGTAATCGCAATCTCAACAACAATGTGCTACTTAGAATGGGTTTACTATCAGCCAAACAGATCCGTCTTGGTGGTCCATACTCTGTTTTGTTGTTGGTTTCTCTGTCTATTTAATATGAACGCTGCCGTATGGCAAGTTCCAAATTTAAAAATATATATTGCTTTTTATGATAATCTTTGAAGAGTCGAGCTTTTATTTTTTATGTCGCATGGTTTTATGATCGATTTTTATGAGGTGCGATGACTTAGATATTGCCTTAAACTTGACTCGTTTGGGGACACTGTGTGAGGCTTAGAATAACGGTACAGTTTTTTATAGCCAAAAGTTAGGTTTGAACTTTAAATGTTTCTTACAAATATGATATGTTATTCATTAAATATCAACCAGAAAATTGACAGCGCACTCAACCAATTAGCAAAGTATAAGCTAACCAGTTATTGATATGTTATTAGTCTTTGAATCGATGGTTAAATAGCAATAAAAGTGGTCGGAACTTGATGTAAAATTTAAATATATATCGGAATAAATAAAATATACCATACGAAAAGTATGAGAAGAATTATTGCAGCTCAGAAAGTACTTTTTTGTAGATACCGAACTCTAACCAAAATTGACGTACTAAAACCCTTGGTTTATCGGGCAGTGAATTGTGAGATTATAAAACGTCTTTGATCTGTTGCTGTGACTACGACTCTAAATAAATATGTTAAAAATCTATACAGCAACTGTGCAGCTGGTTAGCTCAACGGGTGGCTGCCTTCATTTTATTTATCCACATTGGGTGACATTTGGGAAAATTGGCTCTAGAAAAAAAAAATCAGAATACACAATGCGTCATTAAGTAGGCGTTGTTGCTTTGGAAAAGTCTAAGAATTAACTTGACAAAAATCCAAAGCAATATTTTCATTGACTAAGCGATCAAGTTGTGAGTGTGTGTGTTAACTTCTTTGACATGGGTTTTATGGATCGGGTTGGGTCGGGTCGGTTAGGGGCTGGGAGCTGGATCTAAACACAGAGTCGGAGAGTGTGTGAAGTGTGAAACAACATGCATAAAAATCGAAATACATATTATTTATGATGTTCATCAGGAGTTTACGATACAAACAAACACACACGATACAGGCTCTCTGTTTGAGGTTTAGGCTTCTCTCATTCACTGCACATAGTCCAAAATAAAAAAGGAATACCTGACCAGGCCATAAAAATTATAAAAATAACGTTTGCGTTTCTCCCTCCCTCCTCCATCGCCACTTGCCGGCTGTCAGTTGGTCCCATGCTGTGTCCCAGATGCGGACTCTGGCTCTCTGACCAAGTCAGATTACCCGTTTTCAAGCCGAGTGTCGGCTCAGACTTCATGACGTCCTCGCTTAATGTGCGCCGTGTAACGAAAGTAAATTTTTCATAACTTGCCTCGAATGCAGTCAAGATCGATAAATATTTCTGCTGCAGGTAGTCCCACACACACACAAAAATACACATATGCAAGTGTGAGTGCGTACATTGTAGGTAGCACCTTTTTCTTGCCAGCCAGACAAACTGGCAGCAGCTTCATTAGCAGCTGTGTGTTGTTGTTGCTTTTGTTGTTGTACCCTCAATGACAAAAAAAAAAAAAACAACAGCAAATATGTATGAATGTATGTGTGTGCTGGCTAACTGTTGTATTTACTTATAGTTTGCTACTCTTTATTTAATTTAAAGGTGGATCTGAACGTTAAACAATAATGTGGGTAAATGTTAACATAAGTAAGAGTTTTTTTTTTATGTTTACGACAAAATTAACGTGGTGAAAAATAGCCAAAGAAAATTTCATGGCAATTTTATTTGCAAGAATTAAAGCATAATCATGTAGATTTATATTTTAATAGTTTAAGGCTTAAGAAATAAATTTTTTGAATGCATTAAGTACTCAATGCAGTTCATTGATTCTTTGTTAACAATCTTAAAAAGCCAATGTAAGGTAAAACCTTTGAGCTATGAAAATAGTTGGCAAAAACTAAACTTAACACTATTTTAATATCTAACTTGCAAAGTATATTGATACCAGAGTTGAAATCCGTGTCTTCTTTTTTTTCGAAGTCAGTTAAAAGTTACCTGAAAGTGTTGCGCTGTATTTGGACAAATTGCTTACAAAAAGCCATGCCTTTCGTTTACAAATAGTTGACAGAAGTTGTATGGATAAGCACTTTAACTGCTAGATGTATTCCACTGCCATTGGTCACACTTGAGTGCAGTCACACTCAATGCAAGCACTTGAGAACTAACCAACCAGGCGCTACTTACATACCATACATACCCCTAAATAAAAAGAAACTTACACCTCTCAGGTGTCTAATGTATGTTTTTGTAAGGTCAAAGTAGAAACCTCAGAAAAATATATACAAATAGAGCCATGAAACTAGAAAATAATATCTACATATACGTACGTATGTATGTATATGCGTAGGTGTGTGTGTGAAGGTGTCAAGTGTTCCCTGAAAATGTCGAAAAGGTCAAGTATTCAACGACTGTGCGACTGTAGGCAAATAAATAAATAAATAAACCTAGTCGTTAAGAATCTGTTTGACAGTTAAGTTGTGAGAAAGTTGGTGGGGGGGGTAGGGTGCGGGGAGAGGGCTTTTTGACAGCCCTAATGCTATGCATAAATCCCTTTAATTGGCGGGCGGCTGTCAACTGTCGCTCATCAAAGGATAACGTGTTTGCGGTTTTTGTTAGTGTTTGTTACGACCAGCAGCTAATTAGGCGCAAATGCGCCACCAATCGGATTGCGGCCAGCAATTTGGAAATTTGATACAAATTAAGTAAATGTTGCAAGCACAATCAAAGTCTGCCCTGTCCTACGTTGCCAGGGCTTTAAATACACAAAAGGGTTAGAGGTTTGCAACAACCATCAAACATCACCTAATACTACACCATCCAACCAAACAAACAGCCAACCCACTGAGGCAACCACTCAACCTTATCTTGCTAGCAAATGCAGTTGCCATAGTTGCAAGCAGCCAATTAAAATTAATTCTGTTATTTTCCCCACATTGACTTACTAGATTCGACTGAGATGTTCAAGTTACTTATTTTACGCCCTGTAACCATTTGAATTGTTTAAATAAAAAGGTTGCGTAAAAAGGTTTAAAATTTGTATGTGGTGTCATACAATAGAGTAAGTAAACATAATCAATTTTTTTTCTTACAATTGATTGATATTAATGTAAAAAATTAAATACCAATATTATTTGACTTGTTACACAAGCTTATTTATTTATTTTATTTTATTTTATAAAGAAATTCATGCAAGTTCTCACATTTCTCTGTTCTCGTCAACCCTAAAGACGACTGAAAAGCAGTCTAAATATATCGAAATTACAAAAACCAAAAATTATTTTAAGATTAAGCTTTCTTTATAATTCATTGGACCTAAAACAGCCAAGCAACATAGTTAATGCAACTTTAAAAACACATTAAAGCTGTCTTTGTGGGGTGGCTCAATTACTGTTCAAGCTTTGAATTCGGTTCGCAAATCGGCTTATAAAGGATCTCGGGATAACATTAATAAAAAAATTATTCATATAAATTGAAGAAATAATTACATTTGGTTTCATACCCTATCCCCACCCAATTGAAAACAGCTTAAAACAAAAAAAACACCGCAGTCGATCGATGTTGATTCCGCAATACTTTAATGCCAATATCAAATGCTTGTAGTTCACGTCCAGTTACAGGAGAACTTCCATGTAACGGATTTGAGGGCGACGAGAAAAAACTTCGTTAGATAGAAAATTCGTTGCATGGAAATGTTGGGAAAGTTGTGTTTTCATGTATTTATTTAATTTTGTTGTGTGTAAAATTCGAAATAGAGAGCAAAACTGAGTGTTTTCGAAATTAGTTCGTTATACAAAAATTTTCGTTATATGGAAGTTTAACAGTAGTTTGGCCAATTTGGCCTGTATAAATTTATTAATTAAATAATTTAAATAGAAAAATATTAAATGTAATGGACATAACCGGAAATGTGTATCAAATCTTAAATCGACGGTTCTTGTTTCCCATCGGTTTGTTAAAATTTAAATTTGAAATTAAAGTTTTGAAAAAATGGAATTTATGCCAAGTTATCGACCCATACTTAGACTCGAAATTGTTATCACAGCCTCAGTCTCGAAGTCTGTCTCAGTCTCTGAGGCAGAGACTGGCCGAACTCGAGTGTTGTGGTCCACTTGAAATTATGCCGAGAGATGCTCGAGTGCGCACAGCCGCCAATAACCACGCACACCACTCAACACTCAGGCGACCACAAACAACCCTCTAAAGCAAATAACACATCAACACAACAACCTGAACCTTAGCGGTCTCTTACACATACAAACATACATACATGTACATGTTCGTGTACATGCATATACTTAAAAAGGGGTTGGGGATTCAGATTGCGTTTCGCTTCGTTTTCAATCAAAGCTGCGCACAGCGATCTTTCTACTTGGCTTAACTGTTTGGTTCGGTTTGTTTGTTTCGGTATTCAGCCAGGTCCAGGTCCAGGTTCAGGGTTCGCATCGAGTTTCCGGAATCTGTCAGGCAATCGTCGTTTCGGCTGCAGCTTTAGCTACGCATCGCAAAATTGCCAGCAATTAAGTATTCCATAGTTTTATTTTCCCTTTTTTTATTCTTCTCCTCCCTTTTTATACCCTGAACCCATAAAAGAAATAGGGTAAACCGTTTTAATGACAGTATATGATACAGACCGAACGGTACATCTCAGAATCCTTAAGATTTAAATATTCTTGACCAGCAACAACAGTCGAGTCGATTCGATCATATCCGTCTGTCTGTCCGATCGCGCCGGTCTCAGACACTTCAGAAGCTAGAGACTCCAGATGCGGTAAAAGTCTGTTTCAAATCGATAACAACAACGTGTAGAATTTGAAAATTGAGCTACATTATCCAAAAACTGTAGACAAAACAATAATCATCAGTGAAAATTTCTGCGAAACGTCTAAGAGCCATGGGAAATATCGAAGATTAAAGTTAAGTCAAGTATTTAGTAACGCAGTATTGCGTGAACTTTCTGCTACGCTTGTACACACACACACACACATACAAATAAACAAGGACTACGCGCAATGTTGATGGGACAGTGTATTTCTTAGTCGACCTTTCTTGACTAGAGCCTTCTTACTTGTTTTATATATGTATGCGTATGGAGCATGTGCATTGTTGGCATAATTATGGGCTTAGCGCAAATTATTGACAAGTGAATTAGAAAAATATTTTTGTTGTGCTCTCTCTTTCCTTTTTTCATACAATTGTATGCCATGTTTAATGGAGCGTTGAAATGTGAAATTTGCTCGCGAACATATTTGGATTTATTGAGGTGAAAAGTTTTTTAAGGCCTGCCTTGGATATCAAGTTAATCTGCGGGAAATCATGTTTTTAAGCATAAGCAATTTTTGATTAATCTCACACGATAGATAGATTATTTAATTACATATTTATAATTTAAAAAAATATATTAAAGTCAGATTAAACCCTTAAAAGTTCCATAAAACTAAAGAAAGAAGTTAGATTAATTCCTTTCCCTTACACTTAAGAATAATTAAATATATTAAAATCACACTAAAGCCTTCAAAAAATAATATTGTATAAATATTTATGCTTATTCCGTTATATAGTAAAAGTTATTATTCAGCCCTCTAACAAGCTGCGAACATCTTTAAATCCGAAAATTCCACTCAAAAACATGCCCAATAATATTTATTGCTTTTTGTCCGATTCCAATATTAAATTTTCAAATTTACATTTTTAAATAGTTACCAAAAACAAAACCCACAAAACTATAAAAATGAAAAACCCAAATTCTGTCAAAATGTTTATTCATAACATACGTAATTTATAGATTCAACGAGCATCACTTCAGTCGCATCGCATACTAAAAATCAGACTCATATGTATGCCATCATGTATATGCTGCCAGATGCCCGATATTTGGGGTTGTTGCCATCGTAAGAGGCGTTATGTTGAATGCAAAAATAAAGGATACGCTGGCTGTATATATAATCAATTTGCCAGCCGTGACGTCATCATGACGAATTTACATCTTTTTGTGTGATTTTCACTTTTCGACGAGTTTTCAAGTTTGTTTTTCAACCCATCAATGCGTATGCAGCAGCAGCAGCAGAGTGAATTTTTTGGATGGACAGTGGAACAGGCCTACAACATTCAATTCGTTACGTTTGTTATACATTTTATTCCAATCGACTCAACTCCACTCCACTTCTCTCTCTCCCACTACATTTGTACGCTGAGGTAATGCTTTGGGCTCTTAGATTCGGGCCGCCACTGACTATAGACTGCGTGATGTTGACGGCAGCGGTGACTATGTAGATTTTTATTATTATTTTGTTGAGTTTTTTCTATGCATTTATTTTATTTTGTTTTTTTTATTATGGCGGCGGCGTAACAAAATTCTTGTGAATATTAATTGGCTCGTTGTTAGCGTTGGTTGTCACTCAAACGGCCGAAATGGTAAGTGGATAGATGGCATAGTTGGGTTCCATTTCAATATGTCACGGTTGTTTATAGCTGAGACAGGTTGCTGTAAGCTTAATGCTGCAATTAAAACCGTATACTATTAGTGTTGATTTTTCCATTTAATAGAAAACACTTCAAACTACTTTAGCTGTAAATTAATGTTTTGATAAAAAGCCGATATTGGCTTGTTAAAATAGGAATTTATAATGAAATACATTCATCATAAAAATAAATAAATTTATTAATAAATAAATTGTAAATAATTATGATTAAACTTAACAATTAATTTGTCTTTTTAAAGGTTTTAGTTGAAAATATTGTATTTATTTAATATGTGATATCAAAAATAAATTTATTGATTCGTTTATATTTTACGTTTCAAAAGGATATATTTAAATTTTAATAAACTTACTTTTCAATTATATATTTATAATATTTAATTTACTGCTTTCATTAATGAATGTTGCTTTACAAAATAAATAGAAAATGGCCTTTTAGCAATCAATAATACGGATTATTCGAGCCATCTTTAAATTCTTTCTGTTACGTCTATCTCAATCGAGTCATGACAAGTTTCTCAGCTACTTTTAATTTTCATTTATCTAATGATAACTTTATCGCATTCTCTCAAACTCTTCACCCTTTGACATTTTACGGAGCGTTTCATTAATAACGTGCTAATGACTGTTCCCATGGCATAAATATGAGCCATGAGATAAATGAATACGAATATGATTCGTTTGTATGAAGCATTCACATCCCCTGAAATTCACAGTATCAATCGCATAACGGACAGCGGACACAGATTCTCCCACTATTTATTTCAGGCCTCGGTACACATTATCACAAAATTAATATTTCATATCAACACAGAGAGTGAAAAATTTATGCGCCCACACAGCTATCCTCCATCTGTTTTTTTGGGGTTGAGCACGGACTGACGTCTGACTGGCTGCTGTCCAACATAATCTACATCAATGTTGTGCGATGGCAATAGAAATGGCGATGCTCTGTTCCTGACAGTGCTCGGTGCCAGCACATTAGACCACAAACGGGGGCGAGCTATGAAAAACAAACCCAAAAATAATTGGTTCTAAGTTGATGAGCTGCTTCATATCCTGTGCTTGAAAAGTAAAACTAATATTAAGTCAAGGATTATCGTATTGGAAAAATTTATTTATTGAAAATAAAAGAATACTTTTGTTTAATAAATATTTTTCATACATAGACTTGTAAATAGACAGAAGTAAAATCCTTCAATAAGCAGTAAATAATTTTTAAATTATTTGTGAAAATGATTTGATGTAAAAATTTAAAGTGAAAACAACATTAAAATGTTTTAAAATATTTGAAATTCAACAACCCTGCAAACATATAAATAGAATATATAAAATTGTAGAGATTGCCTACAGGTATTTATGTAGCATAATTATCGCGCGTTCTGCCGCCCACAACACATGAGACGACACCTGAGTCTGCATTTATGGCCCAAGGCTCTTCTGATAGCACGTCTTCATTCCTATATACATATATGCATATATAGTACACGTATTTCTCTGAGAACCCAGCACTGACAGTTGCTGCATTTTTTTTTTTTTTTGTTATGTTAATTGGCATTTGCATGTGCCCAGTTGCCTGTTGCCAGTTACCAGTTACTATTTTCCACTGTTAGCTGGCTGCCCCCAGGCTGTTCCTCATACACAAAAAAAACAAACAACAAAAAAACAAACAGAATGAAGAAGAATAGCGAGTGAGTTAAAAAAAAGCGCACAAGTGGCAGACAGCCTTTAAAACGCTTAACCAAACAAGAGCTAAAATAGTTTCACTTTTTTGTATGTACGTTGACGTTGGGGCCAATGCGAATGCCAAGGAAGCCCCATTTCAAGTGGAGTGCGGAATGTCGCCATTGCGAATGTTGCCAATGTGAATAGGGATTGTGGATGTGTGCATGTGTGTGTGTGTGTGCTTGAGTGTGGAATACTGTACAGACTCATGCTGTTTGTGTTGGCTGTTAAACTCAGCGCTATTAAAGGCTAAGGCCGACTTTTTGTCAGCCATTATGATGCGCACCTTTTGTATTGTTGTTGTTGTTGCTGCTGCTGCTGTAGTTTTCTAGAGAAACCCTAGCGCATACTCACACACTCGCACACGCACACATGCATACCCGACACATTCATGAAATGTATAGCATAATAAATCTTTACCTACATGGGGACTTGCATACATACATACATACATAAATTTTATTTTTTTTTCTGACTAGTTCACAGGTAGCTAAGAGAGTTTTTGCCACATTTGCCACAGGATGTACCAGGCTAGCGTAGGAGTTGCTCCCATCCTCAGCTTCAGCCTCTTTTGCGTGCATGTTCTCAGAACTAAACACACACACTCAGAAATAGTTGGCCTCGCATTTTTACGATTTTGATATTTATCTCAGTTTTTTGCTTTTTTTCTTCTTCTCTTTTTGTTGCGGTATTTGAATTGTTAGACAATGCGTCCTCGGCATGGATAATAATTGCAGCGACTACTGTTTTTATGCATTTCGATTTTCACTTGCGGTTCGTTTGATTTGGACAACTGCTTATCGGTAGTTGTATCGCCAACGATAAGATAAGCCTAGCCTCGATCCCACACACTCTCTGCTTTTTCCAGACTGCCTGTCGCTTTTCTACAGAAACTATGCGGTTGCGGGCATAACAAGATAAGTTGCAATGAACCATGATTTGGGATTTGCTGTAGTCGATTATCTTACTGGACATCTCGTACTTGATGTGAGACAACAGTTCACGTTTAACAAACATGTGTGGAATTAATATGATATTAATATATAAATTATTTAATATTATTTTTGAGTTGGGTAAATCAAACTAAAATGTAATCTCTTATAGCTGTCGAATGCAAATAAAATTTATGCAAATTAATATATGGTATATAGTCAAAAAAATAAATGAAATCTGACTTTTTACTTTCGTAAAGGCCCAATTCAATTCAGTTCAATTCAAGAAAAGTTCGGGTAACTGGGCCTTAAGACTGTTTTTTATATATTCTATTATGAAATACTGAATCTCTGTACAGAATTTGAGATTTGATCATTATCAAATTCATTCGTTTAAATTTCCATTAGGCCAGGTCAGTTTAGTTTGACTTCAGTGACCTACGACAAACCAACTGTACTGTGCCATCAAACGAAATTTACTTTCCACAACACAAACGGTCAACAGCAACAGTTAATCGAGGCCCATCTGAAGATTTCCCAAAATATGTATATAAGATCAAAGGCATTGCAACAGCGCTCCCAATATCAAAGACTGACTTAGCCCAGCTGCGGAATCTCAGCAGCACGCAGCTTATAAGATAACCCGACACTATTTATGGGCTTTAAATTTTCAACAACGGCAACATTTTCGAAATTTTTAGGCAGAAACTAGTTTTGCGACGTTTGTTGTCATACTGATCCATCCATCGATTGAATCTAACGAAAAAGAAAAAAAACCAAAAGACAAAATGAAATAAAAGCGTTGATTTTTAAGTGTTGTGCATAATTTTAAATATGTAAGTTGAAAAGCCAAGCGAATGACATTTGGTCTCTGTTTAAAATTATTCCCAACGAGCGAGACCAACAAAATGTTGTTGACAGTCAAGTTTTTGAATGGTTTTCTGTTGGCGCTGGCGCTGCGAAACTGTTAACACCCATAATAAGTACCGCTATGTACCCTAATTTTGTGATAGCTTTAATGGCCAACTCTGCATAATAGGTTGCTGCTGTCCCCCTCTCACCTCATCACTCATACATACCGCAACATGTGGCAGCTATGTAAGTTTTGAATTTTCAGTGAAATCGGCGAGCGTTTCTCAATTTTCAGTTTTAGATGCTCTTCGATTATTTGTAGCAAAATTTCTAGTTCATTTGCGAATCGCCATCAGCGAAATGTGAAGTTGAGCTCTTGGGTATGAGTTTTGGGATTTTGATTTTGGGTTTGGGTTCTGGCTGGGTGCGAGGGCGGAAATTATTTAATGGCGCGAACATGTGCGGAAATCACGCTCAGAATGTCTGCGTCTCCCTGAATGCTGCATGCAATTTGTTTACTTCTTTTTTCACATTTTTCTATTTAATTTAATACGTTTTTTGCAATTTTATTAGCTTCGGCTTCGAGGGCGTTACGAATATGAAAATATGTTTTTTTATTATTGCTGTCATATTGAATTTGTGAAATTATGGGGGACGTTTGTCAAGGGCAATGAAGTCAAAAGCGGGGAGGGAAAATGTTAAGTTGATGAAGAATTTTCTTTAGTGCGATTACTGATTCGGGTCGCTAATAAAAATTAAACAATTAAATAAAGTAAATTAATGATTTTAATAATAAAATTGTTTTCTTACATAAATTATATTTTATTTATACAATTATTTATTGTTTTATTAAATAAACTTTCAAATCTAAATTAAAAAAAAAAAAAAACAATAAACAAATATGTATTTAAATCGACCATATATAATAGGCTTATTAATTTTTTTAATCAAAGTGACTTCTATTAATTACTAAACCATATTAAATTCTATATTTATTTAAATTAAAATATGTATAAAAAAAAAAACATCATAAAATGTGTATAAAAGATTTTCAAATGAACATTATAAAAGTTATACTTTAAAATTTCAAGACCAACGTTAAGCTCTATTAACACAGAAGCTGTTCTATAATTATAATATTTAGCCAAGAGCAACCAGTTTGTGGGCCACTCTAATAACAATGTGTCACCTGCTTGACACAAGCATCTTGTGGCAAACGCGACTAGCTACGGGCAATAACTGGCAACGCACAACGCTGCATATGTGCAATGAGCAATTTCTGTAAACACACATACACACACACACACACACACACACACACATAACTTGAATTGCCCACTTGAAAATTAGTTGCAAATTACCTACTTAAGTTTGTTTTCGATGACAGTTGCTGTTGCAGTTCCAAACAACGAGTCAGTGAGTGTTGCAGTCGAAAGACGTCCACAAAGTCGAGGGCATGTTTGGGGCGCGCCTTTGTTAGGGCACCGTTGAGTGCGTGTGCTGTGCTGCCACGCCCACAATCTTCAGCCATGAAGTGTGTTTTGGACAAAAGTTTGTCTTATGCATTGGCACTTATGCAACGTTGTTATAAAATGATCGAACGAGGAGGGCCGAGGGGAGTTGGCAAACCTATTATCAGGCAATCAACAAGTGCAATTAGCAGCTCTCTGGTCCAACACAATGTGCGTGTGACAGAGCAAACAAATTGTTTAACAAAACGAGCAAACACAGCCCACAACTGTATAAGCTTCTAAAGGGTCTATACACTGGTACAATTGATAAGATTTAAGCAAATAACTGATTATGTTTGAAACAAAACTAAATTGCCCGATATATACCACTAATTATTTAGAAAGATCGAACAATTGGTATAGAAAACTAAATGAGAGTATAAAATATTAGAAATTAATTTTATTGTTTCCCATCTCTTAGCTTAAAAACTCCTTTTCTTTCATAAAATATTAAAAAATATTTAACTGAATTGCTTTAATTGATTTATTAAATGTTTAAACTTTCGTACAGTGTATTTACCTCAAACTGCACTTGTATACCTCTTTATGTACATATATCTGCTCTGCGATTCATTCCATTTTGTGTATTAGCTATAAAGTTATATAAAGCGCTCCTTTTGTTTAGCACAATGCTCATTTAGGCAATGACCAGAGTTGAAAAGCAGCTGCCAGTGCAGTTTGACAACAGTGTCTCAACCCTACACTTCTTCCTTCCTAACAGATCGCGCCAGCAATGGCTTAGAAGTTGCAACGTCGCCTTGTGGCAGCCACTTGTACTCTTTGCCTTATTCAATGCAAAACTGTTGCGCAATTCGTATGTCTGTCTCGGACAGCAATTATTGGCCTATTATTTCTGCTCGAAATTCTCGGCATATGGCAGATGCTCAGTAAACGTGACTTGTTTCATGTTCGGCACGGCACTTGTTCTTCAAATTGTTAACTGAGTCATATTGTGCAATTTAAATCAGCCAAATGACAATAACAAGTTTGTACTTTTAAGAGGAATGTTATGCAGCAATGGACTAAGTGCAACGATAAGATTTACTTTGTTCTTGTTTTCTCAATATTCTTTTCCTAATAACTTATGTCTTGGATTTATAATTATAATAATAATAATAAAATTAAGGAACAAAACATTTTTCTTTAAAAATATATACATAGAAAGTATATATATTAAAGGTATATATTTTAAAAATATCAATTAATAAACTATGAAATAATCATTATAATTATTGTATTAAACACATTTTTCTGATTCTAATAATACTTCAATGGGTTTTCTTATGTGTGCATGTATTAACCAAAATACATAACAAAAAAATGTTTAAATGTATAAATTATCTTTGAATTCAAAAGTCATTTTTTATTTAGGTAATTCTATACCATACAAAATTGTATTAGAATCGTTACATTTAATTGCACATTAATAATCAACGGTTTTGTGCACTGCCGACAGACCGATTAACAATTAAATAATAAAAATGATTTGATAAATAAATTTAAAAAATTTCAAGCTAAATTTATTAATTAGTCAAATGAGATAGGGTCCCTGGGACTCTGTTGCATACCAATAAACTTTAATCCTTTTGAAATAAAATATATAAGAAATAATTTAAAAAAAAAAATTTAATCCTGTACAATAAAAAATTTATACAAACTTTTTAAAAAACGTTAAAGCTCCAAACATATCACTATATTTCAAAAATATTCCCAAATTAAAGAATTACACACATGAAGAAAAAAATTTTTAATTGAATTAAATTGATATATTTTCAAAGCCAAACCATGCAACATGATCTTGATTTTTTCTCCCAGAAATGTTATAAATTAATAATAAAAATTATGATATATTAGAAATAATACTTAATAAATAAAATAATATTATAAACCAATTTAACTTGCTTATATTTAAGTGCATTTTATTCTCAGCTTGACATAAACAGATTTCTTACTTGGTTTTATTTTATCTTGCTAGAAACAAATTAGTTAACAGCCTAATGCAATAAGCTTAAACAATGCCATAGAGACTTCCAATTAATAGCCTCGCAATTGACTCAAAGCGAGCACTTAAAAAACTGCCAAAAAAAACATTAACTCAATTCGCAGCTGTTTTCAAAGCGAATGTTGAACTAAACGCGTGTGTCAACAAACCGCAGAGTGACAGCCTTATAATGAGGCGTTGTACAAAGGGCAGGGCGGGAGAGTAACTACGCATTTTGCCTATGGGACAGCCGGAGGGTGTGCAGGAAGTTTTGATTGACAGGTCGCACTGGACGAGCGTTGACTTGCATGTCAATTAAAACTAACGACGCGTCGTGTGACAGTTGCCTGGGCGCAGGACTCAATCGCTCAGCCCAAGTCCGAGGACTACACGGACTAGAATTGTAGTCTGGCACTGGGCACACTTTAATAGGCTCAAAGTGGATTTTAATTTTATTTGATTTCATTTGATTTGATTGCACACGCCCAGCATGTGCCAAGCGGGCCAAGGGGGTGGTTTCTCTTTCCGATTTCGCGACCCTTTTAATTCGTCAATATCAGCATTTGTGCGCGACTTGAGCTCTCAAGTTACGCTGCCGGATTACAGCGTGTTTCTGTGGCGGATGGATGGACGCAGCTGCTCTCAGGTTTGCGTCGGATAAGGCGCATTATTAGCGCTAGACTGCGGCTGGTTGCCAAATATTTGCTTCAGCAGCTTTCGCCTGGAACGCACAATTCAATTCAATTCTTTTCACCTACTGGTACATCGCATGCACAAGTGAGGCCATTCCCACGCCTGTTGCTGTTGCTGAGAACTGCACCCGCGGGGCGGCAAATCTGCCCTGGTTTGATAAATTGGGTGCCAAATTTGCCGCAACGCCTGTGAAAAGTTAAACGCATCGGTTATGGATGCACAACAGTCACGCAAAGCCGTTTTTAGCCAGGCAAAAAGTGTAGCAGTAGCCAGCCCGGCGGCCCATTACTTTATGAGCCAATTAATGGGATGCCGTATCTTATGCGTAATACGCTGTCTGGCGCAAAACACAGATACAAAACAAAGCTCTTAAGCTCACCTCTTATATTGGACAGTTGACACAAGAGTTTCTGCACTGTAGAAAAATTTAGCTTACAAATATATTCAATCTTCAATTTATTAGGTCCACAATGTACAATAAAATTTAATTTAAAAAAATTATTTTCTAAATTAAATATTAGAAAATAATTTGGATTTAAATAAAGTAAATATGTCTGCGTGACAATCTGTTATCCTGAAAAAAACTATACTCTCAACTTGAAAACTTTTCAAGACGAGATGAGAACCTGAAGTTGCTTGCCTTACTGACAACAGTTCGTGACTTGGCGCTATGTGAGTTATGGGACCGACGCGTCGTCTGCACGCCAACAACGAAAATTATATTTAAAAACACATAACTCAGGAGATTATCATTAAATACTGTGGGCGCTGGTAAGTCCCGTACCGTCTCATCCCGTACCGTCCCGACCCGTCCAGCCAGAAAGTCAGACCCAACGAAACCAGCTTCCCGTCTCGAAGCGATCTGCGCGTGCGCAAAGCTCGAACGGAAGTCGTTAGGCGATGGATGCAAAGCGAGTCGGCGCGATATGTTGCAAATGCGTTAAGGAACCGCCTTACTGCCCTTAGGGGCACGTCGCCCATTCAAGGATTATGCGGCAGGACAATGAATGAAATGCGCCCGTTGACAATAAATTGGTGTAGCATTTAAATAAGCAGTTCAGTTCAACACCGTCTTAGCACCTTAGGGTTATATTGGGCACACGCGTATCGGACTCTAATGTCTGATGTGTCTGTCTGGCTTAGCCTCTGGCCAATGTCATTTGCTTGTTAACTTACTAATGCGGCTTTTTTTTTTTTCTTATTATTTTGCCTTTTGTAAAGCCCTCTGTAAAGTTACGACCCTTGCAATGACAAAGCCAGGATAAAGTTGTACGCAAAATTGGCTCTATACATGATTGGGATACGTTAGCAATATATTTCTGCAGCTAATGTATTTATAAGTGAAGAATTTATTCGTATGATGTTTAGAGATTTTATATATTTAAAACTTACGCATAAGAATTATATACAAAATTTTACAAAAATCTTAGGTATTTGTTAAATTAAGAAACTTAACTGAAATTCATAATGAAATATATTAAATATAAGTTAAAGATTACAGTAACAGCTTCGAGGTTCAACTCATATATTATCGACGGGAAGTCAAAGCCTTAAACTTAAATCTTTTAGTTTGTTCAACATACGAAAGTTTACCAAAGTACGTGTTTGCTTTGCTGTTTGCTCAAACATTCTTGTGATTTGGTTATTGACAAATAAATAATCTCTATTGGCATCCAGCTAGTTAGCCCTAAAGCTACATCACGCTTTCTTGGATATGCCGTAAATGATATGGAAAATCTTTATTTTCAAATATTAAGCATTTAAATTTAATAATAATTACACTTATTTTTAAATAACATAAAATAAATATCTGCTTAACAATTGTTTAATTAAAAAAAAAAATCGAGAGATACCCATGCAAACAGATTGTGATTGTAAATCATTGGCATCGCGGTAGAAGTTCGATGGACAAGGTCAAGCATTAGAAGCATTGAGATTAATGATTTTAATTGTTGTTATAAATCGGCTGGAAATCATTCTCATTGTCAGCGTGACCTTTTACTTAATGAGATAAAGAAGATTTGTTAGGTGCGATTCCGCATCTCCAACTGGTTGGAGAAATGCCGGCCTTAAAGAAAGTCCAAAATAGTTTGTTATAAAACGTTAAATCTATATATTTATGGATAAGTTGTTTAAAAATATTAAGCAATTCAGCAATTTGTAGTTTTTTTCATATTTTTGTAATTGTTAGAAACGGGAATAATAGAAAAACAATTTTATTTTCGCCAGACAAACATGATGTTGAAAAAAGTGTGAACAAGATCCAAAAATTTGGTAACAAATCCAATAGTATGCCGAATAAAAATTGTACATCAAAATGACATCAAAGAGCACCACAGCAACGCGTGGTCGGAGTCCAATAGCATGCCATAACACCCCATTAAATCTCAACTAATAAGTAGGTGATCGGTGGCATATCAAATGGAAACAAACGGTAAAAAACGTATAAGCAAATCAGCCGAAAATCCGAAACCCATTGTTATAGCTGATATTGGAATCTGGAATCTGGCTTCCAACGGTTTTTTGGCGCACGCTAAATTATTAGACTCAATTTGTTATATTTTTATTAGCTGAGGTTGTTATTTGTTTATGTCTTTCAAATATTTTCGAATAAATATGTCATCGTTGTTGTTTTAGTTATCGTGCCTTATAATCTTAAATGTGTGAAAACAGCTATTATGGTTTGAAAAATTAGATTATATTTTACAAATAATGTGGAGTGTCATTAATTTGTTTGTTTGCTCTGTGCCCTGTTGCCTATAAGCTACTAATGTTTTGATTGGCAACATTGTTTCATCGCTTTCAGAGTTTTTCTATTCAATGGAGTTGGAAAGCTTCACTGAATAGACAAAAGATATTGAAGTTAGTAGTTACTAAAATTATTAAATATGTTTCTAAAATGACAGAATAAGATATAACACAAATTTAAATATGTATGTATTTAATTTCATACGCAGAATACCTTAAAATGTGTCTTAATTATAATAAATATAAAAATATACCTTGTTTTATGTAAAAGTTCTTGTTCGTGAATTAAATAGGTTGCGTTGTTGTTGTGTATATGTATATGTTTATCTTAAAATAAAACTTATATGTTATAAGGTATGCATGTTTGTATGTGTGTCGGCATTATAATTAAACTTGGTACAGCCAAAATACGAATTCAGGCCCCAACTGTCTGCATGACAATGTATGTACTATACGTTAAACCAATTAATTTGCAAGCTTATTTTTTAACTGTTGTTCATTGTGATTATATATCCATACACAGACGAATACAAACACGTACAAACGTATATACACATATGCATGTGGCAGACCATATGAACAGCATCAACTTGGCGGCAACATATATAAGCAAATTAATTAAAGTTGCCACTTCAGTTGAATTTTCCAGGTGAGTGATGCGGAACAAATAATCAATCAATCAGCTCAGACACACACACATATGTTACACATACGCAAAAGCATGCATAAAGCTGCAGGGCACACTACTATCTAGGCAGCACAGGCGGCGACTTTCATGGCATTGGTCAGCCAGTTCGTCAGTCAGTTCATCTGTCCATCCGTCCAGCCAGTCACTCAGCCAGCCGGGGCTTGTCAATGACGTCGCTTTGCCGGACATGGCGAAATGTTCAAAATAAGTATGTGAATGGCAACCTCTCTCTGTGTGTGTGTGTTTCAGTGTTATTTGGCATGCGTATGTGCTCTACAATAACAACAAATTATCATTTGCACAGTGGTTGCTGATTATATTTTTCTTCACTTAAAGTGTTGAACCCAAAATGTTTGTCAAAATTAATTAATATAACATATTAAAAAACTTAAATTAAATACTTAAAGCATTCAATAATTCTCGCTCAAGCAAAGCTTAGCATATAATTCAATACAGTTTAAATTTAAGCCCGATACATTTTTTTGCACATAATTTACCTATTTTGTACTATATTTCAAATATGCGAAAGGTTTATGTATGAAATAAATTAATTCACAAAACATTCGCATGCAAAAATATATTGATTTACCTACAACCCTTTGTTTGTTTAAAAATTTAAATTGTTGTACAATTTTCACAGTCGTTTTTATTTTTCATTTTCAAAAATTATGTAAAAAACCAATTGCACTGATTCTATTTTATTTGTACTTAAAACATTTGAAAGTTTTTAAGCACACAAATTTGTAGTTCTATGACATGAAACATCTGACCCACTGTGCATTGGTCAGTTTCAGTTTAATTCAGATGCAGTTGTCGCTGTTGTTGTTGTTTTTGTTGTTACTGTTTGCATTTATCTGTAGCTTTTGAGCTGATGCATATGTCTGGTCAGCTCCTGTCGGAGTCTGGCATTGCGATTGGAATTTTAACAGAAACCGAGTTTGGGGGTTTCGACTCATTCTGTATATGAGACTGTATATGTGTATTCATAGCATGTGCGTTTGAACTTTTCCAATTTGCAAGCGAAAAATTGGAAATGCGACGACTGATGCGACGAGAGAGACTGAGAGAAAGAGAGAAAGAGAGATAGAGAGGGAGACAGAGTAAATAAATAAATGCGAACAGGTAGAAAAAACAATCTGTAACTGCTTTGTGCCCCACTCACAATATAAAAGGTAACAACAACTGGGCGCGGTTGATTAAAAATATATATACATATGGACACACTATATATGTACACACACATATACAGGAAATATGCATTTGTATAGGTATTTAATACAAGTCTACGCAAAAAAAAAAGGTTAGCAAAATCGATTTGGAAAACTCACAGCAAAAAATGTGTGTAATTAAAATGAAATTCGCTTTTGGGTGTGGTCCGGCGGTATGTGGCACCCCCCATTGGGGTGGGGCCAATGGCGATAATGCAATAAACGTTTTACGCCCCTCCCGCCACTCCTCAGCGGCTCAGTTGTCATGGCGCCTAAAGAGAGAGGTGCAATTTATTTAATTAGATGCATAAAGCTCATTAAGATAAGAGCTGACGTCGTCGTCGTCGTCATCGCCCCGCCAGGGTGGCCATGTTCGTCAAGTGCGCGATTCAACAAATGCGCCTAAGTGCAAAGTATCCCGATTCCTATTCCCATTCCCGTTACCCATCTATCCTTCCCTCCTTGTTGTACCAAAAGAAGTTCACAGCAGTTGAGGAATTGTTATGCTCTTTTGCCAGCCGCCCGTAAGGAGAAGTACTAGTGCCGAAATGGGAGTGGGAACAGGTGAAAGGGGGGCTTGTTATGAAGCTGCTCTGAGTAATTAACTTGAGCAACGACGACGACGACGACAATAAAACGCTGACTTAATTAAGTGGCACAAGTGCTCAGAGCTACAGTGTTTGGGCTGCTTTCTGCTCTCTTCTGCATTCGAGCTTAACTTCGAAGCTTAATACAATTTGTGCATTTGCATAAATAAGGCGTTGCTAAGAGTTGGTTTTTCTTTTTGTTTCTTTCTTTGATGGAATAAATAAAGCAGCTGCTCATAGTATAAGTTCCAAAAAATAAACAGGTGATTTTATAAAAACATCTAACCTAAGCAAAAAATCACAACTTAAGGCATTTTGTGGGAAATTAGTTCATAGATAAGTTGGGGTTCGTTTTAGAACTTTAAATTGCTTGGAATATAAAATAGTGATACAAAAAACTTAAAACTTATGTTTTTTGATAATAATACATGAGTTACTCTCTCTTTTTAGTGGACAATTTAGTTGAATTTGTGTTGTTTTATTTTTGGCGTAACTAATCCCAGCCATATCCTCGGAGGCACCCGCATACTTACATAGTTACATCCATATGCGGCATATCAATGTCAAATCAGGGCGTGACTAAACGCCTAATTGCAAGCAGTATCTATACCCTGAAAGCAAAAACAAAATCCCATATAAAATCAGTTGAAGAGCAGGGCTATAAGAACTGCAAGTAATTTGACAGCGATTAGCATGGCAGCAGCAACAAATAGTATCAGCAAAATATCAAACCGAGAGAGCTGGGCTGGTGGCATGCAGATTGCGCATTTTATGCTGGGCCCCGAAAGTGATTAAATTACTACTGCAGCAATACTCGAACCAGAACCACAAACAAAATGCGGGTGAGAGAGATATGTATTGAGTACTGAGAAATAAAAAGAGAGGAAGTATTAAAATAGAGCTGAGACTGAGTTGGCTGGGTTGCCTGGGCAAACAACCTGTTGGGTTGGCTAAGCCTACAGTTAAGTTTTATTGGTGATTATGATAATGTGCGTTGTTTGCTTAGAATTGATTGTTTCTGCATGGATTTGTTATTGCAGCCCTTTTTGCAAAGACACAGATGCACTGAGCAGTAGAGATTTTGCAGGGCGAGGCGTGGATTTTAGAGGTTCATTACGATGTTGTTGCTGTCCCTACTACCTGTGACTTTCGGGTTTTCCCCGGCCCTTGCAGGTGTGCAGGTGTCAGCTTAGGACTCTACCAATCCGTCTATCCGTCTATCTCTCTATGTTTTGGTTGGGTCGCCAGGCCGTCTGACAATGTTTGTTTTGCATGTCGAATCTCGTAAATCAATGTGCGGTCGGTCCATCGATCAGGCGAACCAATAAATTCTTGCGCATGCCACACATCCATCAAATCACGCACAAACGATACAGATACAGATATTTATGTATCTTTTTCTGAGCTGACAACAGTTTAAAAGTGTTACCATTGCCCAAGCTGCACAACTAATTGGATTTTTTTTTTTACAACTTTTTTTTTGTCAACTAATCCGATTTGTTTGTGTTCGTTTCAGGGCCCGCAAGAAATATGGAGGGAAACATTAAACTAACCCAGAGAGAATTGGTTACAGTTTAGGGCTTATGAATCGACTCGAGAGTATTTATATCATTGCGTCGTCTGTTAACCTAGTTTTGAAATATATCTGTGTCGGCCAATATTAGTGTTGTCCCCTTTTTCAAAGGGCGCCATCTTTTTGGCCCCAGTCGAGCTCGAAAAAACCGAAACAAAAACCAGCCCCAGACAGTTTCCAGAGTTAGTACAATGCATAACGACATTTGTTTGCTAACTTTTCTATTGTTAAAGTTTAATTAGTTGTTCAGCTCTGTTCTCTCCACCGGATTCCCAATTTATGCACTCATCTTTTTCACCCTGTCTCTATCTCCTTCTCATTGTCGATTGCACTCTCTTTATTTCTCTGTCTCGGGTTTTAGTGTAATCGTTGAGCTTTGAAGACGCCGCTGGGCTTTTGTTCGGATAATTGAAGGGTCGACTCGAATACAGATTAACTAGAATACATAATAAACATACACGAATTATCTTGCCTTGAATTAGCTTATTTTGAAATTAAATACTTTTTTCATAAGAATTGTTATTTAATATAATTTAACTATGAACGAAAATTCTACAATGTACAAATGTTTATCAAAAATATTCAGTCTGTGTTGGAATCAATAAAAAGCAATTATTCAAATTATTTGTTATAATAATAATATAATGATGTACTAATACGATTGCCAATACAAATTTATCGCTTATATCAAACCAAATTGCACACAAACAATTAAGAACTCTTGAGTTTAATCGAATAAATTTTAAGGAATAGACATAAATAAAGTTGTGCCAACAGCAACTCTCACGATCTGGCGCTGTCTGCTTGTCAGTGATGCGGTTTCTGATTGCGATGATGACTCAGCTGCATCAATCGAACCAGGTCGAAGCAGGTTAACTGTGATGAATGGTACAACTTCTTAGTAGAATTTATTCAAAATCTTCGATCATTCGGAGCTTAACTTAAAAATTAATGCTAGAATTTAGTTAAATTTTAAAACTAATTGCATGGCAAAATTGAATGGTGCTGCTTAATTGTCCCACTGATTGCAACAAATGACAAACGAAAAAGTTAGCAAAGCCGCACAAAACTTAAGCTAATTATAAGAAAGTAAGAAAAACACAGCACACAC
This sequence comes from Scaptomyza graminum, assembly GCA_018901835.1. Classification (NCBI taxonomy): domain Eukaryota; kingdom Metazoa; phylum Arthropoda; class Insecta; order Diptera; family Drosophilidae; genus Scaptomyza; species Scaptomyza graminum. The sequence goes on from JAEIFL010000002.1 coordinate 168,093, forward strand.
CCACACAACAATAACAATGTCAACAAAAACCGCATCAACAATATACATAAATCCCAAAAACAAAATAAATCTTAATCAACTGACTAACGGGAAAGTAAACAAAACATTCCGACAAACGATTTGCATGTCAAACAAACTCGAATTTAAGCTCAGAGATTTTTATCTGGTTCATTGCAGCGTACAAATGACGTCCATTCAAGTTTAATATTTTGGTACCTTCAAAAATATTATGCATATATTTCAAGCCATCTCTAGTTTCAATATGCATCCAAGACAAATGTTGCGTTTAGTTTTTAAGTGTTCAATAATGTGAACTAAGTTAGCTTTATATCCACAAATCCATATAGAAATTCACAAAAAAATAAACTCAAATTAATATAAAAAAAATTTAATTTTTAATCAATTTGAACAATGAATTTATTAATTTTTTGCATTTTAAGTCTTTTTTTTATAATCGGTTGCAAACGAAAAAGGGCGAATAATTAAAAAACATTTTAATTAAAATTTTGTTCTGCTTATATTCTTTCTCTCTCTCTCTCTCTCTCTCTCTTGGCTCTATTCTACTAAAAAAGCATAGGTAAGTACTTTTTTTTAAATAAATATTTAATGCACAATTGTGAAAAACTGTTTTGTTTGAATATGGTGTAGGTACGATAAATATTTTAATTAAAATAATCACAAATGAGTGTTTATTTATTAAAAGCTTTTTCCTTCCGCCATAGCCATAAAATGCACGGGAAGACTTCTTTAAAATTAAGTTAATAAACTATTAAAGTGGCAATAATATTTCTGAATTGTCGCTTTTTAGTCACTCGAATAAAAAATAGAATCTTATAATGGCTATTACATAAATAAGTCATTATGGATTTGTAGTATGTTGTCGATTGCTTGTCGAATATTATGAAGAAGTGACTGTGAACTATGATAGTAATACATTATTGATTTGGAAAGGCAAATGCCGTTGTAAGATATATATATTTTAAAGTATAAAAACGATTTTTGCAAGCATCGTTAATATTTCATAACAAAGATGTGATTAAAATTATATTTACTGTGTTGCAACATTTGAGCAGAAGTTTTTTCGAAAGGCCTGTGTGCAAATGTGAATTATTTGTTTATACAAAATGCACTCATGTAGATCACAAATTATTATAATTAGCATTAAATCAACGGCGACAGCTACAAAACTCCTTCTTCCGGTCACGCAAATTGCTGGTTATAAAATAGAGCAAATATCTATCTGGGTAATAAAAATACTAAACTGAGCTACTAATAAATTATAACTGATATTTTATACAATGCCATTCCGAAAATAGATCAATAAAAAATATCTGTGGCACATTTTAATAACAAGCTGCAAATTAAAAATATTATCTTGTTGAGCATGCCATATCCTTTTTTATAAGACAAGTCAAGTAAGTTTTGGATTAAATTAAAATAAGAAAAACCAAGATAATCATCTAAGAAGTCTAAAACTCTGCAAAGAACCTCAATGAATTGAAATACCAGTTTGTTACACTCTTTGATTCAGTTGACTTTTCTTTCCAAAAATATTTAAAAATAATAATATTAAAAGACCTTTGTAGTCAACCTTGTAATACCTTCAGTAGTCATAGACCACGGATCACCTGCTATGGTTCTTAGAGTCGTGGACTGGAATGGCTGCAGAAAGGAAAAAATAAAAATCAGACTGTTTCAAGTTAAACCCAAACTTAAATTTTGAAAATATCATAAACAGTTCTTAATTAATTTTAAAAAATGATTATTAATTTTTTTTATGTATTTAACGCACTTTATTGAACTTAAAAAAATGTTTTTAAGACTGTTGACCCACCAAATAAAGTTCTTATTTGAAAACACTTGTTTCCATAGAAATACAATTCACCTAAGAAAAGTATATAAATCAACAAGTTTCATTCGATCATCCTGTGAGCACAATAAAATACTATCGTAAATCTCAAATATCAAAACAGCATTTCAACATCTTATTATTTTAGCACATTAGCAAAACTAGACACATAAAAAAACAAATCCATTAAGAAATGCAAAAAATGTCAAGCTGTGCAAACAATATTAAGACGAAACAAGAAGCAACCAAATAGCAGTTTTTTGCCGTCGGCAAATTTGAGACGAGCATAAAAATAAAATTAACTAAAGAAATATGCGAACAATTGATTTAATATTTTTTGTAAAGATTTTTCTTTTATTTGTGTTTGTTTGTTTTGTTGTTTTTATGTGGATTTTTGATGGTTTCTGTTGATTTTCCAGACGTTTTTCTTTTCGTTTTTTTGGTAAGCCTTGCGTCTGGTTTTCATTCATCAATTTGATGTTGTTTTAACCAAATTTTCTTGAGGTTTACTAACATTTTATATTGTATTTTTTTGTTGTTTTGTATTATGTGATAGATGCTTTTGCCATTTTAATTAATAATAATAATAATAATTTTTGTTTTATTACAATTAATTCTGTTTCATTTCTTTCTTTCCTTTTTCTTCAGTATTCATAAGCATAATTAATAATTATAATTAAATTGTTTATATAATAGATAATAATTAGAATTACTTAATGTATAAGAGAATCTATAAAATAGAATGTTTATTTGTTTTTCTTTGTTGTTTATTTTTGTTTTTGTTTTTTCATATATTTTTATGCGTGTGTTTTTTTTTTTTTTATTTAGTTGTTTATGTGGGGGAATGCTAAATATTTGTAAAGTTTTTGTTTTGTACAGCGCAGAGAGGAAAAAACCATAAGTTCAAACAAAAAACGATGAAAACAATTTGTTTGTTTTAGTATTTCTTATCACACAATTGTCATTTAGGTTATTCTTTTTGTTTTTTTTTTTTTTTTTTTGAAAATTTTTGTGTGGAATTTGGAATGCGTGCGAGTGTGTGTGTGTGTGTGTGTGTGTGTGTTAGTGTATGTGTGTGTGTGGGAAAATGGTTCGCTTCTTCTTCTTCGTCTTCTTATGGTACAACAGTGCGTATGCTTAATCGTAAAATGTTTGTATTTTTTATTAGGTTTTACATTATACATATTAATTAATTGTATTTATTTGTTAATTGAATTTATAAGTGCTAAAAACTAAGTCTAAAAATTGGTTTATTTGTTGTTTTACTTTACTTTACGCTAAATGTGTTCGATTGTGTTGTTATGTGTGTGTTGTGTAGTGTATAGTGTAGTGTGTATAGTGTAGTATATGCAATAATTTACAATGTGGATATATCCAACATGACGGCGCTTGCCTCGTGCAACTGCTGCGAATGCGTCGCATGGTAATGGTACAATTGTTGCTGATGGTGCTGCTGATGTTGCTGCTGCAGATGTTGCTGGTGTTGTTGGTGTTGCAGCTGTTGATGTTGATGTTGCTGCTGCAGATAATGTTGCTGCTGCTCCTCCAGCTGTTGCTGCATGTCCAGCATGCTGACCGCTGCAGCGGACGTTGAGGAGGAAACTGTTGCTGCTGCTGTTGCTGTTGCCGCCGCTGTTGTCGTTGCAGACAGCTGGTAGGCGGCAACCAAGGCGGGTGAATGCGCATTGACCGTATTATGGCCACTTGAATGCGCCGAGGAGCGACCGCCCGACGAACCCGACGCCGTCGGACTTGGCCGGCCATTCAGCAACTGTTGCTGCTGCTGCTGCTGTGCAGCTGCTGGCATATTGTAGTTGCCATTGGTAATTGTTGTTGCTGGCGGCGGCGGCGGCGGCGAGACGGCGGCTCCATAGGCGCTGGCCATTTCTCACAAATGTGCCAGCGGTGCCATTGCTCTCAGCGATTGCTGATGTTGCAGTTGCTGTTGCTGTTGTTGTTGCTGCTGTTGCTGTTGCTGTTGGTGTTGATGTTGCTGTTGGTGTGGGTGCTGTTGGTGTGCATGTTGCTGCTGCTGCTGTTGCATGACATGTTGCTGCTGCTGCTGCTGCAATTCGGGTGATCCCCCCGCCTGATAATGCATCAAATGACGTTGCTGCTGTTCCGCTGCACCACCACCGACACCACCGACACCCCCTGTAAGACCATCATGCAGATGATACATGTTCATTAGATTATTTAGCTCGGCGCCGGCGCCCGCTGTCACATATTCCCTCTTCATAATATGATTATTGTTGTTGTTGTTGCTGTTATTGTTGTTGCTGCTGCTGCTGTTATTGTTGTTGTTGTTTAAAGCTATGGCGCTGGGACTGGGTGAGACGGGCTCGGACTTAATGCTCGAATCGCTGGGACTATGACTCTGACAAGACACCTGAGCACCATACGGCACTGGCGAGGTGGAACTACCGGGCTGTTGCTGCTGCTGTTGCTGTTGCTGCTGTTGCTGGTGTTGGAGCCCGTAGGGTGAACCGGGTTGCTGGAGACTGCTGTTATAGGGTGAGGTCTGTCCGCCGGCAACCGTATCGTACATACCATAGCCATTGTACATGTGGCTCATCTCGTAGCGCGGCGCGTAGTTCATGTAGTGGGTCTGGTAGCCGGCGGGATCGGGATGCATGGCATAGCCATTGGGCATATAGCCATTCGGTACACTCATCTGATGCAAATTGGGACGTTGCACGGCGGCAGCGGCGGCTGCTGCGGCTGCTGCTGCTGCAGCTGCTGCCGATGCAGCACCCGATGAACCGTTCAGCGATTGATTTTGCGGTACGCCGCGCGTCGGAGTGCCCGGATCGTTGAGGGATTGCTGGCCGGGCATCATGCCACCCATGGGATACTTCTCCTTCGTTTTGGTCAGAGTTTTGGTCTTGCGCCTGGGCCGATATTTGTAATCCGGATGCTCTTTCATGTGTACGGCACGCAATCGTTTCGCCTCATCGATAAAGGGTCGCTTCTCCGCCTCGGACAAATCCTTCCATTGTGCGCCCAAACGTTTCGATATCTCCGAATTGTGCATCTTTGGGTTGTCCGAGGCCATTTTGCGTCGCTGCCCGCGCGACCAGACCATAAATGCATTCATTGGACGCTTCACCCGGTCCGCATGCTGTTGATTCTTGTTTGCTGTCGCACTGTTGTTGTTATTGTTGTTGTTATTGTTGTTGTTGTTGTTGCTGTTGTTGTTGGTCATGGTGCTCAAAGCGCTGCCGGCACCCATCAATGCTGGATGCTGCTGCTGGGTATGTTGCTGCTGCTGTTGATGCTGGCTTACGGGTGAGGTCATGTGATGGCTTCCAATGCTGCTCTGCGTCGGACTCAGCTCGCTCGAGCTGTTGTGCAACGGTGAACTTTGTTGCTGTTGTTGTTGTTGTACGCTGTTGCCGCTGTTGAGGGTGTTGGCAATGCTCGATTGCAGGGAGCTGAGGGGATTGGGACTCTGGCTGGCAGCAATATGTGCGCTCATATGATGATGATGATGATGATGATGATTGTGTTGGCTAAGATGCGAATGCGTTAAGTGCGATGGGCCCAAGTTCATGAGCGGCGCCAACGCCGAATACGAACTGGCTGCTGCCGCTGCGGCATGGGCATGGCCGTGCAACGGCGGCATTTGGCCAGGCAATATGCCGCACTTCATATCCGCTTCCATTGTCAACATTTTGGATTTGAATTAAATATTTGCTTGATTCAATTATTGCTAACAGCAATCGCAAGACATCAAGTTCAAGATACAATATTTTGTAGCTTGCAGATACTTGCAACAACAAAAGAATATTTGAAATTTCAGTAGATACTTCTTGTAGATACTTTGAGGTTCTTTGCTGCTGCTTGAGATACTTTCGTTGACTCTTCAAGCACCTGTAGATGCTATATATCCAAATCCATCAAATCGTTCTCAGAGATACATTAAATCCAAATTTGTATCCGTCGGATTTTATTTATTTTAAAAGTCACTTTTTATCGTCTTTGTGTGAATAAGTTTGGCTATTGAATTTGTTTGAACATATTTTTGGAAACCATGTTGCACTTGTTGGATTTTTTAATATATATTTTTACAGCTTTTTTTGTTCTTTATTAGCCGCAGTTTTGGGCAGTTGACACATGCAGATAGTATGTAGAGATATATGTATCTAACTTTTTTCTTGGAACAGCTTTCGCTATTTGCTCAAGCTTTTTTTATTATTTGTAAACATTTGAAACGCGAAAAAACACTTGAAATTTTTGGTTGATTAAAACGCGTCGCGAATTTTTTTGTTTCTTTTGTTTATTTCTTTTTTTTTTTTTTTAGAAGCCTGATGCTGATGTGATTGTTTTATTTCGGTTTAGTGGATATTACTTGGGCGCAAGCACAAAAATCAGAGCGCTGCGTAAGACGTTGAAAATACCTCCACACAACGCGGAATTGAGCACCTTTCTGTTTCGACGTTGAGTGTGTGGACAGCGGCGAAACCTGTTCCCCAGCGTTTGCAGCGATAACGAGCGCGCCGCCGTCAAAACGAAGCGAATAACCGACGACAGCGACAACAACAAAAAATCCGAGGTGAGTGAGTGAGTGTGTGTGTGTGTGTGTGTGTGCGTGCGTGTGTTTGGCGAAAAAACCGTGGAAACTCTCGAACCCCGAATCCGTTTGCTCGCTTGCGTGCGCGTGTGCTGACGACAGCGAATACGAGAGACGAATGAGAGACTGACTGGCAAGCAGCTGAGACTGAGGCTCTAGCAAAGGCTGCGAGCATAGCAAACACACACACACACACACAGCAGACCCGTTTGACTAGCCACCCTGTGTGTGTGACGGCATTTGTAAACCAGTTCTACTCTGTTGGGCTAGCAAGGCGTGAGCGTTAGACAAAGACAACGCTAGCAACGCTAATAAATCAAATAAACGCTACGCTCTGACTGTGTTTGTGTTTGTTTCATAGCATGCTTGGATTTTGCGCAGCGCATCGGGCCAATGGACGTTGCGCATAAATGAGACGGCAGTATATGACGTATTCGCTTGCGCCGCATATCGATCCGTGGCGTTGGTGTTGCTATTGCGTTGCTA